>VXAB01006978.1:155794-471310 GCA_013399175.1 Odontophorus gujanensis
CCACCGCCACTGGCAGCCGCCTCAGCTGCCGGTGGGCTCCGTCCAACTTCTCGGACGCGACCAGTGACTCCTGCCGCCTGCAGTGGCAGCGCACGGCGCTCCCAAGAGCGCGTAACTAAGGGCGGGATTTCCCTCTCCAGCCGAGTCTGGAGGGGCACGGCCGCAGCGGAACCGCCACCTCGGGCCTCAGGCTTTTCCCCCACGGGTGTGCGGCCGTCGGGGGCGGACGGAGCGCTGCGTGCCCGGAGGCGGCCGCTGTCGGGGCTCCGCCGGACGCAGGGCCACACGGTGCCGAGCCCCTTCTCTCGTCGCCGCGCCGCGCCGGCAGCCCGCGTCCCCCACCAACGCCGCGCTCCCGGGCAACAACAGCCCCTTATCTGCGGCGGGGTCCAACGAGGCCGCTTTATTCTTCCCGCCGGTGCTAAAACACAAAAACAAACAAACGACGCGCACCTCCCCGGCCCCGACTTACCGAGCCGTGCGCGTCCCGTCCGCCGCCGTGACGCCGTCCCCCCGCGGACAGCAGCGGGCAGCCCGTGCCCGTGTGCTCGGAGCCGTGCCCGTCCCACCGGGCAGCGCCCGCAGGCCGCCCTCCCCACCCCTGCGCTGCGCGAGGCTCTCCTCCGCGCCTCCACCTCCATCCTCGAAGGCAACCGAAGAAGAGGAAAAAGTCTCCCCCGAAGCCCACCCCAAACCGGTGTTAGGAACGGGTCTCGCTCGTAAGGGAATCCCTGCGATGGGGACTCGCGGTCACGCCGCTGGGGTGCGGACGGAGCTCCGCTTTTCTCAGTACCAGCGGCGGGGTAACGCCAGTTGGCTGCTCTGCCGCTGCGCTCCTAAATCATGATGGACAGATTGCGTGAAAAGCAGGAATTCTAGAGAATTTCCTGCCCTGGGAACGGCAGCGAGGGCTATATTTAACAGCATCTGAAGTTGTCAAGAATGCTTTGCGGTTGGATAACAGAGCAGAAAAATGTGAAAAATGCGGGCTACTGCTATACCAAATATGGAAATATTGTTACGTCTGGTGGCCGAATCCCCATCTGGAAGCACTTACGGCCACGCAGAGAAAGGGCGCCACAACAGAAGCCCAAACGCTCCTTCCCGGCCCCGGCCCTCCACCGGGGAACCGCTACCGGGAGCCCGTTACGCCCGAGGTNAGCGCTGGACGCGGCCGCGGCCCGGAACGCGCGACGTCAGCGCCGCGGCGCACGCGGCGGCCCCGCGCCCCATAAAAGGCGGTCGCGCCCGCCGCTGCCTCAGACCGCGCCGGTCCCGCTCCACGATCGCGTCTCTAGCTTCGCTCTCGCTCCGCGCCGCTAAGACATGGGCTCCGCGGGAGCTCGCCCCGCGCTGGCGGCCGCCCTGCTCTGCCTGGCCCGCCTGGTAAGTGCCCTCCTCGGGGCTTTACGGGAGGGCTGGGGATAACGGCGCGGCGGTGCCGGCGCTCACCGCTCCTCTCCGCTCGCCCCGCAGGCTCTCGGCTCTCCGTGCCCCGCCGTCTGCCAGTGCCCGGCCGCCGCGCCGCAGTGCGCCCCGGGTGTAGGGCTGGTGCCGGACGGCTGCGGCTGCTGCAAGGTCTGCGCCAAGCAGCTGAACGAGGACTGCAGCCGGACGCAGCCCTGCGACCACACCAAGGGGCTGGAGTGCAACTTCGGCGCCAGCCCCGCCGCCACCAAGGGCATCTGCAGAGGTAAGGGCTGCCCGCAGCGCGGTGCGGAGTGCCGGAGTTTAGTAACTTTGAGTCCATGTATGGTTATGCTTTGTTGTTGGTAGCTTGGCAGAAAGGCACATGACTTCAGCAGTCTGGAATGCGATTCAGTATGTCTGGGCTCCGCTAAAAGCACATAAGGAAAAGTGATTCCTGACTAAGTTATTGTTCTAGCCCCGCGTCTCCAGGGGACTGTAGGGAACTTTACCATAAACCGAATTTAACAGGGCAGCGAAATATGTGTCTTTAAACGAGTGATTCCCGGCGCTGACGCCCTCTGCTCTCTCTCTCGCTCTCTGCAGCACAATCCGAGGGGAGACCGTGCGAATACAACTCCAAAATCTACCAGAATGGCGAAAGCTTCCAGCCCAACTGCAAGCACCAGTGTACGTGCATAGATGGAGCTGTGGGCTGCATCCCGCTCTGCCCGCAGGAGCTCTCCCTCCCCAACCTGGGCTGCCCCAGCCCCAGGCTGGTCAAAGTGCCCGGGCAGTGCTGTGAGGAGTGGGTCTGTGATGAGAGCAAAGATGCACTGGAAGAGCTGGAGGGCTTCTTCAGCAAGGAGTTTGGCCTGGATGCTTCTGAGGGTGAACTGACAAGGAACAACGAGCTGATTGCCATCGTGAAGGGAGGCCTGAAGATGCTGCCTGGTGAGTGTGGGCTGACCTGTGTAATAGGTGGGGGGGAAGCCATGCAATTCTTCAAATTGATGGAAAGAAACTCGGGGAGAAGGTAGATGTAGTCTAAGCCCCCCTTCTCTTTTCCAGTTTTTGGATCTGAGCCACAAAGCCGCGTTTTTGAGAATCCCAAATGCATTGTGCAAACAACTTCCTGGTCCCAGTGCTCAAAGACATGTGGGACTGGCATCTCTACCAGAGTCACCAACGATAATCCTGACTGCAAGCTCATCAAAGAGACGAGGATATGTGAAGTGAGGCCATGTGGCCAGCCCAGCTACGCCTCTCTAAAGGTAAATACCAAACTCATTTGGTGGTACTCCTCTTTCCAAACTGTTTCAAGTAGAAGGTAAAGGCAGGAGAAGGCTCTCCCACTAATGATGCTATTGCCTTTTCTTTACAGAAGGGAAAAAAATGTACCAAGACTAAGAAGTCCCCATCCCCAGTAAGGTTTACTTATGCTGGATGCTCCAGTGTGAAGAAGTACCGCCCCAAGTACTGTGGGTCTTGCGTGGATGGCAGATGCTGTACTCCCCAGCAGACCAGGACTGTCAAGATCCGGTTCCGCTGCGATGATGGAGAAACCTTCACCAAGAGTGTCATGATGATCCAGTCCTGCCGCTGCAACTACAACTGTCCGCATGCAAACGAAGCTTACCCCTTCTACAGACTGGTCAATGACATCCACAAATTTAGGGACTAAGTGGTGTTTGGGGTGGGATGTTAAAGAGAATTATGAAGTAACCAGCCATGGAGAAAGGACCTCTGATGGAAGTGGTGCCTTGCCCATTTGAGGGCAATATTGAGATNCTCTCCTCCGCGCCTCCACCTCCATCCTCGAAGGCAACCGAAGAAGAGGAAAAAGTCTCCCCCGAAGCCCACCCCAAACCGGTGTTAGGAACGGGTCTCGCTCGTAAGGGAATCCCTGCGATGGGGACTCGCGGTCACGCCGCTGGGGTGCGGACGGAGCTCCGCTTTTCTCAGTACCAGCGGCGGGGTAACGCCAGTTGGCTGCTCTGCCGCTGCGCTCCTAAATCATGATGGACAGATTGCGTGAAAAGCAGGAATTCCAGAGAATTTCCTGCCCTGGGAACGGCAGCGAGGGCTATATTTAACAGCATCTGAAGTTGTCAAGAATGCTTTGCGGTTGGATAACAGAGCAGAAAAATGTGAAAAATGCGGGCTACTGCTATACCAAATATGGAAATATTGTTACGTCTGGTGGCCGAATCCCCATCTGGAAGCACTTACGGCCACGCAGAGAAAGGGCGCCACAACAGAAGCCCAAACGCTCCTTCCCGGCCCCGGCCCTCCACCGGGGAACCGCTACCGGGAGCGCGTTACGCCCGAGGTGGGCACAGGCGCACCGCAGCCAGCGGCCGTCCCGCAGTGCCCGTCCCGCTCCGCTCCGCCGCGTCCGCACGGCCCCGACCCGACGGCGCCCCCGCGCAGCGCTCGCTCCCCACCATCCCCACCGACGTCCGCGTAACGGGACCGCGGCCACGGCGGTGCGGGAGGGACCGGAGGGACTCAGGGAGCCCCCTCCCACCCCACCCGGGCAGCCCCCCAGCCCCGCGGAGCGGCGCGGTGCCCGGGCAGGGCGGGCGCAGGGACCCCCCGCGGCAGAGCCGCCGCCAGCGGCCACGGTGCCGGGAGACGGGGNCGCAGCGCGGTGCGGAGTGCCGGAGTTTAGTAACTTTGAGTCCATGTATGGTTATGCTTTGTTGTTGGTAGCTTGGCAGAAAGGCACATGACTTCAGCAGTCTGGAATGCGATTCAGTATGTCTGGGCTCCGCTAAAAGCACATAAGGAAAAGTGATTCCTGACTAAGTTATTGTTCTAGCCCCGCGTCTCCAGGGGACTGTAGGGAACTTTACCATAAACCGAATTTAACAGGGCAGCGAAATATGTGTCTTTAAACGAGTGATTCCCGGCGCTGACGCCCTCTGCTCTCTCTCTCGCTCTCTGCAGCACAATCCGAGGGGAGACCGTGCGAATACAACTCCAAAATCTACCAGAATGTCGAAAGCTTCCAGCCCAACTGCAAGCACCAGTGTACGTGCATAGATGGAGCTGTGGGCTGCATCCCGCTCTGCCCGCAGGAGCTCTCCCTCCCCAACCTGGGCTGCCCCAGCCCCAGGCTGGTCAAAGTGCCCGGGCAGTGCTGTGAGGAGTGGGTCTGTGATGAGAGCAAAGATGCACTGGAAGAGCTGGAGGGCTTCTTCAGCAAGGAGTTTGGCCTGGATGCTTCTGAGGGTGAACTGACAAGGAACAACGAGCTGATTGCCATCGTGAAGGGAGGCCTGAAGATGCTGCCTGGTGAGTGTGGGCTGACCTGTGTAATAGGTGGGGGGGAAGCCATGCAATTCTTCAAATTGATGGAAAGAAACTCGGGGAGAAGGTAGATGTAGTCTAAGCCCCCCTTCTCTTTTCCAGTTTTTGGATCTGAGCCACAAAGCCGCGTTTTTGAGAATCCCAAATGCATTGTGCAAACAACTTCCTGGTCCCAGTGCTCAAAGACATGTGGGACTGGCATCTCTACCAGAGTCACCAACGATAATCCTGACTGCAAGCTCATCAAAGAGACGAGGATATGTGAAGTGAGGCCATGTGGCCAGCCCAGCTACGCCTCTCTAAAGGTAAATACCAAACTCATTTGGTGGTACTCCTCTTTCCAAACTGTTTCAAGTAGAAGGTAAAGGCAGGAGAAGGCTCTCCCACTAATGATGCTATTGCCTTTTCTTTACAGAAGGGAAAAAAATGTACCAAGACTAAGAAGTCCCCATCCCCAGTAAGGTTTACTTATGCTGGATGCTCCAGTGTGAAGAAGTACCGCCCCAAGTACTGTGGGTCTTGCGTGGATGGCAGATGCTGTACTCCCCAGCAGACCAGGACTGTCAAGATCCGGTTCCGCTGCGATGATGGAGAAACCTTCACCAAGAGTGTCATGATGATCCAGTCCTGCCGCTGCAACTACAACTGTCCGCATGCAAACGAAGCTTACCCCTTCTACAGACTGGTCAATGACATCCACAAATTTAGGGACTAAGTGGTGTTTGGGGTGGGATGTTAAAGAGAATTATGAAGTAACCAGCCATGGAGAAAGGACCTCTGATGGAAGTGGTGCCTTGCCCATTTGAGGGCAATATTGAGATATTACAAGAGTGCACTGTGCAACTGGACACTAATGCAACAGAGATTTAAGCATACTTAAAGCTTCATAGTACTGGAGCAACTTTACTGCTTCTTTTTGGAGCACCATTATCTTATACTGTTTTCTGTTTGTAAGTGATCTGAAAAATGTTTTGTTCTGGTTATGAAAACCTTTCCTCTCCTGTTCAGTTTAACACACTATGCTTTTCCCCCCTCCCTCCATCTTCTCCTCCCCTCTCCCAACCAAGTTGGAAGTTACATTCCTTCCTGAGGTGGGCACTTGTGGGGTGTTCACAGTGGCAGCTATTATGTACCAACTGTAGTTTAATGGCAAACAGAAATCAGTTGTTTTAAAGCTGAGTATTTTATTTATCAAACTGTAGCTCTTTTGTTTTCTTTTTTTTAATCCCTTCCAGCCCCTGTAATACTGGAATAAGTTGTAAATGATTTTAATTTTATATTCAATGAATTAAAAGAATTTATTTATGGAATTAATCATTTAATAAAGAAATATTTACCTAACTATTCTTAGTGGAGCATCTTGAAAGGCAACAGATGTAAGCTCCTTTCCAGGACCACTTTGAATTCCAAGAACCAAGCTCCTCTGGAAACCAAACCAGGCTTCAGCACGGGTACAGCAATGAATAAGTGGGGTCTTTAGCTAAATGATATTTTGAAGTGGTATATGCAGTCTGTCACACCGAGCACTAGAAAGTGTATACAGAGAAAGCTTCCTGGCATTGAAAGCAAATGTTTGGAAGAGAGACTGAAATGTTAATTAGTCTGTCAGATTATTCAAACTGTCCTGGAATTTGCAACATAAGGCACTTCATTAGAATGCAGTATGTGTGCAGTGATGTTGAGCACTGGGGTGGAAGCAGTGGGCAGGTCTCACATTTTTTGGTGGCTGCTTTCTGCAAATTAATGGAGTTCTGTGGAAGAATGTTTCCTGGTCTGCAGGAGGTAGCTGGCTTTCACTAAATTCAAATTAAATGAGCTTGAAGCAATGACTTTTGTTAATCCTAATAACCCAGTGATGAAAAGTAAACATACTGTTAACAGGAGAAGAATGTGAGGAATTTCAAGTACTTTTCCAATAGAGTAAAAGGCAAAGCAGCCAATCTTCTCCCTTCCCTGCCTCCCTTCCCACTTTAAATATGTAACTACACTTCAGGGATGTGGATGACATTTAGTGAACCAAGGGAGCCCTAAGATAGCTAGCTGGCGTGCATTAAGAAAATGACATTTAAAAATGATCTACAGCAGGAACTAAGAAAGCTGTGTGAACCATTTGTGCTATGCTGCCTAGTATAAAGCTGTACTACAGATAAGACTGAAAGGAAACCTGCAGCACAATTTTTTTCCTTCTGGCATGAGCCCTTCCTGTGGCCTTTTCTAAGGAAAGCACTCTCATATAAAGCAGTGACTGATTGTGTGGTTTCAGAACTGTGAAGCATTGCCATTCACTGGCATGCAGTTAGATGTGTAAGTGGTTAAGAGTGATTTGATTAGACATAAATATTTCAATAAAATAAATGGCCAAATATCTCAGAAGCTCATTGCTGGCAGCTAATAGTTTGCCTGAAAAAATTATAGCCATCTCTCTTCTGCTCAGTCAAGTTTTCTCCCCTGGGGCATTCACAGCTTCAGCTGTTTTGGAATTTACCACCTGGCCACCAGTCCTAGCTGCACCTAAACCTGTCTGTACAATACTTGTTGACAGCAAGAGTGTGAAACACAGTGAAGTGCTTTTGTTTTTTTTGCTAAACATCTAGCACCAAACACTTCCTCACATCACCTTTCACTGAGAAATCACGTTGACACACAGGGTTACTGCACGGAGAAACAGCATGCTGCTTGCAGACACAGCACTGCCTGCCCAGCCTGAGCCACCTCCACCTGCAGGTACACCTGTGTAACACCTACCTTCAAAGTGACCTATCTCCTACAAGTTACACACAGGTATAACTAACCACACTATGCTATATGCATAGATTGTCTGCCTAAACACAGTGTATACAAGCACCCATGGCCCCTCCTATTCCCATCTGGAATACGGTTATGGGAACAGGCCTGAGGTTTTGCAGCCCATGTGCTGGGCTTTCCACATACCATCAGGCAGAGAGGTGAGTGTGATTTCCACTCTCAAGAACTGTCCTGGTGGGACAGTAAGAGCTGTGTGAGCAGGACACAAAGACTTCAGAGTAACATGTACTAAATAAAATTACCCTGTTATAAAGAGAGGAAAACAAACTACAAATCTTGCAGAGTTGGAGTTTCACACCAACTGCTCATCAACAACGTTCTCTTTTCATTTATTGCATTTCAGAATTACACAGCAAAACAACTAAGCCTCACAACTCCCAGTACTGCAAAAGGAGTCAGTGTCACCTCCTGCGTAACACCTCTGCATGTGCTTTGAAACCATAACGTCCCTGCTGCTCCAACACTGAATGCTGCTGAGAAGATATCCATGATAAAAAGATGAGTTCCTTCAGTAAGCAGGAGGGCTTACAGGTAGGATAAATTAGCTCAGATATTTTGTATCTTGGTCAAAATCTAAAATCTCCAAACCCTTCCTTCACGATGAATACAAACAAATCTGCACGAGGAACACGACCAATAACGGACACGAACAGAAGCAGAATGCATGCAGCAGTGTAAACGCTGCTTATCGCAGCTGCCCGGGCCGGCAGCCCCCAGCCAGCAGCCCTGTGGTGGGAGGACGGGGTCAGCTGAGGATGGAGCGTGGCACGGCGCTTTGCCGAGGATGCTGCTGCCGCCAGAAGGAGCTGCTGTCGAACTGCAGCGTGAGACTGACAACAGGTCCCTCCTATTCGATGCAGTCACTTACAAAGGCCTGATGGTGGTTCCCCTTGTACTATCAGAGTTACACATAAAGCTCTCTGCTGATGAAGGCAACACAGTGAGGACAAACTTCATGCGTCTTCAAGTGCTGCACCACAAGAAGCACAACAAAGGCAGGAGCCGGCAGGAAGCAGAGCTCCCTAACTGCATTACGCCCTCTCCTGCAGGACGCTGCTCTAGCATTCTCATGAATGAGCAGAGGCTGATGAGGAGCAGATGGAGGAAAAGCTAACATATCCCTGGCAAGGACAGCCAACCACTAATTAACCCTTGCTGAGCCCTGCCACAAAAACTGCTGTAAGTTCCATATAAGCCACCACGGAGCCCCAGCAAAGCAATGCCTATGGGGATGCTCCAGGCAGCAGGCCCATCTCCTGCTGCTGGGGGAAGCCTCTGTAAGCTGGAGGCACTGCTTACGTGCAGTGCCCACAGGGAGGGACAGCTGTGCACATGCCCCAGCCCTCTGCCTCCAGACTGCGTCTCACATAGATACATCCCTGCTTTCATCTTCACCATTTTTAACTCTGTGTTACATACCCTGGTACAGAAGAGCACACAGAAATACAGGAGGACCATGGAGAAAGGAGCAATACAGCTCGCTTTGGAGATGCCTATAAATGCATTTCAGCTCAGGAACAACAGTACTATACTGCAGTGTGGTGAGATTCGGCATCTGGAAAACAGAAACCCAGTCAATAGATTTATACAGTAAACACCAATCTGTACTATCTGGCAAAGACCGAACACCAAGAAACCAAACAGACAGTATCCAAAACTACACGCATAATTTATTTTGGAGAATGTCCTGGAAGATCCCAAGGCACCATTCACAGAAGCAACCTCATCTGTCCTGAAGTACAATGACTTACCATATGGAATGGAGCAACCATTCAGGATGAAAACATCACATGAGCTCTTGTAAGGTTTTCATTCACTGGATGGAATACTTTTCATGGGTAGGGTGCACAGATTTATGCATACAGGAACTGAGCTAGGATAGAGTCACCAACAACTTACCATCATGATGAAAACAGCCATAGTTTTAGTAAAAAAAAAAAATAATGAAGAGAATCCATTATAAATGACAGTTAAACAGTCAAGAGTGTAGTCCACCAACATTTTGAGAACACTGTTTCCACATCTGATCAAATGGAGACCAGCAGGTCAGCAGATTCAAAACAGCTGGTTCCCTGAAACCTCTAAGTGCCTTGAACATCTCAAAACAAACAGATTAGATCCTAATTATCTCATAAAATCCAACAAAATCAGACACTAAGATAGCCTAGCCATAAATGTAACAAGTTGTTAATGAGAACTTAAAACAGGAAGATACATTTTCATCTGCAGAAGTAGATACTTGCGCTGCACTGCAGCAGCCCCATTAAAACCAATATGGATGCCCAAGCACAGCTGAAAGTAGAAGCTGTGAAGAAGGATTAACAAAGAGACATCACAGAGCTCAGACACAAACGTGACGGGGACTTCCTAGACAGGCTTTCTTTGCCATCAGTCGGCTCTTTTTCCCCGAATGTCTGTCCCTCAGCCACCTTTTCCTCACTTGGGTTTCTATCTATTCCCAACAGTCCTGGCAAAACAGACAACTTCTGGGGATAGGATGTGAGTCAGCAGAGAACCAGGAAGAGAGAATCAGAAAGGCAATGGGCAACTTTCACACTTGTTTCTTTCTCCTTGTGACAGAAGTGAGATGACAGAAAGAAGGTATCAATGTGTTACGAGAAACACTTCTGCTTTCTTCACAAGCAGAGATCATGCAGCAACCAGCCAGCTCCCAGGGCAGTGGCAAGCTATTCTCTAAACTGAGACTCACTCTCCCACCTCACTTCTATCCTGTTTCTTTGGCAGATTATTTTTAACTTGTTCTAATTCATCACACCACCAACAGCTGTCCTGATGCAACTGATGCAAAAAGTAGCCTCATGCAGAAGGACTACACAGACATGAGGACTACTGCACCAGTAGTAAGGAAAAGTCCATAATTTCTAGCACAAACAGGAGCCATCAAGGGCAGAAAGACTTACCTTCACCCCAAAGGTAGGCAAAGCACTAGCTTGTTTCCACATATTCATTCTGTATTAATTTTCCTGCCCAAAAATCTACTGTACTAAAATAGGCAGGAAAAGTTAGCAGTTGGGTAATCAAGCCAAGGCAGTGGAATTTTGCTTTCAAAACAACAACAAAATATGTTATGATGAACAGAGCCAACAAGGGCAAGAATCACTCAGTAAAAGCATCACTGGAGCTAAGCCACTGCCTGGCGGGCCAGAGAAACCAGGCAGGGCACAGGAAGGACACGCTTCTGCTATCAGACCACAGAGATGGGCAACAAAACAACTGTCCTTGCGTTCTCCTGGTTTTACATGTCATCTGCAACTCTCCTTTCAGTTTCAGTATTTAGAGTTGGTTTTGCTATATTTCTTGTTTGTCCTCCATACATGTGACTTCCTTCCATCTCACCACAAGTTTCCACCAAATAAAACCATATGCACTGCCATAGCAACACTGTAATACAAACACAGAGTAATCTTTGTTCACTGAAGTACACAGTTGTTTTTTTTCTCCCTTATTAACAGAATCTGCATCTGCATACAGTTTAACTCAATGTCATGGCAACAACATAAACAGAGTCAAGATACTCTTTCTTCAGGAGGAAGAATAAACGTCTTCAGGAAAAGTGTGTGGGGATTTAAGGAAGCAGAATGAAATGTTTGTGACCAAATAGGGTTGAAGTTGCATCATCACAGCTGTGCACTGCTCTTTGAAGCCTGTTCTGGCAAGGTGTTTAACATTCTCAGCTCCTACAGGTGACAACAGAACACACTTGACCTGGCAGGCCAGGCCTGAGCCACAGCTGTCCTCACACTCAGCACACAGGTGGGACTTCCCATCAATGTGGAGGTGAACCCAAGCATTCATTACTTTTTTAGATTAGGCAAGGTGACCTGCCCCATGAACATCTCCTACTCCCGGCACAAGGTGAAGCTGTGTTGCGTTGCTGGGTAGCAAGGCCTGCTCAGCTCTCTGCTCCCAGTCTCTCAGGCCTGGGCAAACAGCAATTTCTGCAGCAAAATCCTTTTTCCCTCTACAGAACAATTCCCAACAGGGACATTAATATGGTAAAACCTAGAATTTGGGTGCGTTCACTTAAAACTCAGCTTTTGCACTGACAGAAGCATGATGCTGTTTGTCCATGACAGTTCCATGACTTATGCCTCATACCCCCAGGAAGTTCTACAAAAAAGGAAAAGAACCAAGTTCTCCCATATGACTGACTCAACCCCATTTCTCAGCTATTGCTATGCCCTTAGCTATGCACTATTTTTGTTCCTTGGTTTGTGAAAGGGATGACTTCATTAAGCTTTTTTTTTTTTTTGTAGCAGCACATTCATTCAGTACAAGAGGCTTTACTCTGCTTTGTAAGCCAACAGCCCTTCAGTTCAGCATGCTGTGACTGCTCAGGGCTTGAAACCTGAACAGTCTAAACGTTAACAGTGCCATAACACCACTGCACAGAAATAGCTTGTTCTTTCTGGGACAAGCAGTTTACAGAGGAAAACAAACGAGTGAGCATAGTAGGCATAAAATCAAGCACTCAACACAAGCTGGACCAGAATGATGATTAAAATATCAACACAGAGTTCCCATTTGCAGACATCATCTGCGCTGAATCAAGTAGGAGTCCTGTGCTGGGATCCTGCTGCAGTATGACTGTGATCCTATGCTTTCCAAATGGACTGAAGTCTTCCAAACAGCCTCAGCTACATGTCTTATTTTTAGATTTCTGGTCAAGCAGGTGAAATTTATGTTTAAGATGTGTGACATCTCTTGGGGAGGGATTAAAAACTTCTAATTGCCTATGAAGGTAAGCAAGTGATTTAATCAAGGTTTATACTCTCTAACTTTACCATTATTATGACTTATGCCCCTTGCAGAACCTGCACCAGTCAAGTGCCATCACTAAGGCGGGGGCTAAGACCATAATTTTGATTCATTTTTATATTTAAAAAAAGAACAAGTTGTACAAAACTGAGCCAGAATATTTGGATTCCATTATGACTTGCATTTGATGAATGCCTGTACTCGACATAATGCAACTGTTCAAAAAAAAAAACAAAAAACCCACAAAATAGTGACCCAAGAATGAATGGCAAATGTGCTGTATTAACATGGCTTTTTACTCTCAGATGAGATTGGGAAGATGGCTCACAGCTTTGTTTGACAAATGTCATCTTCAGCAACTGCTCTAGGAACGGTACTTCAAAATGTTTAGATCTTCTCTAAAGTAAGAAAAGATTTACACCTGAGAGACAGATTTAACATCTTCATTTAACAACAAATTAGGGTTGCGTTCTGACTCCCAAGGGAGCTTAAACTAGATTTATATGAGAAAACACAATGTGGGGAAACCCTCTCATTCAATTTATGAAAACCTCCAAGAGCACAGGAAATAATGCAGATCACATTTATCACAAATCCGCGTTCCTCAGCCAAAGACTAATCACAATCACATGCAGACCAACATGAATATCTGCAATGCTCCTGTTCCCTGCATGCTCTGCTCTGACTGCACAGAACCACCACACTTCTACTCCAGATGAAACAATTTCTGGCAAATGAACCGTGGCAGTTTTGCTGTTCTGCTCTTCTATAGGTGTTAATATGAATGGCTTCATGAGCGGTTTAAAGTAATTTGTGGCTACCAAATGAGCATGCAGTAATCACTGATTAGGAAAAGCTTATTCACTTCCACTGAACTGAAAAAATATGAAAGCAACACCTATAGCTAGGAACTGCAATCCTTTAAATAGGGTTAAAAAAACAAACACTGAAACAAGATGTGGGCAGAAGCCCAACAATGATTAAAAAAGAAAACAGCACACAGGTGGCTACTGCCAGGAGAGGAGAAAAGCTTCCCTGTTTTATCAGAGCTTGCAAAACAAACAGAGGAAAAAGCACACAGTGTCCCTGTGAGGAGCAGCAGTACGTGCCTACCAAGGTCTGATGCTCTTTCCAAACCTCATTAGCTGGATGTTGCTGTGAACAATATTTTAATGACAATTTGTTTGCAAAGGCGTGAATAAATTTCTACAGCTTCAAACATCTCAAAAATCTCCTCCAAGTATGTCTGGCAAGGAACAGACAAGCTGGTGCTGAGGTCTGGATGGAGCCTCTGGGAGCCTGAGCCCTTCCCCACACTTCTCTCACAGCCCCCTGTGACCTCTGCATGACTTCACTGCTGGGTGTTGGCTTTTATCTGTAGTGTCAGTCACCGGCTTGTGACTGACAAAACACCTTCATGGGAGCTTTTGGTCAGAGCATCTAGCCTTGCACTCAGGCAGCTGCCCAGTGGGCATCCTGTGCCACCACCTTTTGTCACAAAGGTGACAAGCTCATGGAGAGGGCAAAATGAAGTGGCAGTGATGGCAACAACCGCCCCATGGAGCTGTTTGCCAAATGACCACATGCCTGCAACTTTGCAAACGCTTTGCAGATTTAGTTGATATTCCAGTATTTATACTATCTGGCTTCAGTAGATAAAGTAATTACAGATGCAAAACATCAGCACTAATGGAAGTCCAGTGCATCAGCACTAATGACACTCCATGTACTAATTTCTAATTTATTCTTTAATCTGAGGCTCATTTAAAAGATGAAACCAGCCACCCACCAAAAAAGTGCAACTTGGTCTCACCTTAACACATGAGGCAGGATGCAACCAAGTCAGAAAAAAAAAAAATCTACAGTAGCAGGCACCCAAAAAATCACTGCAGAAGACTGAGGTCAAAAAAAGTAAGGTCACACACAGCATCTCTTTACAACAAAGAAATACTCTAAAGGAAAGTTAATCTAATGAAACACAAGACTTCATCAGTAAGTTGAAGTACTGTGACTCAAATCCACAGACAAACACACAAAAAAACCACGACATCGTATTTATACTTACAGAAATCTGACACCGAGATGTTATGGAAATAAAATACATATTGTTGAAACCAACTTGGAAGCTTTACATTTGGTCTACTGTGATTTAACAGAGATACATGGACAAATGGGTGCTTTGCAATAAAATCAGCAGACTTTTCTGGAACCAGTCACACCCAATCTCTTTATTTACATACCTAAATACGCATACTAAATTCAAAGTTAGGGAGGAAGTTTGGAAGTGCTGCCTTAAGTGAAGCAAGCCAAGCTGAACCTCAGAGAAATCATTTGTGCAAAAAAGATTTAATTAAATAAGAAAATATAAAAGGCTCATCCCACCCTCTTCTCTCAAAGAACTGTCATGAACTCTCCCGAATTTCTCCTTCTTCCTCAGATGAAAGGGACGAACTTCCACTGTCCGAGTCCTCTGCAGACTCACTGGCCTCTGAGAGTGTAGGACACAAAACAAACAAACAAACCATCAAGCCATTAGTTTCAGCTATTTCTTTTCCCAGTTTGCTCAAACAGAAGCAGTGTTTTCAATCTTCTCTTCCTTTTTATCACAGGATTCCTCGGAGACATTTATTTCGTAACACATAACCAACTCAATACAGGATACAGCCCTGTGTAGGGCGTTGCTGCTGAAGGAGAAAGCAAGGTAATGTTTCTTTTAGGTTTTAAATCTTGGTCTCTTAGTCAAGCAGTTAAGTAGAATATTTACCCCATACAAAACTGTTCATCTACTGAGAAGTTCAAATTGTTTTCGTGATTTAAAATGTTGTTTTTGAGGTTGCTACGTAAATGTATTGCAACTATAATGAATTATAAATCATTAGCAGTTTTGTTAGGGTTTCAGTTAAGATGGGGAACTACTGAGAAATTCTAAATGGACAATTAAGATGAGGCACATATGTGCTCCTTCCTCACATTCCA
This sequence comes from Odontophorus gujanensis, assembly GCA_013399175.1. Classification (NCBI taxonomy): domain Eukaryota; kingdom Metazoa; phylum Chordata; class Aves; order Galliformes; family Odontophoridae; genus Odontophorus; species Odontophorus gujanensis. The sequence continues at coordinate 171,077 of VXAB01006978.1, forward strand.
GCATCCCAAACATGGTGTTAAGCTGCATGAATCCATGAGCTAAGGCTGAGGAGGTTAAAGCTGTGCAGTAACTTTTGCTTTAGGACAGGCTGCTGCGTTCTGTTGAGATCACATCATGAAGCACTCATTTCCCAAATGAGTGCATTTTGGCCTTCAGCCGTGCATCTCGAGAACCCTTCCTTAATGAGCACTGACTCTGTCACCTCGCAGTGAGGTCACCAAATGCCACTGGTTGGTGGCACTCAAGCAGCATAAAAATAAACTACAGCCAAGTAGGCACGCGTTCACATGCTGCTCTCATTGATATTTTCAGCATTTGATCCAAATAGGAATTTAAAGATGTTTTTGAGCATTCAACGTCAGAGATTTCATTAGGAAACGTTGCCCAAAAGGAACTGACGAAGTATAGTTGCTGCCTTGTCATGATCAGTTCTACATCTGGCAAACATGGATAATACACAGGACACAGCGTGCACCTGTACAGTTTCAATGGAATTTGTTCAAGAAAATAGACGCATTTCACCCAGAAACATCAGAGGTCACATTTTGTCTACATTAAATCTAGTGTATAATCAATTAACATTTATATGCCAGATATGTACGGAGTAATGCACAAAGTAAGGATTGTTTTTGCCCCTAAGTCCTGTGAAAACTTCTATAATCCCCTACTATCTTCAGCCATGACTGACCTTGTATGCTGAAATCAGAGCACCTGTATTTTTTGCTGTGAGCAAGTCAAGCATCAAAACATTGCATGAAAGAATGTGGCAATCTCCTGACTTGCAACAAAGCTTGACAGACAAATTTTAACTTTGGTTTAGCCTGTTATAATGTTTTATTTAATACATATATAGATAGTCTGCACTCAAAAAAGAACATGCTTTTATTATCTTGATAGCACTGCCTATCAATTAAGATTGCCCAGTCTCTGCTATCATAAAACTATTGGTAGTTTATTCATAATGTAAAATTTGAACTCTGGGTTTAAATTATCCATGAAAACAGTAGGAAAAGCAACCAAGTGTTGCCATGTTCTCCTTTATTCTTCAAGGGTTCTTTACTCAAAACAAGAGTATGATTAGGGTGACACACTTCTACAGAAGTAATTTTCTTGTCTACAAATAACAGTGACAAAAAGCGCTCTCCTCTTCTCATGTTCTGAATGTGCTTTTCCTGAAAGAATCTGGAGGACAGGAAACTTGTGAGAATTCAATACCAGAAAAGAAAGTGCCTGTTTGCAATACTCTGTCTGTGTCATATGCCTGAATACACAGCCAAGCCAGAGCAATGACAATGTTGAACGCTTAGCTCCCATACACAGGATTCTAAGAAACACTAAAGGGAAGAGGGAAAGCTTATAAACACACACAAAATATCTTTAATATTCATAAGTTAAAGACCTTACTAAAACATACAATGCGAAATGTCTTGCAGGTCACTATTCATTTCTATTCCCATTCCCTTAAAAGTACTTGTTATTACTTGACCAGTAGCATTAGGAATGTAATTGTTTTGCAAAGGCAATTTTCAACTAACATTTTTGTTAGCCTGAAAGAAAAGTAACATCCTCCACAAGTCAAACTAATGCCTTATGAAGAAGACAAAATGGAACAAAAAGGGGAAAAAAAAAAGATTGGAGTAACTGAGAAGATTTTTTGTTTGTTTGTTTTTTAATTATATAATCCTGTTAAGATACTTGCATTTTTAATTTCCAGAGATGGTACTTTTGGAAAGCATATTATCTTACTGCAAATATTCAATACGGAACGGTATGAGCATGATATAACAAAAGTTGTAAAAATCTTGTTATTTTTACTATTAGCTATAACATCGTGCTCTCACAACCTCGACACCTCAACATGCACTTGACTGTGACGGATTTTACAGAACAGATTGAGACAATTGATGCTTCCCAAAACCTACAACAGTTGCCAACATTCCCTGAATACCAGGTTGGGGATAACTGCTAAGTGAAGGATCCCTGCAGCAGGGGAAAGTCACTGTCTGGAAGATGCATCCCTGCACTGCACTAGGGCAGAGAGTCCAGCTATCTGCACTTCCCAGCTGCTACTGGCTCTCTTCCCTCGGCCTCCTGCTCTGCATTCAGACAGAACCACCTGGTTGCTGCAGCAGCATTACCTCAAAATACAGTTGCTCATTCAACATCTGTACCCTCACACACACACAGGCTCTCTGCCTGCTCCAGAGATGATAATGATGACCACACAGTTCAGGTTGAGCTTATGAGTCAATCACTTCTAATTCCCGCCTAATACCTAAGTTACAGAGGTAGGGCTGACTACCTAAAAGAAAGGGACCTAGACAAAGGAACAACAGATAAACCAAGGTACCTAATTTCTGTGCACTGCAGTAAATCCACATGCAATCCTAGGGTGAACATCTGCAGATCAAGCCAAAACTCCTATCTTATTGTGTCCAGTTCTGGGACCCCTGGTACAAGAAAGAACAGGGATTTCTTCAGAAGAGTCCAGCAGAGCACTACAGAGATGATAAAGGCTGAGAGACCTGGGTTTGTTCAGCCTTGAAAAAAGCAGACTCGGTGGGGATCTGGCCCATGTCTTTAAATATCTAAGGTGTATGATGCAAAGAGATGAGGCTGGACTCTTCTCAGCAATATGTGGTAAAAGGATGAGGGGAAATGGCCACAAACTGAAGTACAGGAAGTTCCACACAGATGTGTGTGGAAACTTCTTCACAGTAAGGGTGACAGAGCACTGGCACAGGCTGCCCAGGGAGGGGGTGTTGTCTCCTTCTCTGGAGACGTTCAAGACCCGCCTGGACGCCTACCTGTGCAACCTGGGCTAGGGAGCTGCTTTGGCAGGGGGCTGGACTCCATGATCTCTAGAAGTCCCTTCCAACTCCTACTGTTCTGTGACTCTGATTCCCTGGCGTGCTGTCTCTCTCCTGCAGTTCATAGCATGAGAAATGCACACATGCAGTTTCTTGGACAGCAGATCTCTCCAATACATCCCTCAGTGAAATCTAGCCAGAACTGAGAAGACCCATGGATGTTTGATATCACAATATAGTATCGTTAGTCTCAGATGTATTCAGTCTCATTATACAACATACAAACCCATGATTCAGTTGCTGCACGGAAGGAGTCACAGCCAACTTATTTTCAAGCTTTTCTTATAGGAAATACAAATTTCTGCTGCCCGCTAAGCTGATTTCAAGATCAAAGCTTTCCCTCAACTAAGTACTTTACAAAATAACAGTGCTTTAACCTACCCAAAAAAGCTACTTTGCCATTACCATTTTAATAACCATACTATAATTGTGGATGATTTGTCCAATTTTAGGAGTTACACAGGGGAATCGCGATGATTCCCTTTTCTGGAGCAGACTGACTTACAACTAATCTTCCCCTGACAGCTCAACCTTTTAGAAACAAACAACTCTGCTGAAATGCTATGTACAAAATTTAGCACAAGTCTGCACTACCTTAGTGGCTAAAATTATACAAAAACGGATAAAACACCAGTAAACAAACTCAGGACAAATACATATAATACCGCTTACTAATGCAAGCCATCAACTTCGACATTTACAACAGAACATTTATAGCAGCTTTTTTATAGCAATCTTTTAGATTCCGAAGGAAATAAATACAAATTGTACAGTACATTCCTGGCATCAATAATGGGTGTATCCTTGATTATTGTTTATTCAACTAAAATATCTAAGTATAGCATAACAGGAAATAAATATATGCTTACCTTGGCCAAGAACCACCATGTCATTCTTCAATTTTTTCAAGACCACAAATAACGTTGGGTACTCGATTATTACTTTGTTTTTCAAATTTTCTAGGAGGCTTCTGCTGGCATCCAGCTCATTGTACCTTAAAAATAACAGCAAAGTTTATTTTGGATTTTAATACTACCAAGAACATCATGTACACTTTCTTAAAAAAAAAAAAAATTTCCGGCAGTTCACAGGGTTTTCATATGATATCATGCTCAGAAGAATTATCTTATGATTCAAATTACATATCTGAGCTTATTACCCAACTACATTCACTTTATTTTTAAACCCTTCTAACACCTAAGTCTAAGAGCATGAGGAATACTGAATCCAAATTTCTTTACAGGCTAAGAAATTTTCAGAGTTCTTAATGAATATCTTGACCAAAATCAGATTCTAAACTGAAACTAAGACTTACTGTTCTACTTGTGTTTTCACTCAGTCACTCTTAGTATATGCTTAATACATGTGCGCACTTCTCCTTTTTCATGCTTACAGGCTTTCTAACACAACAGGTTTAATTTATATGGTTCATAATATAGTCAATGACATTTGCTTATGAATTATCATTTAAGTACTGGAAAGACAAAATAAAAACCATATATGATCTATCATTAAAGCAAAGGTACATCGGAAGCACAGGGGGTTTTTGTAGAAGTAAGGCTTAACAATCCAGGTAAGACAGTAAAGACTGCCACTGGAGCAGTCATTTCCAGCAGATGGTACAAAACCTCTGTTTGCAGCAGCAGCAGCTGCAAGAAACCCCAGCAGAGAGCTGTGCATGTGTGTGCTACAACAGGCACATGACTCAGATGCGCAGCCCTGACCCACAGAAGAGCTCCTCTTCACCCCGAAAGGTGAAGCCAGTTTTAAATAGTCATACCAGCAAACATAGTAAAAACTAAACCGAGCACTTTCTTGACAGTTATATTCTAGAAATGTAATATTCTCTTCCACCTCTCTAAGAGGAAATCTGCATGTGGGGTCATGGGGAAAGCAAGGGCTATTTCAAAGCCCTCTTCAGAAGAGAAACCCTGTTTCTTCCACTTGATGCAACCGCAGCATCCAACAAATGCTCTGATATTACACTACAATCTGAGTTATGCAATTCTTTCTGCAATCAGGATTATTCAATTACTATTAAGCTACCGTATCACTTAAAGCCAGAGGAAGTTCCAAAGCAAAGCACGTTCTGGGCAATGTATTTCACATAGCTCTCTGCCTTCTCTGATCATTTACATATTATGTAGTTGGGCCTTCTTTTGCCACGCTATCCCCAAAACAAAACAAAATAAAACAAACAAAAAGAAAACACTGGATGGGTGAAGGGAACGTATCCTTCCTGATTTTCAGTAACGTGCGATTAAGAACTGTACATCAGAGGAGTCAGTACTCAATAAGATTAATGAAGGAAAAACAGGATTTAATTCTTTGGATTTCAGAGAAACATAGTTTGAACAAAAACTATTTCTCTCTCCTATTCAACTTCAAATCATCATGAAAATATTTGGTTTCATGTTTCTCTCAACCCAAAGTAATTATGACCTGTTCTTAGTGAAACCCTTTAGAAGGGATAACAGTATATTGCATTTCTTATTGAATGAATATATCCATAACTTATGGACTAACACACACGAAAAGAAATATATTTACTGCTTTATTTACAGTACTCTAAATGCAAAGTATGGCAATACCTATCCTCTGGCAAGAATTTCAACACATTCTTTTCTGGTTAAGCAAACATTTACCACTAAGAGGCTAAACTAATTCACATGCCATAATACACTTTCCATTATCTCATGTTTTAGACAAAACATCTTTAGCGTCCAGCTTGGCATAAGATAAAACATTCGTACTTAGAACTATTTTATGATAGTAAATTATTTAAGCGTTAGATCACTAAGTCAGAGCTTTATCTTTTTTGTTCTTAAAGTATATTTTATTGGTTGACAATGACAGAGAAAAATTCCAAATGTTTAGTTCATATTCTGTGCTGTAAACTTCAGGGAGAATATTACAAAGAGCACAGTGCTTCTCTTTCTCAGACTTCATATCTATTCTATCTAGAGTCCTCACTCTATCACACTCCTTCCTTTACACACAAACACATGTGGAGATTTTCTGCTAATAAGCTAATTTCTCTGAGCACATCTATAATCTTGAAAGAAAAATACCTGTCACTCAATTCCAGTCAAATACAGGGCGGCTCTGCCGAGCAAGACTGACTTTTCAGGTTCTCTCTGACAGGCTTTATCACAACAAAAACCTTCCCAACTTATCCCAGAAGTAAACACTCGCACCCCAGTTGGTGAGCAGCACAGGCCTCTGGCCACAAGACAGCCCTGTAATTCAGCTTTTCCAGAAACTTGAACTCACCACTTCAACTTTTACTTGGGAAAAGGTTAGACCTGCTTGGAGGAAAACTGAAAAACGTCCTTCCTAAAACAGAAACAGAACAGCTTCTTTCAAGTCACGTACCACAAGGAGCCGAGAACTTGCCTCTGAAATTCTTGTTCTCACCATATTTACCTACTTGTTCTGTACCACCAGGACTCCTAGCCTGCTCAGTAAGAACCTATACTGGGCTGCAACTTGTTTCAGGCCCTTCAAGTTCAAACCTACATGTGATGCATCATAACCCTGAAGTGTTCATTTGGAAAGAACCAAGTAATACATGGAGGGTTTTTTCCCTTAACTCGTGGTTACACATGCTGCTGCAGAGTATCTTTCCCATTCTGGCACTGAATACACACTGCTGCCCACTCTGCCTCATTCCGCTCCCCAGTTCCTGCACTCAGAGGGACTTCTCTTAACATCCTCCCTGGATCCCTGTCCCTGATATTTACCTGGCATATGTTCCTTCCGCCCACTCAGTCTCTTTGTCCTACCCCCCTGCATCTAATGTACTTTCCTGAATATTTTTATGCCCTAAGCAAGGCTTTATGCCCTTGCCACAAAGTAGGAAAATGGCCTGGATTTTTTCTTCAGAAGATTCCATTTATAAGGACCACAAAGGGACAATCTTGGCAGCCAACAGCTTTTGGTTTTAGCTGGAATGAAGTAACACTAATGGCTTTTTAGAAGACAAAAATTAAACAAAATTTGCCTGCCAGTAGGCAGTTTAAAAGCCTACAAAAATTGAGGCAACTGAGAAAACTTGAGAAGGTTCAGCAATCCCACATCTGTTCCCTTGGAATCTTTTACGCTTGCTCTATGCATTGCTTTGTTACCTTTAACAAAATGCTGAAGTTAATTGTGGCTCTGCACTTTTGCTAGCACCTGTGAACTTCTACAAAGGCTAGTTCCACTAACTATAGCTATTCTACTACCTTCCAGGAATTCAAAAATTCAGCCTCCTAATCTGTCTCCCACACGCAGGAATGCTATATTAGGTCACAGTGTCACAACAAACTCCCTCAAAAGGAGCCCTGGGCTATCATTCAATGGTGCAACTTGTCTCCACAAATTCAGACAGCAGGAAATTCCCTGCTGATCAGGTTTTCCTGAATGTCATCTACAGGAACTTAGATTTTAATAATAAAGAAAAATCTGCAATCTGGAATTGAAGATAAATTGTAACCATGTTATTTCTTTAATTTAGTTTTCTAGCTACTGGAAAGAGAGCAAAGAAGTTTTTTACCAGTCTAAATAATTACAAACATCAGTAAAATAGATGTTTGTATAACGGTGTCCCTAATTTTCCTGTGAGAGATATCAGCTAATACTTTTATTCACATTTTAAACAAAGACAATTTTTCTTCCTAGAACTGAGTGGAAACATCAAAGTATTTCCTTTGCATAATTCAGAAACAATAAATCATGTTTATCTACTTCAGGCCAAATCCTAAAAATCCACAATCTTCTGTTAATTTATGAGAAGAACAAGCATTCTTTCCCCCTCAATGTCCCCAGGTGAAGGAGAGCAGCATTTTCTAGGTAGCTGCATTTGACTAGAAGAAAGCAAAGACTGGGTACAGCTTTTAGAGGCTCTCCCAAGCACTCATTGTGAAGTGCTGTAGCATAGCAAAGATAATAGCTACCAGATGGACTTTCATTCCTAAGTGGTGAATAACCTCTTCGTGTGGTTATGATTTGGTGAACATGGAAATAGTGAAATGCACTCTTGAATTAGATATGAAAGGAAAGTTACATGGCAGAAAGTAAACATGATGTACTGAAATAATGCAGACTTTCAATATTTAACTTTGTCACAACTCTTACAGTTCTAGATTTTTAGAATGTCATTTTTTTTTAGTCCATATGCATGGAAAAGAATCAGAAAATTCAGTAAGAAAAAGGGCAGAGTTCTAAAACAAAAAAAAAAAAAAAAAAAAAAAAAAAAAAAAAAGAAGGACAATAAAGGAAATTACTTGCTGGAATACTTCCTTTGTAACATAATTCTTAACAACAGCTGAAAAATACAGAAGTCTCTACTTTGCCTGAACACTCTTAAGAGATGGGGAGCAACCAAATTCAACTTAATATTTTAATACAAAAATTGTAATAGAGATTACACTGATATTTTAAAACTATCGTTTCCCTCCCAGCGGAGGATCTCCACAGTTAGCCTTGCACATGCACAGCTTAATCCATACCAATACAGATAAGCTGCCTGACCAATCCTTTTTCAAATCTCTTATCAGCATTTGGCCCACCTGTCCTATTGGGAAGCAACCGAAAAAGCATAGGAAGCAAAGCTGCCAGCACACCAAGAAAAGCAGCTCAGCCTTCATCATCACCTCCTAACTACACCTATAAACATAGAATACAAAAAGGCACATAACAGAAATCATGACAGTTCCTTTTAATTGCTCTGTTTCAACCACAGGGTTTTTGTGTACAGATGCTCTATTAAGACAAGCTATAACAAACCAGTCTCCTCTCTTTTCTGGGTCATAAGAGGCCTTTATTATTAGACAAATCTTCTGAAATCTGAAGTGTAAACTAGGGGAAAATATTATAGAATAATCTTACATATTTTAGGGAGCTAAATTTTTCTGGAAAAAAAAAAGTAATACCCAAGAAAATACTACAGGGAGACTAATTGTCACCTAAGCTATCAGACACAATAGTAGCTGTCCAGAAAGATTCATTGGTTTGTTCACTTTCACCCTATAAAGTATACAAAAGAGTTAATGGAAATAAGAGATAAGTAACATAAAAGTACGTTACTGTAGAAGCACAAAGGCTATCCTTGTTTAAACCTCTAGAGAATGAGGCAATTGCATGAAGGAAAAAACACAGTAAAAGTTCTTTAGTGACAACCATGGAAAAATGTATCAATTGATGGCAAAAACCATAAAGCAGATAAGGCATCTGTTACAACAATTTAGTGGACAGAGCATTAAGGGAGATGTGGTAAAGGAACTCAGGATACAAAATAATCTAAAGATTACTGAAGTATAAACCATCTTGAATTTTTTAGTTAAGGGAGTAAAGCATAATAAAACAAACAGGAGGAAAATATGAAGCTAAATAATGTCATTTTCTTGGATTCAGTAGAAATTGGTTCAAAGAACACAGGAACAGTGATACTGAAATTTCAAGAAAGCAAATATTTTCCCCATCTCGTAAGACATAATGACAAGAAAAAAATAAAATCCAGCACCAAGTAAACATACTATGATTTAAGTGCATCACAGCAACTGGCCTTAACACAAACAGAAGTTTGCCAGGGAGCTGCATAAATTGCTCAAAAGCTTACAGCTTATAAATCTAAGTTATTCATGCAGACACACTGTAAAGGGGGTCTACCATGATGGTCTAAGACTACATACAACTGAGACAAAGAACCAAACCAGCCTAATGAGTCTATGACAGCCAGAAGGTCTAAAGGGAAAATGAAATTTTGTGAGGGAAAAATTATTAGAAAGAGAATGGGTTGAATACCAAAGACAAACTTCTGTAGTTTCTAGAAGTGCAAAGATTTTAGTGACATCTAGTATAAGCAAAAGCTGCGTGTGGTTCGCCAAAAATGCACAGAAATCAAGTTAAGTGAATTGTACCATTAATAAAAAACTGGCATAATCATGGGGAAAAAGTGATTGTCACAGGCCGATTTAAATTACAGTACTTGTTACACAACCTCATGAGACAATATTGTAAATAATTTCAGCGGTGGAGAGTTTACCAAGGAATAACAAAGGATGCAATGAAAAACTTGGTATATTAAGTTCAGAATACAAGTAGGTCAAATCTACTGGAAAGCTTAATGCAAGTCAGCAGTACACTGACAAGATTAATGAGCCCTCATAAACTGGCAATAATTTTCTTGTTACGCTTGGGTTAATCTAATGAACTTCCACTTCAGAAACGAGAATTGTTGCTTCTAGAACTTAGGATCCCCAGATCGCAAGTTCTAAGTTTTCAAATTTAGCTCATATGAAGATTGTCTGAATATCTCCAACACTCCATGCTAAATGGTGGATATATATCCAGAAACTGATACTTACTAGAGTGGAAATCAACTGCGGTAAGCCTTCCATTAAGGGGTTACTATTGCTTTACAAAAGAAAAGGAAAAGCTCTGAAATAAAGAAAACAAATTATTTTCTTGGCAAACAAGCAGGAAGGTCAATTCCCTCCTTGGCGGGGTTGAAACAATCAGTCCTAGCTCATTTCCGTCAGGAAGAAGAAAAAAACAGAGGGATTCCCCTTTGGCAGCATCATAAGGAAATAACAAGATCTCTCCATTCCCACTGGAGCACAAAGAGGTTCCCCTTTATTATGCCTCTGTGAAAACGCTGATGGTTAATATGCCATTTTTCACAGTGCTGCAGCTTCCAAGTTCAGTTTATCACTACAGCTACTCTCAAACACAAATGAACTTTGATTGTTCCAGCCTCTCCGTGCGCGCTGCATGGTCACCAAAACTGAGAAACTCAGCTAGCTGCAAGTCAGAGACTCACCGTGCCTTTTTCTCCCATGAATGGCAGTTAAACAAGATCTCTGAGGCATATCCTCTGTCTACTTCTGGAAAACACTGAACAGCTATTCAGATACATACCGCTGAATTAAACCCTTCAGTACATCCTACAACGCGTTTCCTCCCTTCTACAACTGTCTTTCAGCAGCTCTCTCCCCAGGCCAAGGGGCAGCAGGTGTTTTTAAACTGCAGACTTCTCCTGGACTTCACAACCTGTCTTCCTGCCTTTGAGTCTGCTTTATATATGCATGCTACACAGCACGTAGAGTGTGATGAAAGCTTTTCTTGTACTATCCCTAAGTTACATATTATGACCATACACCCAAGTTTATCTCTGCACCCCAAAAGAGATGGAGGGCTGGAGCAAACTCCAAGAACTACTGTAGGAATAGTCATTCCTAGATGCACACTCACTCGGTGAGAGAAAATGTGCATACACATTCACTGGGTATGCCACTCTCATTCTATAAACCCAGTTATGATGCAAAAAATATGCTGCTGCTATGTACAGTTCTCATTATATTTTACAATATGGGGTCTGCCTACCCGCTTTGCAAATGTGAAGGCTCTGCATGTCTTTGAAACTGCCCGCAATGCTCGCAGAACACTACTGGATGACTAGACAGGGCAAACTTCTGGGTGAAGCCAACACTAACTCTTTTAATGGTATCTTATCCTCCACCTCTTTACTTTCTCACATGTTCTTCCTCTGTAAGTGGTCTGGATCTAACTTGCTGCAAGAGACTGTAGACTTTTGGAGCGAAGACTGTGATTTCAAATAAATCTTTGTGCAACAGATGTCTCAGCCTGAGATTCACTAGCTGAGACACTCAAAAAACCCTAATGCAAGACCATTAATTATAAAACAGTTCATCTGAAATAATTCAGCGTGGGTTACAAAACACTGGGTTGTTGCTTTAAAAAACAGGCACATACTGGTTCATAAAGGAATTCCTTTAAGGAAAAAAAAATGAACGATTGCTCAAGATAGTAAGATGGACAAATTCTGTTTGGAATCATCCCCAAAATCTTCTGAAAGGTCAAGTAATTGTAGTCAGATATCATAAATATTTAGCTATGCATGCTACGGATTCTCATCATACATACTTTTTATCATAAAAAATGACTAGTTTTATGCTTTCCTTTTCTGTTGTGTAAGACAGGATTTGGGTTAAGAACATAAGCAGATAGGAAGGAAAACTGACTACTTCTTACAGTAAAAGCTGCATATCCTGGAATCTCGTGCTCTCCATCACTTTTGTCAGCAAAGAGACCAATGTTCAGAGAAAGAACAAGTGAGAACTGATGCTGAAATGGCTGCAGTACCAAACCTGGGTAGGCTCAAAATGACCTACTAGAAAATGGAACAAAGCATTCTGTAAAAAAAACACACATTTTAATAAAAAATAAACCAAAACAAAAACCAGCACTCTGGGAAGAGACAACAGCAAGCAACACACAGGAGCACTGTGTTAAAGAAACAGACTACAGACCAAAGGCTATTTCCCTTGAACAGTACAAAGTAGCCAGAGCCTGGCTACAGTTGCGCAGCGAAGAATGACTATTGTAAGCAAGCTCACTGCCTTTGTAAATCTGGCAGAGCTGCTTTTGTGCCAGCTGCTGCGAGCCAGAGAGAAGTAATGAATTCTACTGTCAATCTTCCACTGGCATAGGCTAAAGCCAGCTTGGGGTCTGTTCCAACTCATGCCAAGGCCAGCAGTTCAGTCAGGGATTTGTATCCCTAATTCCTGTCTCATGTATACCACGTACTAAATAAATAGGAAGAGAAATCCCTTCCTAAGACTAGAGAATCTTAACAAATCACCACACACTTTTCAACACCTGCAGGAAATGCAGAGAAAAATAATGCTTGAAAAGGCCCAATCTCAGTACGTTTGTTGTGATAGATGAATCAAGTAGTATTTTTGAAGTGGCTTTTAATATGATAAAAAATTGATACACACACCACGCTGGTAGCAGTTATTTTTTTTAAACCACCAAACCATGTATGAAAGGCAGAAAGTAAGATCGATACGCACCATTGGTTTAACATGAAGTTATTCACAGACTACAGTGCAGAAGAAAGTGTCTTAGGTAGATCATACAAAAAATTAACATGACCTAAGGAAAACACTACAAGTACCTGAGGCTGAAATGCCAGTAAATGTAACAGTATTTTATACCCTTACAATCACTGATGAAGAAACAGATATATAACAGACTTTTTTTAATGACAGGAAAATAAAGAGTTCAATATAAATATTACATTTAAAATATTTGTTTCCATTAACTCAGATTACTCTTTGAATTCCCAGACAATAAATGTCTGTTGGCATACAGAGGCTAAAGCAAAAAAGAACTTACTTCATCTTCCTAAATCTATTACTGTGACTACTGCGACCTACTAATGTGATCTAACCCACAGATACTGAAAAACAATAGACTACAAAAGAAAACACTCTTTGAGCACAGAACTCAGTCATCCAAGGAAAGAATTCTCATTTCTGCCAGCTGATCTTGAGACAGGGAAGTGCTCCAACATTACTAACATCATCCAGGCTTCTGGGAAGCAACTGCACTGGATCAGTTGAAGCAAAATAAGCGTTCACCACCATAAAACAATGACACTTTGTAGAGCAGAACCTCCAATACTTGTTTAGCAGATTTTCTTTCCTGTGGTCCACAAGAATTAAGAGGCAAACATGCCAACATTCTCATGTTGCACCAGCCAATGTCACCACAGAAAGTAAGAAGCCCCTTGATGTTGCAACTGGCACAGAAATGCTTTGGATGATTGTGGCTTTCTGAGCAACTGAAGAAGCATGAGCTGCACCAGTACCACTGCTACTAACACCAGTGCCACAACCAACCTGATACACCAACATCCCTAGGTAGCATGGCCATTTTACAACAGGAAAGCTATTTTGCACTTAGCTCCTGGAAGGATGCAGTCCAGCAAAAGCAGTGGGATTTGGAGGCTTCTAAGGCCAGGCAGGCTCAGTTTTCTAAGCACCTAAATATTCCATCAGCCTACCTAAAAAGACACTCAAAATATTCTACAGTAACACACTCTGATACAATGTTTACACACCATTTTGAATATACTAACACATAAAAAAAATCTAATAATGACGTTTAAGAAATCATTTTTAATTCCACCAAACTAAACAAACATGGTAAAAGACAACTACCTCAACTGACTTCATGCAAGATGTCACTGAATCCAAAAAAAGAGATCTCTGAACAGTGTCTCTTAGACAAAAACATCCACTGTACACTAAGTCTGTTGTAGTTCATTCTCCCTTACAAATAGTCCTATCTTAAATGATAAGGAAGAGTAAATACCTCTCCAGCCATTAACTTTCACCTATAACAAATATCAAGGATCTACGGAGTTTAGGATTTTTGTTTTTGCTTTTTTTGTTTTGTTTTGTTACAAAAAGCCTAATAAGGCAATTCTCAGGAAAATAAGAAAGTGAATTTCCTAAATCAGACTGTGTAATTTGGCAGCTGCATTTTTTCTTCCCTTAGTGGAAAAAGCAATACTCTTACCGTATGAAGTCACTTTGAAGGCATCCCAAATAAAGGACTAAAGGCGGTAAGGACATTAATTTATCCTGAAGAAAGAAAAGACTACTTTATGAAAGAATGTAGACTGTAAAAATCATCCAAGAGGCAGTGGCTAAACCTTTCTTGGAATAGTTTCAACCAAGGAGAGAATGGACACCAACTAAATATTGCATAACAGGTGACAGAGGCAAGCACAAATGGAAAACTAACAATGCACTCAAATGCAGATGCTTTTCAAACCAACATTTTAAAGAAAGAAGAGTTGTGTAACACTCGTGACTTTGAATCCTCCTTCATAAGATTCTTTATAGAGTGCAACAAAATGAGAAGACTAACAAGAATGTAACAGTTCTAGAGTTACAGGCTGTTAGGTGACGGAGACAGAGGAGAGGACACAACCAGTGATAATGCATTAGGTTACTCCAAACAATTGTGGAGTACTACCAACTCATACTGAAAACAATTCTTACAAGCTGGTTTGAGATTAGATAGGAGCTAGGGATCAGGATAAGGAACAAGAAGACCAAAATAAGAGCTTATCATGGATGAGAAAGTTCTCTTGCCACTCTATGAAAGGCTCCTCAGAGCAACAAAGCAAGCAGCTAAACAATGTGGTGCTATCTATAATATCCATACATTAGACTTGCTTTTTGAAGTTCAGCAGAACTCCTGTGAGGAAGCAGAAATCTGCACTGCACAGTAAACTTATACCTTTGGAGAAAGAAAAAGAAAACCCCCAAGATTTAAAGCATTCTGCAAAGGACCTTCAAAATGAAAGGATTGTTTGCGGTCAAATGCAGAAAACAGCCAAAACTAAACCGCAAACTCCTGCTTCATAAACATTCGCAGGAAATACTGAAATCCTTCTGTAACATACTTACATTAAAACTAGCAGACAAACATTTTATAACCCATAATAATCCCATAAGATGTTCTCTGAAACACCACTGCACTGCCTCAGTAACACATAACCCCAAATACAAAAAATATTTTTCTCAAATGGTTCTACTACGCCTAAAAACAACATCCAACCAAACAGCACACATTTTCTTTTTTACAGCCTTCCCATTACCTAGAACTTGTGGAGAAGTTATTTCTGGTGGGTACAGGGGAAGTTTGGGTAATAGGCTGTTTATGTAGATTTGCATCATTACTAGACTATACTGACCCTATTCCTCCAGCCTGCCCACGGAGTGACGAAGAGCATTCTGCCATGCTGCAACAGAGTCCAGAACTGTATGGAACGAGGTGGCAGAGGGTGAGCTTACAGTAGCACTCAAGATGACACAAAGCAGCAGTCAGCAGCCACTGCTAGGAACTGAGCAGACCTGGTTCAAGCTGCAACTCCAGGTACTGATTTTTACTGTGAGACAACATACACCCTAATTAACTGGGGGGAGTCATAAAGTAGACGAAACCAAAGTAAATTCTCTCTTTACTATAATGCAACTAGAGTAAAAGTTTAGATTCCCTCAGAGAGTCTTAGTCACATCAGCTATGCTAGCACAAGCAGCCCCAGAGCCTGCTGGCAGAGACAAAGCTATGCCGACAAAAGATGTTTTTCTGCTGACGTGGTAGTCCCATCACTTCAAACAAACTTTGTTCATTCCTTCAGAAGCAGAATTTCCTTGCAGCATGCTGCTTCCCTGGTGTGCATGGCCACAGCTGGGCCTGCTCCACTGACTGGGAGGAGCATTCCTAATCTAACAACCTTCTCATTAACTTTAGCCTACAGTTCTAAAATCTACACTCACTAATTAAATATGTGACTCTAACATCAACCAATAGTCCTAATTCTTGGAATACAGATGAGGCTCAAACATCAGGATATTTTGAGATTCTTCTAAAAAGCTTCATGAAAAAGAATGCTCTCTCAGCTCTCTCCATGAGCTAAGGAAGCATTACACCCATTTATGAAGAAGAAAATGATTAAGTAACAAGAGAAACTGATGAGCAACTCACTCTCCTGGAGTTAACATGCCCATGGAGGTGCTCACAGAAGGGAATACACACTTCTGCTGGTCAATAGCATATTCTCTCCTTAATACTCATCCAGCAGTGAGCTGAGTCACTTGCATGGAGTGCTGCTGAAGCAGCTCAGATACAGGCACACGTGAGTCAACCAATAGAGCTGTGAGTACTGCAGCTTCTTAAATTGTCTAAGTACAACATAGCTGAATTTACTAATCACAGTATTTATACAGAAACTTCTATGTTGACATACAAACACACAAAGAATTAAGACTTCAGCTGAATCATTTTTCAGGTGGCTGGTAATTACAGAAGTTAATTCATTGGGTGATTTCTTCTTGAAGTCTTAAAGTTTAAGAAATGTGTTCTTTCTTTTTGCTGTCTTTAATTAATATGCATATAAACCGAAGTGCCACCTTACCTGGCAGAGTTTTGCTTCCTGTTCTCTATTTTCATTAAAATTTGTACATCTGACCGAGGAGACATTGTATATATCTTTAATCTGAAAAAAAATATGCAACAAATGAAGCAACAATGAAGCACTTCAGATTCTTCCTCCTGTCATCTGTAAAAGATGAGGATATTTTACATGTCAACAAGCAAAATCATTTATTTTTTCATTAAAAAAGCACATTTTCCATACATTAAATACCTTCTAAAAATTAGGGCCGTGATTACCGACAAGTTTTTCTAACTCCTCCAAACAAAAGGATTCACTCCCTCTGGGCTGAACTACACGACATTTCTTAGAATTACAGCTGCTTTATTTGACCTATATGTTATAAATCCTCATTATCTTCTCCTGTTTTAATGTGGAGGCTACATTCCAGCGTTACTTGGTTGGTGAAAGTTGGGATGGTTCTCACCACAGCAATTAAAGTTGTACAGCTGACAGGGACCTGAGCCCTCCGTGTTTGAAACGCAGTGAGGTTACACAACCTGTTCAGAACCACTCCCATCTTTTATTAGCAAGAACATGGATGAGGCAGAAAGTCATTCAATACGCACCTCTGACAAACTACAGGATCCGACTCCGCTGGATCAATGTAGGGCTTAAGGATATCAGCGAGCGTTTTATCCTCTGGCACCCTTTCCCCAAAGATAAAAATCAAATACATAAGACATGGTTCATCGTGCACATAGAACTCTATCATCTGAGTCATTCAGAGAAAGCTGTATGCTTGCACGCTATGGTGGTACACCTGAGTACTTCATGGGTGGATTATAAATGTGGATCAAAACAGCCCAGGTAATTGACAATTCCATCTCAATTTCAACACTAAGACTTCACTGGAATCTGCAAGGAGTAAACAGATGAGTATCTCTAGCTCCAAACCCTGCAGCATAACATGCTGTTTGTACAGCCCTAGAAGTAGACACCGGTATTTTTCACATTCACCTTTAGACTAGGAAAAAATGAGAGAAATGTTGGTTGTCAACAATTGCTGAATTTTTGGCTTTTACAAAACACACTTGTTCACATTCTTTGCTTTGTAGAAAAGCCCACATTTCATTGTATGTGCAGGTCAGTTCCAGCATCCAAGTAAAGAAGGAATGGAAATCTTGCTGCACCTTTTGTCCAGAAGACCAGAATGCATTAACTGAGTGGATACTGCCATTGTAAACACAGAAGCTGCTTGTCACCACCAGGAAGGACTAGTAATCAAATATTTCCCTTGATACGACAACCTCCTTAGCCTTCAAAGAAGAAAATACTGCACAACTTTGAGTACCTTTTAAACTTGAATGCCCTTTTAGTTAAGACACAATTCAAGTTTACCTCATGTAACAAAAACAGTTAAGAATGGATCAAAGTACCTGCCATTTGAATTCTAACACAGTAATTTCTAAAAATCAATTTTTCAAACCCTGTACCTTTTTAAAGTGTATTCAGCATGACAGTGAGGAAACACAAGCTTCAAATGCCAGAAGAACTTCTGCTCTCTGAAAAGAAGAAGAAATGCAGATTCTTAATGCCTTGCTAGTTAGCTGGTAACTGCTACTTGTCTTTCCATGGCAGCAATTACCTAAATAGATGTCAAGAGCACGAAGGAAAGCTGTCTTTCAGCATAACAGTGAAAGCAGACATTGGAAACAATAAACACTTTACAGAACCATCAGAAAGCTTCTGTAGGATACAAAATTTGATGTTGTGTTCTGTTCTCCAGTTTGTTGTTTGGCAAATCATCCTGCCTTTAAAGCTCGCATAATCACTATCTAAGAACAGAAAGGGTTGGAGCACGGTATCAGGGAAGGTAGTATTGCCTACAGGATGTCCCTCTAGATTAAAAGTATGCTGAAGGCAATAGTGATTTCAGTCAAACCATTTCTCCTTTATTGCTTCAAATTCTCCAGTCCTGTACAATGAGTGTAACAATCTTCTTCTACGTGAAATCTCAGAAGAAAAAGCAGTCTGAAAGGTAGGTTCGTGGCTCTTTCCTCTGGTTCAGAATTTCATACTCATGGCAAACAACAAAGATGATTTAGAAAGCAGATGCCAGGTACCTATCTGAAGCACGAGAACTTCAAGTGGTACTTTTTAATTTTATTTTTACTACTTAAGACCCATAAATCCTTATATCTAAGATAATCAGCAACAGTTATGCAAGGATTCTAGTACTGCTACAATTAAAAATAAACACACTGTTGCTAGAACATGCTGTTTAATTTGCTTATCAGGCAGATGGAACTATCCAGCAGGATCTAGCTGCCTGCAGAGACAAGCACACATGCAATCAAGTAAAAAGGCAGTAAACAAGTTAGTTGCTAAGCTCAATTAACTATCAGATTGATTTTTAGATGCAGGCACTTTGATAAAGTGCACTTACCAAATAAATAGCTATTGACTTATTAAAAGTTATGCCCAGGGGAAAGCTAAGATTTACAGCTGAGCTACACTTCTCATAGTTTAAGTACAATCACAGGTATTATCTTTTATCTTCACCCCCACAAAAAAGATGCAAGAGCCCTCTAAGGAGTTAATTAATATATTAGAATAAACTGAACTACAAGTGGCTAAGGTCCACAAAGCAACATGTGACTTAGTAGAGCTGTATGTGCATCATGCCTCATGATTTTTGCCCTGCATCTGCTCATGCTTATTAAAACTGAGAAAGAAGGATCCCTCCTTAAATGGAGAGGCCAAATTAGAGCAGATCAGGTCTGAAACAGGTAAGAAAATGGTATGACTAGAGCTAGACAGTAGGAAACAAAATGTTATTAATTACACTGCATACACAATGCAAAGCTGACATCTTGCCTTGTGGATTTTTATGCTATTTTTGCGTATTGCTATGACATTGTCTTGAATTACTGAACTGGAGAAGAAGAAACTCAATCAGCGAGTGTACTGGAATTCTGAAAGTTTTTTGCAAGGTCACTGAAACAAAGTTTTCCTCACCTTAACAACAGAAAGCAGCACTGGATGAGGCTTTTATAAACACATTATCAATTAACTTGAGCATTTCTAGCATTTTTTCTGTGTAATTCACCACTAACCACATGGTTCCATCAGACCACACTCATGTACTTTAAGCAACCAACACTCATTGTGTGATGTGGACTCTCCTGCATCAAATCTTTAAATCAAGACCTTCAAAGTAAGGTACTTCCAGATACTTCCCTCCGAAGCAGAAACAGCAAGGTGTGACAATGATGACAGAAGCACATACATGGTCTGTAGGGCTGTTTCTAACACAGACACTTGAGTGAGGAATGTTCCAGAAATACTTCTAGCTATCTGCTACCTGTTAGGAATACTGTGTCTGCAGAAACTGTGGTCATACAGCACATTCTGATTTCACATGCAAGACCAGTTTGCTGTGGGCTCACTGAGGCAGACTCAGTTCATCACTGCAGCTGTATAATCAGCTTAAGAGGGATCTTTTCAGACTCTCACTCTCCCTCCCCCTTCCCAGGACAATCTAGTCTATGGATTAGTGAACAGAAAAAGCTACAAATCAGGAAGTTTGAAAATTAAATGTAAAAATATCAGACAGTTCCGCTTTGGAAAAAAAGAAATGTTGGTATTTTTCAGCACGCTAAAAGCTAAACAAGGGCTTATTATTTCATCTCTTTAAAATACTCTTGCCTAAAAGTACGTGACAAGCAGAAAGAGGTAAGAGTTGGATAGAAGGCAGCAAGGAAGGAAGAAGCTTAGAACTGGAATGCAACTGTGCTGTCAAATGAAGTATAAAAAGAACAGCCATAATTCTGCACAACAAGTTTCCGTAAGTAGAAAAAAAATTGGTAACAGCCTCCTGGATGTCCATTATTAAAGGGAAGCATCCCTCACCATCATTGATTCCTGCCCAGTACGAGAACTTGATGTCAACTCTAGATGCTATCAAAACTGCTTCATAACAAGTTCAGATTTAAGTTAGATATCCGGGCTCCAGATCCCACTGACTTCATTTTCCATTATGGCTCACTGGGGTAGTATTTCCTTCAAATGTAACTGACATGTACTATGTTCATTGTCTAAATGAAAAATGCTTAATTGAGTAAGTCATCCAGAGTTGAGTAACAGCTCATGCTGCTTGAAGCGTTTCACGCCTCTCGGCCGCCATGGGACGTCAATCCACGGTCTGCTCGAATACCAAGGCCCTGACTATAAAGCTATCGAACAGCACAGATCTGATGAGACACAGCACATCCTTGATGTCAGTAAAAACAGCATCACAGCCCATCCCTGCATTGCTTGGCTTCACATCCTATTTTGACTACTTCAGAAGCACAGAAACTGATCAGAGAGAAAAAGAGAAGCAAAGGACCTCTTCCCCTACGTTAGATGTAGATGCAAATGGTGTTTAGAACTGCATAGGCTGTTCTGTCATTATTGTTCTACACCAAAGTAACTGTCTCCCTTTCATTTCTCCTAAAACCTCCAAATAATTACTTTCTGTAATCAATATAATTTTTACTCCCTAGTTTTTTTTTTTTTTCAAAGAACTGCATGCAAGCAATTTTTAAATTCATGACAGTTGAAACAGGCTTTTATTTCTGATACTACAAAACCAGCACTGATAAATATGACTGCTACCTTCAGCTAGCTCTTGGCACAGCTATAACGATTTTCTTTACTGTTTTTACAGCTAATGCAGTACCCTGGAAGACGTTTCAAGAACTGTGAGTGTACTGCAGTATAGGTGCTGGCAATTAAAGGACAGACTTAGGATCTGTCTAGCATCTTACAAATGATTTTGGGATCTGGAGACCCTACGTAAGTGCCTTCGTGGATTTTTAAAAGTGTTTTTAAATTTATAAGAGATGGAAAGGAAATAGTGACCTTATCCTTAAACTATCCTTCAGTTTCACAACACTCAGTACTCTCACCAAATGCATCGAGGTTTAATTGAAACATGTGGCACTCAGTATCTACTCATTTGGATAATGTTACCTTTCACAACTTACTTAAGCAACGAACATTTAGACCAAGTAAGTGACTACAGGCTCTTGTGGAATCCAAACATTAACAGAAGATAACATACAGAAGCGTGATGGTCAAAATGAGTTCTGCTGTGCTTCAAACAACAGCACACTAAAAGGGATGTCTCCATTCTGTTGGAGCTTCATTAAGCTAATTCCTGGATTTGACATATAAACAGTAAATATTTCTACTGCAACACTTCTACTGAAAGTTCAAATGTTGCCTAGTTACGGTAAACAACAAGACAATGAAGAAGCTGAAGAACAATTCCACTGCAACACATATGGTCCTCTGTCAAGGGAGCTCCCAGCAGCACGAGATGTTACTGACCACATGTGTGCAATAAGCTAACACCGTGGTCTTGAGCTGAGAGTCCCACGTAAGTCAGAGGGAGACTGCTAAGAAACAAATTACCTTTAACAAACAAAACTACCGTCACCTCTGTTTCTATAAACAAAATGACCATCAGATCCACCATGAAAATAAAACAGATTGAAAAAATCTCAACTACTCATTTTCACATGGAGATGGTCTGAAGAACTACCAACAGAGTGAAACACACCAAGGTTGCACTCTCTGCTCACCCCACAGCACCACTTTGCTTGTGAGGTCACTTCTGTGGGCCCTGGAAAGCAAACAGAACTATGCACTAAGTTTAACAGCTCCAGCAGAGTAATGTGATCTCCAAAACCAGTCCATATAACTCCTTGGTAAATTCTTAACATCAGCAACTCTTGAAAAAAATCATTCTAATTATCTTTTTCTAGTTCACGACTAAAGACTGGCCTTTAGAGTTCTCACATACACCTCAGAGTAGCTCTCATAGCACTGATGATCACTTAACTGCTACTAATCCCAAGGCTCCACGCTACATTTTATCCACACCAGTTAACACGTCCTAAGCCATCTGCAAGCCAGGTGGCCCATAGGTAAGAGTTCACAAACTGGACTCAAACTCCATTTGCTAAAGATCCTGTATTATCTGCGTTACTTGATATTACAAGTTAGTCTAATCCACACGTTACCCAGCACTGGCACGTATGCTTCCGTAACTCTGAATTTCGCAAACAAACTAATGGAAGCTAGGCAATGAAGAGTGGTTAACACATCTGAACAACCATAGACTTGCCCTGCAGAGCTGGCAGGGACAGGGGATGACACCAGAACACATCTTGTACATCCTTGCTTTGGATGGCTCTCCTCTCTGCTTCCAACAGCCCAGCAGCTTGGCTCACATGGAGAGTGTGAAGGAGACATCTGAGCAGGCACTCAGTTTCCCAGACACCTACGTGGAGCTGCTTCCAATCTCCACTCTGTAGCAATCACTCCCCAAATTCTGGCTGATGCACAGCACGAGTGGGGGCTCAGAACCACAGAATGCAGACACACCAGACCCTGGCAACTACCACATGTTAACCTCACAGAGAGCAACTATTAAGACAGCTTTTGCCATTTGACTGTAATATTCAACAAAGTTATGCGTCATATCTTGAAGTCACAAGGGCCAGGTGTTAAATGGACGATGAATGCTTTTTGTTTCAGTCACACCTTGGGTTTGATTTCTCAGGCACCCACATATGGATTAGGCACAACATTCCTACTACAATAAATAATTCTTCACCTGCGTCACTGAATTCAAACCATTTGTGCTCACTGATACACAAATAACAGGAGAAGAAACTCCATCCTTGCAGTAATCCCACAGCATATCCTGTATCCTTCGACAGCACTTGCAGACAGCTCCTTCCTATCCTCTTGAGAGCAGAGGACATTACAGGACTCCTCTGTCTCAGAACAGAGCAGATGATAGGAGCAAACACGGTGGGGGGAAGTGGGGGCTGCCAGAAGCTCGGGTTGTTGTCTGTCCAAGAGGGACACCTGGTGGCTGGTTCCCACTGGGCCACCCCCCTTATCTATAGGTCACAGTTCTAAGCCATCACATAGAATAGGGGGAAATTTGTATATGGGAAGCAGAACTTGCCACCAAAACTAAGAATGCAAAAAAAAACCAGGAGGATGTGGATCTGGCATATCTGATTACTATGACAGTAAAGAAAGCACTGTTTTTATTTTTTGGTATTTTAAAGTATTTTCACAGTAAGAATTCTGGGTATCAGAGAAAACTCACATGAGTGTATAAAGGAAAGAACATCTTAAGTCTTCTCTCAGCCTTTTCCCTAAACATACTCGAGCATACAGAAATCCTATGATGGCTGCAACAATGGCAACTGGGTTAGGAGTGATCTGTCCCCAGCTTCAAGGCAGCTTTTTTCAGAGACAGGAATCTTCTGTAACCATTCTACATCATTCCTCTCTCATAAGCCTTTAAAATAAAAGTTTTCTTCTAACAACAAAGCCCCCCAAAACCTTCACAATGTCATTTAACAGGTTCCTCCTCCTCCTTGTATTGGTAGTTTTCAAAACAAAGCATTAATTGCTTCTGTTCAATAACATTAAACTGAACTCAAGAGCCTAAAAAACAAGAACTGCGTCAGGAAATAGTAAATCTAAATAGTTTTTATAGAAAAGCTGTGCATGTAATAGGTTTTGAAAGTCACCACATCAGTATGAATTTATGTACACATCATTATGTGTTCAGTGAAAGCAAAACATCATTGCCTGGCAGCCAACAGAAGACTCACTTCTTATTGAAGAAAGTTGAATTTTCTCTTCTTTTTGTGAATCCAATAGGGAGTGTCTTCAGATTGATATTATGCCTTCGAGCTCTGTTTCTCAAGTAATTGATCTATAAAAAAATAAAAAATAGTAATAATTTGAATGATAGTATTTGAATTATAAGGAAATTATAGAACAAACAGGCACACATGGAATATTTTAAGACTACGCCAGCAATTTATTCTTCCAAGCACCTGGATGTAGCCATCAAAACTATCATTAAATAAGCCCTGCGTTCTCCAAAATTCAGGGTTGTTTATACGTTCACAGTAGAGACCCCAGTCCTGAAACACAAACTGGGAGTGCCTCAGTGGGAATTCAAAGGCAGCCAACCCAAGCCCAGCAGTCTCACATGGAACTTACAAATTTATTTGTTGTTGGCCGATGCACAGACAGGTCTCGAGCAGCAGCATCAGCCGTCCTCCCCACATCTTCCAAGAAACGATAATCTGAAGGTGAAAAAAACAACAACGCAGAACATACAAATATGTAGTGCTGAGCTATTAGAAATAACGAATTTTGAAGTGCCTGGAATGTTCTTACCGCTCAGAAGATTCAAGTCAGTGAATTCAGACACAGAGACAAACGCGGTTTTGTCCCTGACTCCATTACAGCTCAGGGCAAGCTTGTGCTTCTTCACACACAACAGGCTGGAACGACAAACACCCACATGAGCATCACAGCCAACACAACTGCAGGCAAAATCGAGATAGCTTCACTCAGGTAACAGACACCTGCATGAATACTTCATGCATCGCGGACACCGGTACTTGGCCTCCTCTTCACCACACGTCTCGCATCTGAAAGAAGCACAAAGCGGCTGCTGGGGAAGGGGCTGCTATGGCGGGCCGGGGCACGGCAGCAGTTCTCACGAAGCCGTCAGCCCCCCCCTCCGCCCCGCCCCGCCCCGTCGCGCCCTTCCGGAGCCGCCCGCCCGCCCGGCGGTGACACGCGGCAGCGCCCCCTGCTGGCGGGGCGGGGCACCGCACCGTGCGGCCGCGCGCTACGGGACGCCGCGGAAACACACCCGAAACGCGTTCACCCTTTGGCAGAACAGCCGCGCCGCACGAGGGAAAGCTAACGCCGCTCCCGGAGNCGGCGTTTCCTGGGCGGCGGCGCCCCCTGGCGGCACGCGGCGCTCCACGCCGCCCTGCGGGGCGCGGGGTCCGCCGTAGCGGCCGTACCTCCTCCTCTCTCCGCCCCCCGCTGGAAAACCTCGCTTCCCCAGTGCGGGATTTTAACCGCCAAGAACAGGGGTGGAAGAGAGAGATGAAAGGATTCTGCCTGCCGCTACTGGCGCCGAGGGGCAGTGCTGCCTGTGGGTGTCGCAGCCCCAAGTTCATCGTGCTGTCTGCCCGGCGGTTGCACTTTTATCCTGAGCGCAATAATACTTCAAGCTAGTTCGTTTTTAATTTTATTTATTTGTTTATCTCAGAAACTATCTAACAAACAACCGTAAACAGGGGCTATAAAGAATTTCCGAAATAAAGGTTTCCAAGAGAAAGGCCATGGGACTGAAAAACAGCCATGAAGCAGAGCATGTTCTAAGAGGTGACAGTCTTACAAATAAATAAACCAATAAACCCGTTTATCACATCAGCTCCAAAGCCAAACTAAGAGCAAACATCAGCGATGCTGCCAGAGAGTAACAACTGTGAGAATGCAAAAAGAACAGAGAAATGTTCTCTGAGCTTGTACTGTTCTACAATCTTCATTTGTCTTTTGTCAGATTTTCTCAAGAGGGAACAAACCCGATGGTTTAACAGAAAACACGGGGCGTGTATCTTCCTTACTGTGTAAAGTGACTACAGTCAGTCTTACAGTACTCCACAGCACAATAACTGCTCATCTCCCTTTTGTAAATGAACCATGGTCACCTGAAAAGTACTTTTCCTCATTGCTGAGAATGAACTATACAACACAAAACAGAACAATAAAGACAAACTGGTAGTGTGGAATCTTATTTTATTATATTTTAAGTATGACTTCCTATGGATTGAGGCAGTTAAACAAGTTGTTTGAATGCTTCCCTGCTCCCCGGTGTGGTTTGGCACCATCTTCAGGAAATAGTCAGCAGGTTTTTGATTGATAATATGTAGAGGGATATCTTTATTAAGTGTGCTTTTCTTAATGGTAAAATTGCTCTTTTTTTAAACAAAAGAAGATGCTTGAACACTTCAGGTTTAATTGAAGGAAACTGAAATAATGTAATAATATTACAAAAAATGACAATGTCTAAGCGAATGAAATACTGACTATAACTTAACAGCTGCCTTTCAAAAGATGTGCTGTAGGGGATGCAACAAATTTCAAATATATACACAACACATCATCTTAAGATGCCTTTGGCAATCAAAAAACTTAACTGAAAAAACTGAAAACTACTGTAGGTAGCTCTTCTACAATGATTTTTACAATGTCTGTAAAGCTAACTGTTCTGATTATATGCATTATATACAACGTGCTGTCTCATATGCCATTTCCACAACAGTACACAAAAATATTTTAAACAAGATATCCACATAAATAATGTTTTAGTTGTAGCGAAATATATGACCAGTGATTTAAAATAAGTACCTTGACAACAGAGACAGATCCTGATGTAACCAGCACATACAGTCTGAAAGATAAAAATGGACTCAGATAATTTCTGTTAAGGCCACCAGCACCTTGTGTTATAAAGAGCACCAAGGCAACGCGGACAGGGAACATGTAAGAGGTAGTGTGTAATCTGTTATGATGTGTGTGTCCATAAAGGACTATTATAAAACTATATGAAAGACAACTTGTACTGTGGCATACTTCACTTTTCAGATATAGCTATTGCACATTTAGGAGCAGTAGCCAGTGTTGCTCCTTGGTACTGTATGTCTCCAGCTTTCCTCGGGGTGTTCTTTTGCAGTGTTGTCATACAGATTGCCAAGAACACTAGAGGTCCTGAAAAATTCCATGCTCAGATATTCAGTCCCAGGAAATTATGCAAGAAAGCACCAACCAGTATTAAAAAGAGATTTAAATACTTTAGGAAAATTGTTGTAGTCTTTTCTTTCTTTTCTTTGCTTTTACATGCCATTTCTCCATAAGAGGAAGTCTTTTTTCTTCCTGAGATTCATTAACCAACAACGTTCAGAATGATTCTTCAGATTGAGAGCAATTTTGCCTTCAACAGGTCATTACTCTCACCCTCACTCTCTGCAGTCCTGCACAGATGCAAAAGAACCAGGACACAAAACTCAAAGGAAGCACACTGAGCCACTTTCTATGAAGTGCTGCTGTCCCGGTTTGAGATGAGGAAGTGTATGAACCTGAATAACTGGAAGCTGATTGGCGTCCTGAGTGTGAAAAAAAAACTGTGTCTTGTGCCATCTGCCATCCTGAATCTGCAACACACAGAGGCAGAATATTAAATTCACGTCAGAGATTCAAAACACAAATGGAAGATGAGCTTAAAGGGTGAGAGAAGTGTACATAAGCGTTTATTCTTCCAGCAGCTTGTAAAGAAACCAAGCAATTCAACAAATGCCATTTCCCCCATGCAGTATCAGAGTGCTAAAAAGTACTTACCATGCATTCATCCACAAGCACCTTGGGTTCAAGTAGTGAATTGGCTTTAAACAGTTGTCCATTCCAACCTTTGAAGCTAACAGATGTCTTTTGGCCTCCTGCCTCACTTAATCCCCACATCGGTGTGTTCAGACAGTGAACTGTGATGCTGTGGGTTGCTTCTGAGCTC
This sequence comes from Odontophorus gujanensis, assembly GCA_013399175.1. Taxonomy (NCBI): domain Eukaryota; kingdom Metazoa; phylum Chordata; class Aves; order Galliformes; family Odontophoridae; genus Odontophorus; species Odontophorus gujanensis. Next base: position 199,147 of record VXAB01006978.1, read on the forward strand.
AGTAAATGAAGAAAGTTCATCTGCACTTTTCCAATGCCAAACTCCAGCTAAGTTCCAAAAGAAATATGCTGTTATTTTTACACACTGAATGGTCACAGCAGTGCCAAATGACATGCATAGGCAGGTGCACTGTTTACACATGGGAGCATGTATGTGTGCTTACACACTGGGATCAGTGCTGAAAAGCACAATTTGTATTCTTCAGGAGACTAACTCGGTTCTATTATAGTGGCTACTTCAAACAGAAACTTTCCAGTCATTTTCAAAGCTTAAAATAAACATTTCCTAATGCCCATGAATGTCGTTGGAACATAGCTGGGCAAAAAAGTTTATTTTTAACATCATGAAACTGAGGCAAGGGAACTTGTGATTCAAACAAAGCTAACAGCAGCAGCAGTGTTTTAATTGCAGTTGCACCATTCTACTAATTAGTCTTAGAGCATAGATTCTGTCTGTCAATACCCACGTTCTGTTAACAGACTGAAAATCATAAACATGCTTTGATTCTAGACAGAAAATTCAGCTGCTCATTACTCAACAAGAATTTCTCCAAGAGTAGACCATGTTCAGGGATCTTACAAATTCAGGAATGCATATGGGAGTTCTTTCTGATGCTCCTCAGTAGCTAAAGTATATACGCAGACCTAACATAACACCTCCACTACTCACAGTGGTTTGATGACTATGTGTACTGAGGAGCATGGAGTAATGACATAAAGGAAAGCAGCCTTTACCTAGCAAGGTGTTCAGCAGTAGCCAGGTGTTGAGAAGTGGTGATGACCACACCCCAGATGATGAATTACTAATGTAGCTTAGAAGCATTTCAAGTTTGTTTCTACGTCTTGTTTAGAAAGGTATAATGCAAAATGTAAGAATTCCATGAGTGTGGAAAACAAGTAAATGGAGAAAGTGACAGTCATAGTAGCATATATTGTCTCCAGATGTTCTGTAACTTCCTGAACAGAGCATATAAAGAATCCTTCCCAAAAGTGCACGTAACACCCCTCAGTCCCCACTGAAATCTGGCAACTTCTCTTGAGGCCAGGAAATAAGCAGCCATTTGTTCAAAGCTCTGGGGCAGACAGACTCCCTCAGGATGCCGTGTATACCTTTGTTGCAGATGGTGGCATTAAACATGTCTGACCACCCGCAGTGAAGTTGCAGAAAACTTCAATGGCATCAGAAGGGCAGCCAATGTTCGGGTCAATCCAGTACTTTCCTATTAGTGTAGAATCCCAGAGAGAAAATGAAACCAAAATATAATTGTTACTAAGCAATTTGCTAAAATATTCTTAATTCTTGGCAAGTATTAAATTTGTTATTACCATAGCTTTGCTGGGAAATGGATGAAAGGGAACATGGAATTCATTCAATTTCCATAATTCTATTAACAATGGATGCTGAGCAAATCTATTAACTGCTCAGGAAACGAATTATGTCACAGTATTGACATTATACATTTAAATAATTATTTTAGTTTGAACCATTGATTTGAAACCTGCTAAAATATCAGCTGCTGCCAGTTTATCTGACTATGGTAGTCTGTGGTACACAGTTCTTTCATTAACAATCTAGAATCCGGTCTACACAAAAATCATTTCTGATTGACTATAAATAACAGGGAAGCTTTTGATCACAAAATGGAATTTACTTTCAAAACTTCTGTCCACTTCTGTACGTCTGTGTTTATCTCTAATATCTATATAATACCAGGTCGCTACACACTTTAAAATCCAGAAATTTTATCATGCATAAAAATACAATAAGGATAGCTGTGACAAACTGCAACAGAATCTAATTAAAAATAAAAGTCAATATACCAAAAAGTGGACATAGGAATTGTCACTTGGAAGCAATACACTTTAAAGCCACGCTGCATTGAAGCTTTGATGAAAGCAGACACTCACCATCAGACACTTTCCGCTCACAGCTAAGCAAGTCCCTGCAGATGCGTGCTGGGTTATCCCGCGTGCCAAGGGGGTTCTTGATGCTGTGCAGTAAATTGCTAAGGTAGTGCAGTGTTTTGTATATCTCTGTACTGTGATCTAGTGAAGTTACTTCAGTATTCTGGTACCTCTGCCAGGGGCCATTAACAAATGCATTACCATAGAGAAGAAAGACAACAGCAGTACATGTAGTAAACATCCAATGGCCATTGAAGAGCCAGATGGAAGCATTATAATACGTGCAATCATCCATATAAAACAGAATGAGAATAACATATCCCAATAAACAAATTAGTGTGTTTAATTAAAATTATCAGAGCCAGTGAAGTTACAGACAGTTTAAGATTGTGCAAATATATCAGTATGACAGGTTGACAGAAATATGGATATGGGAGAAAAAGAAAAAAAGAAAAAAAAATCAGTGCATTTTTACAATAAATGTATCAGTTTCAGATTTTAAGTAGTGAAATCTATTCTTAGACTCAGTCTATAGAATATATGAAAATATGCCTAACTTCACACGTGTAAGGAGTTTTATTCCCATCACTGAGACCCCACAGTTGCATACAGTTAAGTATGCATGTCAGCGCTTTCTGGATCAGGGCCTAAATGTCACTATTATCTGTAGCTGAATAGTTATGGTCCCGTTTGTGATAGCTGATACGTTTCAGTCTCTGTTAATTGCGAGAAAAAGGTAGAAATGCTGCTGTTTTCCTTAATTTCATTTAAATAGTATTTTACATATCTTTGCATATTTATCTATATTTTTCAGTAGTTACTTGCAGATTTGATTCAAATCACAGTTTTTCCAAAGAAGCCCTGTTCTGCCCTCAAATAGTGTTTGCACATGGGCTGCTCCAAAGGCAATGCCTCCTGTTTTATTATGCTGGTTCATGACACCAGAGACAGATATTGGTAGTATGGCAGTAGAGGTTCAACCTTCTCACCACTATCCCATTACATGCTGCTGCTGTGTGACAGATTGCAGGAGAGGGGCAGTTTGACAACATGGAGTCTGACATGGAAGTCCGGATGAAGCCAAAGGGTGTCACTGAACTCCTCCAAGTGACATTCATCACCACTTGCTGAACATTTAAGGAGATCCAACAGTGGATATCAGAACCATGAGACAGTGAGTGGTGTGTTTCAGCAATGGCAATGTGAAAGAAAAACCATGTTTCGGACAGCCCTGCACAGGTGTCACACAACAAAATGAAGAGTGAAATCAGCTCATCCACACAAATCAACTAACAGTGGTGACCACGTTAAAAAATAGCATTAAGTAGCTGAGAATTTGTTCTGTCAAATAGTATCACTGTGCTCTTTGCATCTGTTGTAGTTACCATAGAAATGAATAGGAGGCATTACTTTTGGAGCGACCTATGTATAACTGCATATCCCATATGACAAGGTAAATGTGGTATAATACATTACCTCCATCTGCAATGCAGCATTTGATGCAATCAAAGCCTGAACAGCAGCATTGATGTCCACCAGTTTCTGAAAACAGAAAACTTTTTTTAGAACATGAAAAAATGAACAGAAATATTCTAAATTGCAGGAGATCAATTTTTGAGCATTGTGTAGGAACATACACATGATCATAATTTTGCCATTTTAGAAAATAACTCACAGACAGTACTTTTCAAACGGAATTTGCCTTTCCACCCCCAAAGAAAACAAGTTTACATAATGATAAAGCATTGATTTTCATTAGCATCCCAGCCCAAACTTTAATGATCACATTCCTGGATGCTGGAAAAAATATATGCTGCAATAAGAGTTACAGATCAATGCCTCAACTTAATCCCTCCCAGCCACTTAATTTGTACAGTTGAGGAAACCAATCTGCAGAAGTATGAAAAGTTGTTATGCCTTTCAAGATTAGCATATAAAGAATGTCTGATCTAGCCAAATAGGTGCAGTTCATGCCATGTTCTCTCATCTGACTTTTGTGTAAGAAAGGTCGCAGGTCTTCTACCAACTGAAAACATCACTCCTGCTGAGAAGCCCTTGTCTAGTGAAGCTGCCACCAAGTTGCAGGTTGCCAGACAAGAAAGGAAAAGGAAAACTGAGCTGAGAAAGTTTGACTGGAGAAATAACTGAGCTCTGAAAATATCTGGTGATCTGTAACTGCAGTATCTGTGCTGCTATGGACTGAAGTCATTTTCATGATGCATAAAAGAAAAACAAGTATCTAGACTGACCTAAATGCAGACTCTGGAATAGGAAGCCATTTCCTTGAGTACTTTCATTCCCTATGTTTTGCAAGATGTGCAGAGCAAACACCAGGTTTATTTATTTAAAATGAATTAAGGAAGCCAGGCAAACAATTAAATCTTGTGGTTGGCCCTAGTTCTCAGATTATGCACATCATTGCAGATTTAGGACACTTCAAATATTGAGTCTGAGGACTGTATTGTAGTCAGATTAATTACAGTACTTACTCTTGGTCCTGGTGGCCCAGGTGACCCCTAGAAAATGGGAGAAACCACATATTAGATGTTTCACACATTTATATAAAGCAATCACAATACAAAACCACAGGCCTTTTATTTTCATGCACTTACAGGTGCCCCTGGCTGGCCCTGAGGTCCCTGGGGTCCCTGGAAGAAATGGAGATAAAATGCAACAGTTACAGTTGAACTACTTTTGTAATTACATATTTTTAAAATCACAAAATGCCACCATACATACAGTGAAATAGAGAGGTTTGTAGTACAGGCCTTGGAAAAAATGTAATTGTTAATATTCTTTAAGTACCATACTCTGTGAACATGGAACACTCCTGTGACTGGGTTAGCTAGTTACCAAAAACTTCTTTATCTGATTACATTTGATATAAAAGTCATTCTCACTCAAAGTATGACTACATAATATATCATACAACATGTCAGCATTATGAGTATGTTACTGATACAAATGCTATAGTGGATGAATGATCATAAAACACTGTAAAAACATTACAGGCAGTCAAAAAGAACTGACTGATTTGCTTGACTCCACAAATATCTGCTGAGCCTTTGTCAGCTCCATTTATCAGCAGTGCCACTTTTCAGGTATAGAACGTATTAGGTTCATTGTTTAACAGAGATATTGCAGGCTTCCCCCGTATTAATGACATTATGTCTGTGCTCCCGACCTTTAAGGACCATCATTTTAGTGTGTAGTATGATATGGTGGGGAGGAGAGGAGGACAGCTGCTTGGCCCTAGCTTATAGTGTTTAAGGTTTATAGCATTAAACCTGAGCTTTAGTTTTGCCTTAAGGTTGGATACAGACTCTTCTAAAGACAGTCTCCCTCATCTGAATGAGCCTTTCTATTCACACAGATAGAATGATACTTGTATCTCTATTAAAATTCTTCAGTTCCTGTATACTGAAAGCCTCTAGGAGCTGCTGTAACACAAACAACACCAAGAACAGTGACAAGGAAAAGAATAGGTGACAGTGGCTTAATACAAGTAAAAGAGAAGAATGAAAGGCGCAGTCCAGATCTGTATTATGCATGAGTAAAACCATTTAACCTGTCTGATTTTAAGCAAAACGCTCCTTAGCTGCTGCTGTATGTACCAATTATTCAAGCACAATGAGCTGTTCCAGCAAAAGCACTCATATGCCACCATAGTCATGCCAGAATTACATTTCCACCAAAAGAGAAATAATCCTATCAGACATGGTAATGCAGAAAATATTGTGAGGCTAGTCTAGCCAAAGCGGTATCAACTCGTAAACCACTTAACATAGCAATAAGAAGTATTCCTGCTGTGAGATTTCACAAGATCTGTGTGAGAGTCACTGCAAGCTACAACTGCTGACCACAGGCTGCAGCTGGCCCAGCTGGAAAAGTCTCAGAGATGAATTGATTCAATCTTACATTGAATTTATGCATATTTAGATAAAGAGGACCTCAAAGCAAATAGCAATAATTTATTAAGGCTCCAAATTTATCTTTATTGAGACAATATCAGCCACATTTTTTACTATTTCTACACATGTTCATAAGGTAGAGCATGTGGCAGTCACTTGGGAGTGCATCTGATGGGATTATGATGATCTCTGCAGCCGCACAAGGTGACGAGTGCCTGCACATCACGTGCCTTGGTCATGGCAGAGGGGCTCATGTGCTGGATTGGGGCTGCCCCGTTATTCCCAGCACTAGATCTTAACCAACAAGAGGCTGAGCCCTATGCTTCACACATGTTCTGTGTGAGAATTGAAACAATCTGTTCCTGGGAATTTAGAAGTATGGTCTTCTGACGCTTAAGTAAGGCAACTTTAATGGTATAATTTAATGACTAAATGTTAATTTTTTAACAGATCCATCTTGACCCTATTTATGCTTCATCCGTTTGTAACTGTAGAAGGGACTCTTAAGTCATTTTGTAGGTAAGAGTTTACTGATATTTTATAAAGGCCTTAATGATTAGTTATAGAAAATGAACTTCAAAGGATGAGCCACTTTAGCATATGCAGTAGTATAGAAAACACTACAGGTCCTGAGCCAAGTACCTCACCTTCCCTTTGTACTCTGATTTTCATTACTACACAGCCTGACATTCCCTTTGAAATTCTATTACTATGAAAGAATAATAAAATATTATTACTGTTACTCATTATTACAAAATTGATGGGAGATGATATCCACTTCACTATTTTGTGGTACACCTTGGCTGATACAAAGAAACTGGATGTCACAGAGCTGACCTCCACATGTATTCAGTCAGATTAGCAGCTCATGTGCTGCTGGACTGCTGTGGGATACCTTCAGTGCTATGTGAATGCACTGCTCCCCTCTATGATCGTGTTTGATGAAGTATCTTTAGTATGAAATGAAAGTGTGTCAGAGAACCTTGACAAATTTGAGAGTGTGAGGATGTACTTGTTTACCTTGGTTCAGGACTGGATTATGCAAACACCAGGTCAAGCAAGGCACATAGTCTTCAACAGTTCATCCTTAAGTAACCACTGCTCTCTGATGAATAGATGCCTTTGTTCTCTGGGTGTTGAGATTTAGAAATTCCAGGGAATTTTCCAGATGACTGAATACTTCAGTTAATATTCTATATTCTTGGCATATGTCACAATTTTAAGACTTCAAAACTTCTGGGACTAGAACAGATGAAAACTGTGGTGGTTTCTGACACAGAACTGAATATTTGAAAATCCCTAACTGCACTGTTCCAATGATTTTAAGGGATATTGCAAAAGAGGAATGGGATTTGTTTTGATTCACTGTCACCTTGCCAATAAAACCAATCTGGAAAAAAAAATAAAAATTGAATGCTACTTATTAACTGCACTAAACTTCTTTTAGAGGATATTAAATTTCCTGAATGCATTAACACTTCAAAGGCCTATATCCATTACTTTTAAAAGCCTTTAGAATGTAGCAAATATAGAGCACTTTGAAAATCCTGTAAAGATGTTATAAATGTTCTTTCTTTCTTTCTGTTACAAAGCAGTAGAATACGGTTAAATTACACTTTTTATGGATTAAGCTAATTGCAGAATGTTTCACTGGAATGTACAGGATTACCTTTACAAATCCACTTCATTTACCCTTTGATCATAGTAGAATTTAAGTGAGAAGATTCCAGTATAATTCCAGTGTACTGAGTATAATTCCAGTTGATAACAAAAGCAGATAATAGAGCTGTAAGTTTGAGTGTGCTCTTTAATTCTTTAACCACTCTGTATGCTAGTACAGATGTTCAAAGGACAAAACTCCAGCCTTCTTCTAACACCGATTTCACATGCGTTGCTAGACATGTTTAGCACTGAAAACATGACCAACCCCACGGATGTCCATATTTTACATGCCTTCAGAAACTTTCAAAAAACAGAAACAACAAAAACAACAACAACAAAAAAAAACAAAGAAAAATATTTATTTAAAATCAATGGAACTGATAAAAAAAAGAAAAACTGGTACCCCAAAATGGTAAGCTTTCAATGACTGCTTTTGCCATTTTGATGTTATTTCACTGCATCTCAGAATGGGTAAACCATAACAACTACATAATAATAAATAAATAAATAAAAAATACATATATATATGCATACATAAAATACACATATATAACAAAATAGTTTTCATTTTATTCCCAGAATCCTCTGTTTCTGACTAACATTTTTTCCCTGGAAATAGCATACAGGACCTGAACTTTTCAATAAACAATGAGGAATGATTTTATACTCTATGTTTTTCAGAGGATAAGAGAACATTTCCCTCTAGTATTGAACGCTATTCCTGACAGACTAAACATTTTTAAATAAAACTCAAAATATTACAGAACAGTTGATTTCCGTGATTCTAGCATGAATGCCAATATCAATTTCTAAGGTATAAAAGCAATCTCAGAATATGAAGTTGGATGCAAATCATTTTATCTCCTTCATATGTGACAACAGTTGGAAATATGCCCTTATCTTGGCTACATATTGAAAACTGCTGCTACTTTGTGTAGTTCAAAATTAAATATCCTTCTTCAGAAAAAGTCATAAGAGATGAATTTAGCTAATAATTTTAGATAATAATTTTTTGAAGAGCAGCACCAGTAATGAAAAATGATTCTAGCTCTATGCTGTTACAGCCGCTCTTTAAATAAATGATGGGAAACAGTTAGGACAGTTAATAATAAGAATTGAGAGCCTAATTTCCTCTTATTCTGAGATAGGAACTGTTGCATTAGGATCAATGAGGAAAGTTACTTGAGATAATCACATAAAAGCTTCATTCTAAACCTTAATTCTTTGAGATCTTACGATTTCTCAATAATTCAATAAAGCAGTTAGGTTGGAACTATACATAGGTGGATGCTAAAACCAAAATCCAGTAAAACACACAACTAAATGAACTTTGTGAAGTGGGGTGAAAGGTAGAGTAAGCGTAACAGGAACAAAACTGCATCGGCCAGTTACGGGAACAGGAAGCAATTGTCACAAACAAATGCCATAGGTATAAAGTAGAACTGCATTACATTTGCTGTAAATAAGACAAACTGACACTGGCTTTTCATGTAGCTATCATTAGTTGGAAGCTTTACTGGCACTAACACAATTTTAAAATAAAACCTAACACTTATTAGTGGACAAAGACTAACGAGCACAACTTCATTAGCTGTCAGTGCTGCTTGCTGTAACCACAGCCAGCACATGGTACATGGACACCAACCTCCAGCTCCTGGCTTCTCCTGAGCTTCTCCCTCTCCAGACAGGAGTGTGCATGCACGAATGTGATGCTGTACATACACCCTGCTGTGAGGCACTGCAGTGCTGACAACAAACGTGACAGAGGATTTTGCTTTAAGATCAGAACTGTAACAGATGTGGGGTACATGCCTGCTATATGACCAGGAGCCATACTGTTTGACACAGGAGCCTATGTGCACAAGGAGAGGTCATGCTTTTGACTTGTGGTCCTAGTCCTCAGGGCAGTTTTGCTGAGAACAACAGGGCCAACTGGCTGGCAATCAGAGCAGGCAGGAGCACGCTCAGCATCACACAGGAATACTTTTCACACAGCCAAGCAAGGAAAGCACAGAAGTGGTTTCAGCTTACCATTTCACCCCTTGTGCCCTTTTCACCTCTCGGTCCCTGTAAGAAAGAGAAGCTGTTAAGCCAGCATGCTTTCTAGCTTCTAGAACTTCAGCAAATCAGTGTGTGTGTGAAAGTCATACAGCTCCCACGAAAAGCCCACCTGTGGAAGTATTCACAGCTCCAGGGCTTCAATTTTTTCCACATTATTAGAAAAATAAATTATTTGACAACACCTTGTAATTCCTATATTTGAAAAGCTGATTGTTTTCTTCAGATTATAGATACAGTTTTATCTCAGTAATTTTAACTGTCGGTGTTCTCCCTCTCAATCAGCTATACTCTCTCTTCAATCTGATCCATCAGGTAAGTGTTTCACCATCTTACGAATTGGGAGCCAAACCTGGTACACTCTGCCACTGAAGAAATCCATTGGTGACATATCCACTTTTATTAGTTCTTCTCTCACAGACAGACTACATACTGCTTTTCTGTCTCCATGGCATTTTTAGCTATTTTTTCACTTACACTGTGTTACATTCAATATGAAATCTATTAAAGCCTTTGTTCAGGTATATAGAACTGTTTTCCTCCTATGCAGCAGTGAAATGAATGCAGGAGGACTTAGTGTTGCCGTTTTCCCATCAAGTGGAAAGAAAAGTTTAATTATCAGAGGAATTATCCCTTCTCCTTTTATTTCTTCACTTTTAAATAGGCATAAATATTAATTTTACCATGGAATTGCAGAATGTTAATGGCTGGAACGGACCTCAAGAGATCATCTAGTCCAACCTCCTACTAAAGTAGATTCCCTTCTGCAGGCTGCACAGGAAAGTGTCCAGGTGGGTTATGAATATCTCCAGAGAAGGAGACTCCACAACCTCTCCAGGTAGCCTGTTCCAGCACTCTACCACCCTCAAAATAATGAAGTTTTTCTTCATGTTTGTATGGAACTTCTTACGTTCCAGTTTGTGCCCACTGCCCTTTGTCCTGTAACTGGGCACCACTGAATTGAGCCTGAACACTTCCACTTGACACTAACCATTAGATACTTATAAGCATTGATAAGATCCTTTCTCAGTCTTCTCCAAGCTGAATAGCTCCAGCTCTCTCAGCCTTTTCTTGTACAGTGGATGTTCCAAATCCCTCATCATCTTTGTGGCCCTCTTCTGGACTCTAAAAGTTCCCTGTCTTTCTTGAACTGAGGAGTCCAGAAACAGACAGAGGACTCCAGATGCAGCTTCACCAGGGCAAATAGAGGGAGAGGATCATCACTCTCAACCTGTTGGCAATGCTACTTTTAATGCACCCTGGGATACCACTGGCCTTCCTGGTCATAAGGGCACACTGTTGGCTCATGGCCATCTTGCTGTTCACCAAAACACACAAGTCCTTCTCCACAGAGCCCCTTTCCAACAGGAATGCTATATATACTTGTTAATTTGAGGATTATTATTTCAACTTTTAGACATTCTCCTTGCCTCTAAGTTCTATTGATCAGGAATTTAAATGTATAAAAAAAAGTTTCTCCATGTATCTTCCATAGGTGGGATGGGTGCTCTGGGCATGATGGTAGGCAGAGCCCCTGGATCTGCAGGTGGTCTTGTACAATGCTGCTCTGTCCTTTGCACAAAGAGAGTGAGACAGGATAGAAACAGGGATGGGGGCAGAACTCCTCCACTTTACAGAGCCTAGGGAGCACTGAGGGCCATCAAAAAGGCCAAGAAGATTTTTCTAGAGGTGCTGCAGACTTCAGTCTGATTAAGGACAACCAGGTGCCAGTTTATGTGCTGTTGTACACCTTGATTTGCTCACTGCTGCTGTAGTCATGTCCTCTGTATGCTATACTTCAGCAGAATGCCATTACAATGATTTCTTTCATCATCCTGTTTGTATCAGTTGCTGAAATCACATATATGTTAACTTGCCAGCATGGTAATAGTACAAAGATGGTCCTGCTAGTTGCTGTTTGCAGATGGCAAAATAAGATGGCAGTCAGCCATAAAACAGATTATTAAAAATGAAGGGAGGTGGAATAACCAAACTATACAAAAGAAAAGGGAAACTTACAGGCCTACCAGTTGGGCCTGTGATGCCTTCTTGACCAATAGGACCAACATATCCCTGTAAACAAGCAAAGGAATTAATTAGTCAACTGTGTTTTCAAAATGAAGAAAATCCTAATGACACATTCTTGTTTCAAGTTGCTCAGTGCTGGTAAATACCCAAAAGGTCTTGACAACATTCTTGTTCTGAATAGTGAATGCTCTTTGCTACACAATCAACAAGACTAATTATTAAAATAACTGCAATATTTACGCTAGGAAAGCCCACACACATTTATTTGTGTGAGAGCGGATGCACTAAAAATAGTGGAAACTTAAGTACTCTGACCACTGAAGACCACTTATTTATTGAGCTACTATCACTATTATCTTGAGCCACATTACTACCCACAAGTACTCTTGTAAGGCTGCTGGTAAATATTGCTAAAATGTGATTTTACCGTTCTGTTTCATTTAGAGTGAACAGCTCATTTCCAGTGTTTATGTTGTATAGGAATGTTTAGAAAAAGGAAACAGCTATTAGAACAGGCCACTAAAGCCTTTGCTCTGCATCTGGTTAACTAAACTGTGTGAGTTCTGTGACATCAGTAGCTGTGAGAGAAGAGCATTTTCCAGTAAGACTTTCTGTGCTGCAAACTTCCCCTGCTTGATGCAGTAAGATGGATGCACGCTCCCAGATATTACAAAATGCTTCAACATTTTTGGTAGGAAAGTAGAATATCATGAAGAAGGTGTCATGAAGAATGAGCTAATGTAGACTAGTAACCTTATGAAAAAAGAAAGGAAATACATTTTTAAAAGTTTACTTCTTAATTCTCAATGCCTAGGTACTAGTCTCTCTTACTGTAGAGAAAGTTTGACCCCTTTTTGTTTCACTGCTCATCAGTTATACAATCAGCATTATTGTCAGTAAGAAGAAAGAGAGGTAAATAAATGACAGTGATAAAGAGACTTGTATAAATAAAGTTGTACTAGGAGAGTGTCATTGTTAGCAGAACCTGTTTTTTTCCTTATAACTGGGAGTCAAGCTCTGCTTGTGTTATTTGCACCCACACTGTAATTACACCAGTGTGGAAGAACAAGCAAAGGGCTTCTAGTGGAAACAGTCTGAGAAAGGTTTGGCTAGAGGGTTCTGGCCTTTTACTAGAAAAAGGAAAAAGAAGATTCCCTCAGTTGAAAATGCATGAAACCTGCAAGCCTTTCCAACAATCTCCTTTTTGGAGTGAAACACTTACAATTTGTCCTGTTGGACCTTTCGGGCCCAGAATTCCAACTAAGCCAACATCTCCCACGGGACCCTGAAAAAACAAAGGAAAAGTAAGTCAAACATAAACATCAGCTATCAGCTTGTTTTAAACTCTTGTAACCAGTGGAAGATAATTTCTAGGAGTTATAACAATGAAAATACCAAACTTGCTGACCCAGAACATTCATATTTGGACATGAAAAACACAGCTCTAGCTACAGTGTTCCAACAAGTTCAGACACACTCTGAACAAATTACTGTTAAAGCTGATTAAATCTGTGCTTCCCTAATATTTTCACTCTGTAAATGGCTTGAGATCTAACAGAAAAGAACAAACACATACTTTTGGACCTGGGAATCCTTGAAACCCCATCAAACCTTGATCTCCATCTTCTCCCTGTAATAGAAGCAGGCATCCTCACTTATTCCACCCTGGTAATTCTTGGTGTAGTTGTTTTGCCTCAACAGCTGTGATTACGTACAGCCTGTCCTTTGGCTCCAGCCTCTCCTGCCAGACCCTGGTCACCTTGTGATCCTGGATGGCCTCTTTTACCTCGCTTTCCTGGATGACCCTGAAGTCCTTCTGCACCCTGCAAATAGGAAGAAAATACATCTTTTTATATACACTTTAGGCCATTATCAGTATGGTACCTCCCTGTGAAAGTGCTCAAGTGCACAAAGTGAAATACAGAACAGGAAGATTAGAAATAAATTTAAAAAAAACAATCCTTTCAGCATGGCACAATGTAGCTGTGGAAGTCCTTGCTGTTAGACTAAGATTTCACATCAGTTCATGCAGAAACTGGGCAAGTTCACACTAGAAGAATTCTCTGAGAACATTTAAATGCACAGAAATCATGTCTAGCTCAGGATATCACCAATCTGCAAATAATATGGGTTGGGAACATACAACTTTCATGATTACTTTACGCTTATGTTCTTTCTTTGACGATTCCTTTTAGCTCTAACAAAGACTTTTGGCCTGACTCAGTATGTCTCCTCTTAATACTTACTCTGCAAAACCTGGCAACTTTTTTCTCTCTATTCCCTGCCTTTTTCAGATTGCAAGCTTTTCTGAGCAGGAAGTAGCACTCTTCAGTTTATCACCCAGACCATGCAGTATAAACTGGACTGGAAGCACTGGCAACAAACACTATTAATAGTCAACACAGCTTTTATAAAATATCTTAATGAAATGATACTAAAGACTGTATTTCCCTCCTCAGTTGTCAATTGACATTAAGATTTTAAAAACTGCTTACTGTTGAAATCACACAGAACATGGCAAATCATCATTTTAAATGAAAAATTCAACTTTACATGATGAAAATTATTTGCAACGTTTCCTTTATTTGCTTTTTAAACCACTGAAACGAGTCTAGATAATATTATCAGTAAAAGCTGAGGAGGCCAGCACAATCTGTAGTCATGCCTTTCAAATAAATTCTGCTATAAACTGCTTGTACAATTAACAGTAGCCTAGTGTTTTCCCACTCACTGCATGCAGTATGAATACTGAGTAGTATCAGTAGTACTGAACTTGAAGAACATGAGCTGACGTGCATACCTTTAGCCCAGCTGCTCCCATGGGCCCTGGCATGCCTGGCAATCCCTTTGGACCTCGAGCTCCAGGATAACCTGTCAGACCTGCTAAGCCTGGGCTTCCTTTATTACCCTTAATAAATTAAAAATAATTATTATTAGTAGAAAAGTCAATGGTTTTCATTGTATGCTAAAATAGGCATGGAACAGACAATACATTACTTAGCACTGGTGAGGCTGCACCTGTGTTCAGTTTTGGGCCCCTCATTGCAAGAATGACATCGAGGTTCTGAAGCATGTACAGACAAGGGCAATGAAGCAATAAGGTCTGGAGCACAGGCCTTATGAGAAATGGCTGAGGGAGCTGGGGTTGTACAGTCTGGAGAAGAGAAGGCTCAAGGGACACCTTATTGCTCTCTATAACTACCTGAAGAGAGGTTGTAGCAAGCTGAGGGTCAGCCTCTTCTCTCTTGTAACTAGTGACAAGAGTAGAGGGAATGGCTTCAAGCTGCGCCAGGGGAGATTCAGACTGGATGTTAGGAAACACTCCTCCAGAAGAGTGGTCAGGTGCTGGAATGGGCTGCCCAGGGAGGTGGTGGAATCACCGACCCTGGAGGTATTCAAGGAACGTTTAGACGTTGTGTGAGGAACATGGTTTAGTGAGAACTATTGGTGATAGGTGGACAGTTGGACTGGGTGATCTTGTAGGTCTTTCCCAGTCTTGGTGATCCTATGATTAGCTAAAGCTACTTAATGCTTTCTGTATACATGGACACATTGATAATACTCCAAAACATACAGAAAGAATGATCAGCAGTATCATCTGGATTTCTGTTAATTCTTCAAAAAGTAAAAACCTGTCATACTTAGCAACATAGCTTCATGTGCTTCCACTGTATACTGAAGATTCTGAGAAGTCAAATAATTGCAACGTAACAAGTCACTGACTGTTAAGCAAAACAAATGTCAAGTACTCCTTAGCCCATTGCAATGGACTAACCTTAATTTCAAGCCAGAATATCACAGAATCACAGAGGTTGGAAAGGACCTCTAGAGATCATCTTGTCCAGCCCCCTTCTAAAGCAGGTCTTGTAGAGTAGGTTGCACAGGAAAGCACGAGCAAAGAGCCTGCTGTAATAAGAACACCTGGTACAAAAAGCATCCCTAAGCTTGCCACCAATTTGTATTGCATCCAAACCAGAACAGGCAAATTTGTTCAAGCTTCAAAAAGCGCTAGCAGTTCACAGGAGATGGACTACTGTAGAGCTAGTAAATGTGCAATTTTTATTTTCCCAAATATATCACCATTACAAAGCAAAATCACTGAATGATGGAGGGTGATGGAGGCTCAGGCTGGTGCACAAATGAATGCAGCCATGGACTGTGAGCTCACCGACCAAGGGGTTGTGATGTCAGCGAGAGATGACTGTGACCTTGCTGATTCTCATGTACGAATTCAGGTGCTGGCAGAAGCCAGTGTGGACCCATACTTGGACTGTGGTTGAGCACTGCTGTGAGACCAGGAGTATTGGATGAGGACTGCCTTGGGTTGTGTTGTGGGGCTGTCAGCATCAGTTCTTGGCTCCCAAAGCACCACCAGTGTTTTCCCAGCCCTGTCTGGTTCAGGTGTGCTAGCAGCAGCAGAGGAGAGTGGTGTGGGGACACAGCCCTGGGAAAGCCGATGTGAAGCAAGGGCCAAGAGGGTTTCCTGCTGAGGGACCAGGGCATTGCTGCTGCCTGTGCCAGGACAGAGAGTGACCACAGC
The DNA here is from genome assembly GCA_013399175.1 of Odontophorus gujanensis. Classification (NCBI taxonomy): domain Eukaryota; kingdom Metazoa; phylum Chordata; class Aves; order Galliformes; family Odontophoridae; genus Odontophorus; species Odontophorus gujanensis. The sequence goes on from VXAB01006978.1 coordinate 215,250, forward strand.
CTCCTTCTCTCTTTCTTTTGCAGTTTGTGACACCTTCTGTCTACTGCAGTACCAGTAAGGAGAGTAGCTTCCCTATATTGCTCTCCTGTGCCCACCGTGCAGCCCAGGGCCATGGATGTGCCACTGGATTGGACCTGCCCTGTCTGTTGGCAAAGTCAGACAGATATCACCTACATGACCCCCTGTTTCCATCAACTTTGCTACGGCTGTGCGTTCTGGTGGGCCAAAAAGACACCAAGATGTGTCGTATGTGGGAACAAGATCTGTACAATCTGATTCTCGGTGCGGTCAGATGAAGATTACCTCGAGTGTTCTGTCCCACAGCCTGCAGAACACTCGAATTATGGTCTGCAGTATGAGCAGGAGTCTGCAGAGCCTGTGCTCCTTCCTCCAGAGCACAGCTTCCCACCTGAGGTCTGGGTTGCATTTTTTGAAGAACATCCAGAAGACCTCGAACCCCTGCTCCAGTGGCTCCAAGAAGAGATCGCGTGGATCTGTGGCAGCAGGTGGTGGGAAGTATTTGAAGGACAGTGCACCATCACAAGCATACTTTGTATGCACGGACTCAACCAGGTGGCCTTATTACAGGGGCTGCGCTCACTCCTCAAAGACCACACAGTGTCCTTTGTGAGGAGGTTTATCACCACTGTTGCAGCCATGTATGGCCAGAACTCCACCGACAGCAGGACAGCCGGGATGCTCGTGCAACAGGAGGGCAAGAGGACAGCCCCGCAGCCACCCTTAGCCTCACCACCTGCCATCAAAGTCCTCCTGCCTCTGGCCAAGGCCAGTCTCTCAGCCCTGCAGGCTCCAGTGCAGAGGAGCCCCCTGGCATCCTTCGTGGAAGTTCTGGGCACCCCACCACTGCCATTGTGCACTCAGAGGAGCAGGGGGAGGCAGTGGGCCCCTGCACCCAGGGCACAGGCCGCTCATCCATTAGGTCGTGGCGCCCCATGAAGAGGAAGGCCCACAATAGCTTCCTGGAGTCACACCTGCCCCACAAGAGGCGGCACCGGCGCTAGACTGGCACCCACTGCCAGGCAGAGCACGGCACAGGGGGCTGGGAGTCCCATGTCTGTCTGTCAGCAAGCTCCTGAGAGAAAATACAAGCTTCAAAAGAAAGAGCAAGAACTGGACTGATTTTCAAGATGCCAACAAAACTGAGAATGGCTCCTTCTGTTTAAACACCTTAACCTCAGAAAATCCTTAATCCAGAATGACAAAAAGAGGGGCAATGTGGAAAACAACTTACCTTAGGGCCTGGTTTTCCCAACAACCCAGGCTTGCCAGGGTTCCCAGGGATACCCTCTGGTCCAGGGTAGCCCACTGCTCCTTTCTGCCCTGCTGGCCCCAATTTTCCCTTGAAACAAATTCAAACCAATATAACACAATTAGCATTCTGCCCCTTAACAAAGCTAGATTTCAAACACAGTATTTCCTAAATCCTACAGTGACACAGGTGAATATTCACAGAGATAGGGAGCTAGAAAGTATGGCTTAAAATGCTATTGGCTTAACCTCAGGCTTGCTAGACTGTGGGATCTGAAGAAATTCAGACAAAACCATGGGGCTGACCCCTCTGTGTGCAAAGCCTGGAAGATGACTAAAAGCGTTTATTCTTCAGCTGAAGCAAGGAAACCTAGTAAAGTCATCTAGGTATCTCTGTAAACAAAACTAATCACAGTTGCAGCACAGTAGACATGCTGCAAGACTTCTGCTTTACTGTCTTCTCTTTACTTTTCCATTTTTCTTGCATTTCCCTTCTCTCCTACATCTGAAGAGTGATGCTTTCTCTGCAGTCTCTCAGAGGGAAAAGCCAAGTATTTACAAAGGACACACAGTCTGCCTGCCTTCAAATGGCTATTCTTCCATTCTACCCAGAGGTTAGAAGCTCTGTGAAACAGCTGTATTACTCTGGTTACCGACAATGTTTTGATGTGAGGTAGTAAAATATATTTACAAAATGGTCTTGTGTGGTATAATTTATTAGGGGACCAAAATAGCCTTGATGTGTTTTGTTCTAGGTTATGTTTACAGAACACCTACTGCTTCCTGCTTTCTTTTCCCTTGGGGAAAAAGGATGTGAGTGAGTTTCTTTACAGTTACTCAAGAAACAGCATTAAAAATTTAATCTCAGGGCAAGTCAAAGAATAAAACCTCCAGAGATCCATTATGGATATATGGATACAACCTTCCGTAGGCCACAGCTGTTGAAGGAGCTGATGGGAGCCAGGAGTGAACAGTAGTACAGCTCTGCACAATGTAATGTGATAACCTGCACATGGGGTATGGGCCATACGAACAAATCATCTTAAAGTAACTGTTCAAGTGGGATGCACCTTGTTATAATAGCTGCACTTCACTCCCACGTACTGAGTAACTGAGTATAAATTAGTATGATTTAATATAGTCTCAAAAATTTTTCTTACTTTCACAGGGGCTCCTTTACACTTACTGTAAATGAGAAACAGAAGGCTTTCTAGTACCACTGCCATGAGTCAATTTTTTTTTTTTTTAATAATTGCTTTCTACTTTTATAACAAGAAGATCAGAAGGCCAGAACTGTGTTACTTACAGGAATTCCAGGTTTGCCCGTCTGACCTGTTGCTCCTTTCTTCCCTGTGGTTCCCTAAAAGTTACAGATACTTGTTAACTGACAAGTGTTCAGTCCTCCATGACAATCTGAGAATTTATTTCCTCTCTGGTACCAATATCTACATTGCCTGGCTTTGAGATGGAAATAGCAGAATGTTTTTCAATAACTTAATACATCTTACAGTACTTTCAGTACCTTTCAAAAATGGAAATCATTTAAAACTGGCAGTGCTGATGCACTGAATGTATGTGAAAAAGAGTACTAGAAAAGAGTAGTGTCACAAACATGAACATTATTTTTATCTAAAATGTAGACAGAAAAAATACCTAAATACCTAAAAATACCTACCACTATTTTTTGGCTTGATCTAGTAATCTTACTTTAAGACAACTGAGTGATACTGATAGGAGATCCAGCATCTGAGTACTAATACAGAAAAGCTCAGATTGGGTCAAAAGGATCAGAGGATTCTGTTTACAGCACACGACTTGGTGTTTTATCTTTATCTGGACTTGCACTGCCTCTACTACTCTTTAGCAAATTCCTTATTTCCGAGTGACAGTTCAGCACAGTGCAGTACCAAGAGGCTTCATTTACAAATCAGACCACTAAAATCCTGGGAGTTTTCCAAACCTTGTCACAAGAAACTCCACTTCAGGGTATAACTGAATTTCACTGAAATATTTCCAAAAGAGCCTCTCATAATGCTTTACATTACCTCAAAGCAAAACTACTTATCTATCAAATAAAACATATCTAATAAGATCATTATACAGTTTTTCATTGGAAATTTTCATTGCCCATGCAGGTATGAAAAAAACAAGCCAAATACTGAATTTCTGCCTTATATAACAGGAAAAAATACAAAGTGTTTCCATGCTGCTGTCAGTCATTTACAAAACTTTCCTACAAGCTTAGTATTTGGAAAAAATAGCCCAATCGTTTCAAAAGAGAATGTGAGTATGAAAACTGATGCTTTTCAGAGAAAGGCAAGATACCACTATTGGATACTGCCGTATCAATGCCGAGACATGACATGAGCATCTTAGAAGAATCAAACTGTGCCCGAGAGAGAGAACACAGTGTGATCCCTGTGAAGGTGCCTACTGCCAGATGTAGACACAGCCACAAGAACTGCTGCAGCTTCAGTGAGAGCCAGGCACAGCACTGTCCCCACTTCAACCTGTTTGCCTCACAGACATTGCTGAGCCCCTGATGAGTGGGTTCTTATGGACTTGGATCAGCATGAGAAGAACATTTAGTTAAGTAATTAGCAACAACTCAGACTAAATCTATGAATCCGCTTGCATATAGATTTCTTAAAACAGACTGCAACAAATCTGTCTAGAGCATCAGTCAAACCATAGTGGTAGAAAATGGTCCAAAGTTAAGCAGGGTTCAACTCCAAAGTGCTGATTAAAGTTGCTGAAGACTTAATAGGATGTACAACATGAGAAGGTGATGGAGAGCCCTAGCCTTCTTGTGACACTAAAATATAAAGGCAAATATTATGTAATCTTCGAAAATATCCATCAGAAATCATGTTTTACTCTTAAAAGAAGTTTTATGTATCAACACCTACATTTTCTTCTTTTTTTTCTCCCCCCCTCAAGTACAGCGAGTGAACAAGAAAAACATACATTCAATTTAAGCACGTGTTATTTACTGTTTTTCTACTTACTTCTAAACCTCTTTCTCCTTTCGGTCCTTGCTCTCCCAATTCACCTGGCTCTCCCTTTGGAAAGAACACGTATTAAGTAGGTGAATAACATCATTTAAACAAAAACAAAAATGTAATTTCAACAACCAATAGAGAAACCTCACTTTTGGAAACACTTACTGGAGGCCCCTGTTGTCCAATTGGTCCTCTAAGCCCTGGAAGACCCATGTGACCCTGGGAAGCAGAAAATAAAACATACTGCAATACAAATAAATCAGGGTATCGTGCTGAATAAGCTACAGATCTGCTTCTAAAGACCATCTTGGGAGGTGTTGAGTGGCCTCAGCTTGACTGATTTCACCTGCATGAAGAATGCTTAGCTTGCCTGAGATGAGATCTTAGGGATCTTCTCTTCTTTAAACTCTCTATTTCAAACTCATTCAAGAGGATGTCTGTATTTTAAACATTTCTGCACTTTCATGAGCATAGACTATATTTGGTTCTTTGATTTATTACCATGCCTATCTTCACTGGCTGTGTAACTTAAACAGGATACTCTGTGTCAAGAACTGTTTTGTATTTCAACAGACAAACAGAGTCACTATTCATTTGTGTTTGTTGAAAGACTGCATACAACTAATGAATAACTATTAGAATTAAAGAATTAATTTAAGTTGGAAAGGGTCTGATCTAGAGCAACTAAGCTTAAGAAGGGCCATCAGGCTGTGTAGGACCATTGCCTAGTTGGGTTTAAAGTTCCTCCAAAGATGAAAATACTTAAAAAATAATAATAAAAAAAATGTGTTTCCTTGTGTTCAAATGGAACATTTCACGTGTCTCAATCTGCGTCCTTTGCCTGTCACTGCACACTACTGTGTTTAGCATCTTCATCCTCATTACTTTCCATTAGGTATCTATATACACAAAGATTCTCTGCCTAAGTTTTATTTTCTTCAGGCTGAAGAGTCCTTGCTCTGTCAGCTTCTCCTCATATGAAACATGCTCCAATCTGTACTAGGAACACATCAGTGCAGTGAGGTACAAGCACGTTCATTCTGCACATATGTGAGAGAAGATGATACCTTTGCTGCATGAGTCTGCACGTACGCATTGCAGCCATGTTCAAACGGAAAGTATTAGAAAGCAAGATGTATTACCTTGTAGCCTTCAGCACCAGGTTCTCCTCTATCTCCACGTTCCCCAGTGGGTCCCTGTAAATAAAAAAAAAAAAAGAGCACAATGCAGCAGCTGAACTGAAATACTGCAGCAGTGAAGTGAAGAAGAATCTGACCAACCAGACCGAATGGAGGATCCAAAATATTATATTCAGCTTGTCTAAAGGAATAAACATTATATTTTTTCTAAACAAAATACATTGCAGTCAGGAAGCACTATCTAAAATATTTTCTAACTGAAGAAGTTAAAAGATAGATCTCGCATGGGCAAAAACGAAGTCGGAACACTGAGCTCAGCAGAAGTTTTGATATATATGAATATTTCACGGTATCAGAATTATGAATCTCATGAATGACCACACTTTGTTTTCAAGGAATGCAAGGAAAAGTCTCACGTGGTTTCTGTAAGATAGCACGTGGTAAATGAGGTTGTTTTTCACAATAGCTTGTTACACTCAGAACCTGCTTTAATTCTGAAATTCACCTTAATAAGGAGGCAATCTCAATCCCTCAGGCCACTTCTCAGAAATGTGAACTGAGCGGAAGCAGTGAGAATGGCATTATTTCTTGACTGATAGTTCTTACTGCTGCATTCTGACAGCTTACTGCCCCTACTTCAGGGAAAGCCTCTTATTCCAATCCCACAAAAAAGGGATCTTCCCCAAAACTTTAACTCTTGTTGCAGCAAATTTACCAAATTCCATTCAAAGGGCAAAATGATGGAATAAGGAATCATGCCCACAGAAAGTTTGGCCAAAACTTTGACATCCAGTACTCCGCAGCTGAAATAAGGACAGCCTCTTCTATCTGTGTCTGAAGTAAAAGCATATAATGAAAACTTGGTGAGGCATAGCTAGTTGCAGTATATCAGAAACTAACAAACTGGCCAGATCCACCAATAGATACTGTTAAGCAACTGCTTTTATACTCGCCAAGGTTTCAGCATGTTTGTGGCATGCTTCTTTAGGGAAATCTGCAAAGTGAACAGACCTTGCTTGCAATGTTTGAGCAGTCAGCTCAGCTACAAGAGAATCAACTGAAGTCTCCTCTCATGCACTTCCATAATTAAGCTAAAAACCTCACCCAGGCTGTCTTTAGTTACACCTGGGTCTTACAGTCCCTGCATTTTGGGGAGTGAGGTAGAAATACAATGGTTAAATTGAAGAGAAACAAGCCCTAAGTGCTGCTTCTGGCACAAAGCTTTTAATAGGATTTTGAGACTGCATTTAGGTGTTGGGCATGCTCCTAGTTACTTCAAAAGACATACTTCACATACAAACTTAGCAAATAAAAAGTTACAAAATGAAGGTATTTCTCTAAGTCAGCTAAATTAGCTTTGTAGCGATAATGAAGTAAGTCAAAGCATACTGGTTAGTAAAGCAACTAGGTATAATTCAATATAAATACAGAGGATAAAATTTACGTTTCAAAATGCACTGATTTACACACACACTGATGGCATTAGCATATTTAAACACAAAGCACATACTCTCAAGCAGGAGAGCGCACATGGCTTCATTTTTCAGAGTGAGTTTATCAGTGGAAAGACCATCACTCTATAGTTTTGCACAAGGGGGGTACCGACTCCTTCAAAAGTGATAAGGTTCAGAAAGAGCTCACACTGTCTCATCTTGAGGCACTAATATAATTTTTTTTGAGGAACAAAGACCTACTGGTTCACCTATGGGCCCAGGTGGTCCAAGTACTGTATTGTCTTCGCCTGGGTAACCCTAAAATAAAGGTAAACATTAAAAGCATACTTGTAAGTTCAACATTGTCTGTAATGCATACATGCTCAAACATAGTAATACATCAGAAAGCATTCTGTATAGATGCTACTAGTGAATATGATACAGAAGGTTTTAGGACAGTATTAGTCACAACACCATTTCAATATGCACCGTCTTTTTAAGAAGCAAATATAGGTCTAAAAAATCCTAAGTATTTGCTCTGCTCTTAAAAGCAGCTAGTATAGAAGTATTTGAACATCGTCCATGTTCTTCGGAATTGAGGAACAGGGTATTTGACAAGAGTAAAAAAAATAATTTCTTCCACTGTTTTAAGAAATATAACTAACATAGACAAATAAGAGTCCAGAAAACCAGCCTAAACATGATCATTCTGTTTTTTATTTCAAGTACAAAGCAATCACCATCTAAACCAAAAGACAAAGCAGTTGTGAATTTCAACATATTTTATACAAAGAGGGGTATATTTTCATTATGATTACAGGTCTCAAGAAGTACACCGAACTGCATTTACAGAAGCATCAAAGCAAGCTAAACCAGCTCCCAGCAGTTTTGCTTTCAGACATTGTTTCAAGAAATCTTCTCAGAAGCTAGTTGTAAAATCCTCACTAACTGCCTAGTAGTAGCATTCATTGCAAAACTTGCCATAACATAAGGACATATTTCTCTGTCAGGTGCAACTCTAAACTAGTCTTTATGAAAGGAATCTCTTCACCTCCCTGGGGCCACAGGGGGTTCACTTGTCCTGAAAACTTGTTCTAGGGTTTGGGGCTTAAAAGAGAAGTGAATTTAACACTAAAAAGCCAAACTGGGGCAATTTCCTGCCCCTAACATTTTATATCAAGCATCACAATTGGACTTTCAGCAAAATTCATGGGAGTATTCACAGGCCTAAGGTTAAGTGATTGCTTCGCAGTTCCCACACTGATTATTTCTACCAGCAGTGTTTACTGAGGCAGCAGTGCTATCTGATACAAGATAATGTGTTTTTTTTAAACAATAGATACCTTGTTTTCTGAAACATGAAACATTTCAACAATAATTCAGAACTCTGCCTCCATAAGATCTGTTCCCCAATTTGTAATTCTTTGCATGTTCTCTCACAATACTGAATAAATGGTGGTTTTTGCTGCATGCTGTGGAAAGCAGTGAGTACACAGTAGTATTTCCTCTTTTGTGGTTATTCAAACCATAAAAAAGAATAACCTATCTTCATACCTTTTCTCCTTTGGGTCCTGGGGGCCCTGAAGGCCCTGCAGGACCTTGGTGACCCTAAAGAATGAAAGAAAACAAAAATTAGTTCCAATGCAAATAATTAAAGAAATAATTAATTCCAAACTTTCATTTAGCTACTCATTGCCATTATTTTTGGCTGCTTGCTAGTAATGCTACATAGTGATGTGGGACAAAATTAACGAGCACTGGCAGCAAATTTATTGTGAAGCCAAAGGCTGATGTCTAACAAGGGCTTGATGCACATCAAGGCTTGATCTTCAGGGCTAGGGCCACAGATGGAATATTCTGTTTGGAGCAGACATGGTAGTTTGGTCCATACAAGGAAGATTCAATCCATATATGATGACCATCAGAGAGCAGCAACTTTTATTCAGTAAATGCCACAACATCTGTATATCCTTCAGTTAATCTCATTCAATCAGTGGTTCTGTTAGTGAAAGGGAAACTGCCTGGTCAGATGGTAAGCAGAGGTAATGGTTTGCTTAATTTTCTTCATAACGAATAGCTGTTGTAATTTAATAGGAACTTTTTTTTAACAAATAGAGTGGGATCCACTGGAAAAAAACAAAGGGAAGTTTCAAATCTGATACAAAAAATGACTGCTAGCAAACTTGCAAAAAATAGCCAATGTTGCTTAAGTCTTACACTTCTGAGTAGGAAATCAGGTGCGATACAAATATATGTATCTGATACAGAAGACATTTGTGTATCCTAGCAAAAGGCCCCACATGTTATTTGAAATTATCTAGAGCACCTGCATGCACATGAATTCAGTCAAAAACTCACCCCATAACCTGGAATTCCTAGCTCTCCTTGTGGTCCCATTTCTCCTGGACGTCCCTGATAAATGCAATAATCAGTGATAGAAAAAATGAGCTTCCTTTTAAAATATTACAACAACGCAAACTTTATAAAGTCATCTACAGGTACCGATATTTGAGAACCACAGATTACTTCCTTGTTAATTCCAACTTCATTTGTTCATAATTAAGATCAAAAGAATCTGAGGCTTTCAGAAGTGTGGCGGAACTTCATGTGTTCAAGGGACACAATGCTGTACTCCGTGGCCACAGGACTGGACCCTGGAGCTGCAATATAGGCACATATTGGATGCATTTGGTTTTGCATCTGCCATCACACAATGTGAGGCATGTATGGAGATCTTGAGATGAGTTCATAACGTTAGTGGAAATGCACTTAAACCAGTTAACTGTGGACTAGATAGGACTGTAGCCTATTCAATAGTGCTACAGCAGTCTTCATCCAAAATGCTGTTTTGGCCACAACTAAGGCTTTATTTATGTAGTAGCAAAACCCATGTTGTTCTTGGAGTCAAAAAAGTTTAAGAAACAGTAACGTAAGAGGAATTACATCTAGACTGTGGGGTATGCATACTCCATGGCACGCCCTGCCATCCTGTTCTCTGATTGCCAGATCAAAACAATGATCAGAGCATGAGATGACTTCCTGCTGGTCCATGAGTTTCTGTCTGGACTGGTGGTATGTCTCATTCTAACACCAGAAGGCCAGGGCACACACTGGCAGCCAGGAGCTGTGAGGGACTTCCAGACAGAGTAAACCCTCTGCGTCTCCAGCTACAGCTTTTTATATTTATATATGCTACAGCTGTGACTTGACTATTCCAGTGAAGAGACAGGTCACTGCTAAACCACAAATGCATAAGCTCTTAAATAAGCTTATTGTATACAAACCAAGGGGCCTCGAGTTCCTCTTGCACCTTTGGGACCAACTTTTCCAGGTTGGCCAGAATCACCAGTAGATCCAATCTCTCCAGGAGGGCCAAGCTGACCTTTTTCCCCCTGTTAGTGTAATTTTATTAAAAATAATTAGAGACTGATGCTACGTTTCAAATGCATTTCATGCCTAATCAAAATGTGTAACAGCATTATTTAAGAAGAATATTACATTTACATGTTGTTTATTGTGGTTCTTAGAATGTCTGAATCCAGAACTCCATTGGAAAAAAAAATTCTGCTAAAACCTTTTTTTTCTTTCCAGTCAGTCAAAGCTGAACATTTTTTGATAGCAGCAGAAGCTGCTCTGAATTGCACATCCAGATTTACTATCCTGATAATAAAAATTAGCTTGAGAAGTGAAAGGAAACAGGGATAGACTTAGCTTGAACTATTTTACCATTAGGCTGCAGTATGAAATTATCAACATATAAAACCTACTGATATCCTTCTAGATGCTGACTAGTATTCACTGGTGTCGAGGGATTGAGTGGAATTATTTCGTAATGTAAATTCAAGTTTCAGACAAAAGGAAGGGAATTTGGGAAGATGAAAAGTAGTACCTTCTTTCCCAAACGGCCCCTCTGACCTGGGTTTCCCAGTGTTCCTTCAGGACCCTGTACATTAATAAGGGAGGTAAAAAGAAATGGTTCAGAAAGGCCCTGGAAACATGTTTAAATTGTGCTCCAAATTAGATAACTAAGCAGGCTTTTGTTATAACAGAGCAGTGGGAGGAAAAATCTTATTAACTGCTGCTATGAAGAAGTTAGAGGGGCCGTTTCAAGTTACAGCAGAAATAAATGGGCAAACGTAAGGGATCACTTATCAAACTCATGGAAATGAACTGGACATTAAAAACAAAACAAAGCAAACAAAACAAACAAACAAAAAAAACATAATAAAACTTGCCCAGACAGAAAGCATTACTTCAGGAACAAAGTTGCTTCTGGAGTTAGAGAAATTCAGTGCACCAATAAAATCTTGGGGTTGTCAACTGCCAAGAGCAGGGCCTTGACAAAATCTGCTGCAGAGGAGAGACCCTGATCAGTGCACAGTGGGGCATTCCACTGCCAGCCTCACGGTGGTTGTGTAAGTGGGTGTGCTGCCTGTAGATGAGGGCTGCCACAGAACTACAACCCCACTATCCTCTGGGTCACTTCAAAAAATGACACTCGCAAAGGGCTGGCAGTGCCCAGAGCAAATTGGTTTCAATTTACCCAATAGCTCTGTAAAGGCAAGGAGGTAACTTAACTTTATTTTTGGGTAAGGTGAGATACAATAGAGTTCAAACAGAATAGTGAAGCTCATTTGTTGCTTCATTTAAGAAAAATGCAATGTTACTCTCACCTCCAATAAAACTCCCACAAAGGGAATTGATTTCCTTGTTTAGACCAGGATGTTGCGATCTGTCCACAGCTCTAGAACGAGGTCAATCCAAAACCGTGATACAAACTCCCCAGATGCTGGGGAGGATGAGTGGGGAGGGAGGCAGCTCTGCAGCCACCTTTGGAACGCATGGAACAGAAATGTGAAAAATACCCTGCTAACCACATCCTCTCAAACTCTGAATCACCAGACCCGCCTGCCTCACTGAGGCACAGCAGTGCTGTTGATGTTTACTCTATACAAGTATAATTACATACAATGCAGATATGCCAGGCCTGAGCTATTTTATGATAATTTTAATGTATGAAACATTCTTGCTTCTCCAGAATTGGCAATCCAAAAAACGAAAAAAAAGTTGGGGTGATATTACTGTGTCATAAATTTCAATTTTTTCTGCAGTGCACCCTAAGCTGAGACAGTTGAAAAGTGCATTTTCTTCCTCCACTAGGGGTTTTTCTTTCTTTCTTTTTTTTTTTCTGTGAAGAAACTAGGAGTAAAGAAAGCAGATTGTCATTCTGAGGCTTAGAGGATAGAGAGGACAGTGCTCACAGCTGGTGACAGCTGGCCCTCCAAACTGCTGTTTACTCAGACTCCATCATCATGTAAGAGCTACAGTGAAGACAGCCAAGGGATTGTGAACGAGAGCATGACAATTTTGGGTGAGGGAATCTGATGTCTGACTTGAGACTACATATTTGCTTTAGAAACTGTGCTCTAAAAGATTAGTTTATATTAAGAAGTTGCATAAAACTTCAGCAGAATAGATTAGATGGATGGATTTTAGGTGCTAGGCATAAAGCCAGAACAAACAGTAAATTGATCTAACAGTGTTAACTGTGGATCACAAGGTTCATTTGCTATTTGACCTACGCAATGCATTCTGCCATTTCTTTCCATCTGTCATCTCAGGCAATTGGTGATCCCATGATATGTTTATTTAATTCCTTTCATAAACGCACCAAAATGCAGTTAGTTAATAAATAAATGTTCTTTAAGAACAAAAAATTTCATTCTTCCTCCTTCATTTTTACATTTTTAAATTTTTTATTGTATGTGCCTCATTACAGACCCATTAACAATGTAAGAAGACAAGGTTCACTAAAGCACAAAAGCATCGATTGAAGAAGGGCTGCCTGACACAACAGTCCCTCTCTTCTGGAAGTCAGCTTCAGTATGGGCTGGACAGCATTTATAGTAATGTCTTTACATCACCTTGACAGCAGTGCTGAAAGACCTCTGCTAGGAAAGGCAGACTGACCTCCCACGGCAACTGATCACAAATCAGCAGTAGGTGTTGTTCAGATTATGAGATACCTCCTGTCATGTGATACTTGTTTTAGGTAATTTTTGACCTGCTCTGTATATCTTAACAAAGAATGCTCCATAATCCACACCAACACTTTAAGAAATCTTGTGATGTTGATGTCTGTGCTGCACTAATTTTGTAAATAAAGACACCTCAGTGTTAAATGTATCACTTTTTCTAGAAATGTTATTTTTAGACACTGGTGTTCTCTTTAAGGTGTATTACGTTAGGCATATATTTGGTGAGAGTATAAGCACAGAATATCCTGGTCTAATTGACGCCAACATCTGTGCGTTCTAAGTTCTAGAGACTCACTATTTACAAAGCCCTCAAAATGGCAATTCTTTACCCTAAATTACTTTTAATCTAAACTGAAAACTAAATAAAACTAAACAGCCCTGGTACAGTAAACAAACCCATTAGTAGGGAAAGATACAAAGCAATGAAATATCTGACAGCACTAGTTGTGATAACATATGCAACCAGACAGATTCTTTGGGCATTTTTTTAAATTTAGAGAATGATTTAGTTCAGTGAAATTACCCACAGTCTCCAAATTAAGGTGAGGACTGAGCCTAATAACAGAAGGCTGCCTGAAGAGGCCTCAAGAGAGGTCAGGCTGTGTGGTGTATGTGTCTAGCTGACAGGTGTAAGGAATTAGTGTCTGCTGAGAAGTCCCAGATTTTTAAAACAGGGAAAACATTTGTCTCTCTAAAATCCCAAACCACACAGAAAGGATAGACAAGCTCACTTAAAGATGGTAATCTCTCAATGCAAAAGGAAGAAAGAAAAAAAAAGTAAGTAAAATTAAAAAAAAGTACTAAAAAGCAAACAAACAGAAAGCCCACTTAATATTGAAAATACTTACAGGAGCACCCATTATGCCAGGTTCTCCAGGGGGTCCAGCAATTCCTGGCATTCCCATTTCTCCTTTTTCACCAGCTTCTCCATGAAGTCCCTGTTCTCCAGGCTCTCCCTAAGGCAACACAAAAAATCTTTCATCAAGTTACTGCTCTAAAACTTATTCCTGAGAAAAGAGAATTCCAAATCTTCAAGTTTGACCAAAGAAAACAAACAAAAATGAAAAAAAGAAAACCACAACAAAAAAATAGCCCAAAAAAACCCCAAAACGCTACCATGCTAGTACTAATGGGAATCTTTCCAGTCAAGGCTCCAAGGTAAGGTAAAGCCTTTTCTACAGCTTATTCGTACACTCATTCTACAGCCAGATTTTGCCTCATCTGTCTCCAAACACTGTGAAGGTGTAACATCCCCTGTCCTTGCACCTGACCTAGTCCCTGGTATAGCACTGATCTGATGCAGGGAGTGAAGCATTTGGTTTGGTCTGTCTGGCATGATGTTCACAAGCTGCACTGAGTTCTACACTTTAAATTTTTCTGCCAAGCCATTCAGTTTTGCAGAGCAGGTCTGTGCCATTTAGGCTTATAATACACAGGGCTTTCCACGGTACAACTACATGGACTCAACTGGTCTCTGTTGAGTTTGTGAAATAGAGAGTGGGGAAAAAAAGGCCTTAAAATTAATGACTTTTTTTTTTGTCAGACGTTAAACAAAGAACCTACCTTTGGGCCATCTTTTCCCTGAACACCATCTTCTCCTGGAGGTCCTGGTTCACCCTTACAAAAGGGAACAGTTAAAAAGAAAGTTACTGCCACAGACTGAACTTCTCCAGACTTCGTTCTCCCTTGGTTTTACAAACACTTATTATCATTTTGGACTTTCTGAGTTTGGACAACTTTTATGACACTGAGATAGTTTATTTTGCCTTCATTTTTCATTTATTTACCGTGACAGTGACAGCCCTGTGAACCTGGAGCACCGAAAACCATAAAAGACTATCAGCATTAAAAAAAAAAAAAGGCAAGGTTAGGCTGGTATAACAATGAATAATTGGACAGTGTCACTGAGATTGCTTAGTTTTGGAGTACACAGCATGTAATTGCAGTAACTTAAAAAATACACCTATCCTGTCCTGAATTCCTATGCTTCTGTGGACAACTACTGTATTGGTATGTTCGGTGACTCAGTTTAGGGTCATGAGAAACCACATTTACCACCAGTAACTACACCACAACGTTTTAGAATGTTTGCTTTTCTCAGGGCCTGATCTTGAAAGACAATGGCACCTCACAACTTTTGATGCAGATAGCAGAACAGAAAACGTAAGCTGCCCTCTACTAATAACATGGAATTTCAGTCATAAAAGTATGCTAAGTATGGAACTGCCATGTGGATTAGTATGGCACACAGGTGTATTTGTAGAATGCAACTTACTGGAGATTTTGGGCAGGAAAAAAAGATGATAGCAAGGAGCTAATGGGACATTTGAGCAGTATAATGGGAAGGCATAAGTTTAAAAGAATACAATTTATGCTCTTTTACAAGTACCGTAGATAAAAATCTGTCTCTAGCACGTGAAAAGACTTTTTCATCCTTCAAAGGTATACAACTATCTGAGTCATGTGAATGAGGTAAGAAAGACATACAGAAGGAATAAGTAGGTACATCAGTGTTTGGTGGAATAGAGTGCTGAATGAGATGATTCACCACAGCACGAGAAGCAAATCAGCTGCACGAGATGGTGGTACAGAGAGATCCTATGGTTCTATGATACCCTGCTCCGTTGGTGTAACAAATTTCCAATATTTTGCCTAACCTCTACAGAGAATTACTTTGTGCTGTCATCTTAACAGCTGGGCTGAACACCTTTGGATTTAGTTTCCTGCTCAAACCAATAATTTCTCAGTGGCACTGTACACCTAGAAATATTTCAACTACATAATTAATACTCTTTTTAACTTGCCACAGTATTGTATATGCTCTTTTAAAGGATATATGAAAGTAACTTATTAAATTCTCTTCATAAATGAAGGTTTTCTGACACATTTGTAACATATTTTCCCTTTTGAAGAAACATTCACACCAATAGCCCACCCTTAAGCCTTGGTCGCCTGGTTCTCCAGTCTTCCCAGCAGGCCCAGCGTCTCCCTGAAATGTCACAAGAAAATTAAGTCAATGGATGACAAGGGACAATACTTCTAACAACGACGAGGTTTACAGGTAATGCAGTCATTATGATAATACTTCATAATGGCTCACATCTTGTATCACTCTGATTGGCTACTGAGTCAAATCGCTCGATTCGCTTTTATGGAAACTGAAAAATGTAAATAGTCCAAGAGAATAATTTCAGCATTTACCTTTGTGCCTGGTTCTCCCTGCAGGCCAGGTTCTCCTTCAGGGCCAGGAGGTCCCTGCATGGTACAAGAGCTACTGTTACAGATGGTCATCAGTAATTTTGGAACTAGCAAATAATACAGCCAAAATACAAGCATAAATATGAAATGAGACACTTGGAAAGCTGCATGTCTGAAAAATTAAATAAGAAAACACAGTTGCTTGGTCTTCTTGGAGACTGACAGAAGGAAAGTACGGAGGAGTTTAGAATTGTACCGTAGATGAATAGATAGTGAAGGCACAGCAGCGCCACTAAGCTTGCAACTTTTATCATAAATTACTAGCAAACTGAGAAATAATCTACCTTTTGCAAATCCTACTGACAACTCTGTCACTGTTCTGGCTTGGATTCAAGTAGATACAGTCTTTGAAAAACAAATACAGAGGTCTTCAGATTACTTATTGTAGAATTCACATTTAAAACTTTCTTTTCTTTTAACTATTTTCAACAGACAGTCAGAAGACTGGGTTCTGGGTGACTGGGCAAGTGCACTTCTCTGAATAAGCCAAATCCTTTTTGTTCTAAGTGAGCTCACTCCTCAGCTACTTTATTTTAAATGTAGCTAATACATTCTGTCATATTTCTTTCACAGAGTTATTAAAAACAAAGGAAAAATAGAAGCAAAAATTAGCAAGAAGACCAGCTGCAGCTGCTTTTCTTCATCTACCATTTGCAAAGACTTATGATTAATACTGTTCCAGTTGCAAACTCCCATTCTTGGATAAGCAGTCTAACTGCAAGGAGAATGTTTCTTGTTTCCCCCCAAAACTGACTGCTATAGATGCCATGACTGCATGCCTGGCAGCTCACAACAGAAAAAGCTACTTATTTTAGATAGCCTATAAGTAAGAGAGACTCACAGCAGCTCACGGTATTTAAATCAGCTACAGGTAATAATTTGTGAACATGTTGTCCAGGTATATTCTGTTGCTTGAGTGTTTCTAATTAGAATACAGATAATTAAAAACTCACCTCAAAACCCATATCTCCAATAGCACCAGCATCCCCTGGTTGTCCTCTTGGACCCTGGCATTAAACAGAATTTTGGATGCATTATTCAATTAACATTAAGTTGTATTTTACAGCCTTGACTTTGACCCTTCAAAACTCTACCAACCGGTATAAAGAAATGTATTTAATTGTCTTTCCTCTTGAATCCTCAGTGTATGTAAGTACCATGATTGTGTACAGTACTGAAGACCTTGACACACTAGAATAACAGATTTCTTAGAATAACACAGATGTCTCTTCTTACAGACCAAAAGTAAACTATCATCTAAACTAAGCTCTCCTCTTGATTAGCTGAGACTTTGTTTAATTAAGGATTGTTAGACTGTCTGGTTTGTTTTGTGGAAAAGCCTACAGTCTGGTACTGAATTAACTGGAAACAACTACTGTGGATTTAGCAACATTTAGACAGAACAATCACTGAGGTGTAATGGAGTAAGGCTGAGGTCTTTTTGATAACATCAGTAACTACGCTATAAGCACTTTTTTACAAGGCACACTTATAAATAATAAATTGACTGCAATTACACACCTATGAATTGCTTCCTGAAGCAACATTCTCAATCTCTACGCACCTAAGATTGTTCATCTCTGCTCACTGAATGGGATTTGTGTGCTTGGGGAGCAGAGCTTGCCTGTAACAGCTTACATTCATAGAGGCTATGGAATCAGCTGTACGTCAAGACAAATCAACCACCTAGATGTATCCAGTCTGAACTCTGAGAAAGTTCATTGCCATTTACCCCTTCTGGACTTATTGTGTTTATAGAGATACTATGTTCAAAATATTTCCTTCATTTATTATTTAATGTAAAGCAAAAACGCTGCTACCAGTATTTGTTGTAGAAGTCTTTTAAGTAAATATTTACCACTTTTTTCCTTTAACTTCCTCCTTGGACTATGCATATGGTTTTACTTCTCCTAATGACTTGGCAGTGACAACATAAATCTGTTCTTGCCTTGTAGCACCAACGTAAACTGCATATGAGTAAGAAGACTTCAGCAGATGGATATTTTTTACCTTTTAGCTCTAAGTGTGAAAAACAACAGAAACTGCAGTTAATTTCTTGTTAAGAATTCATTTGGGCTACACTCAGTCCCTTGGTTTTGGCTCACAGTAACTCCATGGTATTCCATGATGCAAGTGTACAAAAGCTTATGTTTGACTCAAATAGTAATATCCACACAGAGCTAAGCCTGCTGGATTGGTAACGCATCTGTCCCTTGTGACTTTCAGGAAATTCATAAGCCAAACACAGAGCAAAATAGGGATTCCTTTTAATCATTAACAACAGATAGTTTGCCAACAAGAATTTTACTGAATTGTCTGAAAAGTAGGTAAAGTAGCTGCGTAGTTTAGATCAAGTCTGCTACTAAAAATAGTTCCAACTACCTAAGTTTGCGCAGCCAGTTCTTATGCAGTGACCAGCTGATGGCAAAATCAAACTGCATGCAAACACAGTTAAACAAAAGAGCCATGCATTTCATTTTGTAATATCTTGTGTCATATTCATGGCTTCTTCCTAGCTTCACAGACCATTTCCCAAAGACATTTTTCTTCTCTAGCACTGAAAATAAAAATTCCACTCACAAGAGGAATTTTAGTTCTGACACTGCATGTATAGATTCTACACTGATGAGCACTACAGAAATATAGGTTGCCCAAGAGTAGACCTCTTAGATTTAATAAGGCTAGTAGTCATTCTATACATATAAAAATTCAGGCTTGAAGGGAATAGTAGGAATTTTACACATAGGCTTTGCATTGTAAGGCTCTCAGATACTACAACACTCCTACAAGTTAGTAACTGAAATAAGTCAGCAACTGTATTCAAAAGACAAGTTAAAATAAAACCTGTTTTCTAGCCCTCCCAGTCCTGTAAGTGCAATGGCTTTCTGTAAGTATGTCAGCCTATAAATTAGTAGAAATAATATTTAATAATGTAAGAAATTGTTAGAAATAGTATGCTTTATATCAACAATTCACTTTCAAGATTTGAATTACCTGTATGTCCTTTGCTGTACGAAACACTTCAGAAGCAACAAAACTGCACAGTTTTTAACATCTTTTACACTTCAGCACTACAGAATGACTTCTCCCAAGTCCCCTCCTCTAAGAAAGTACATTCTCTTTCACTGTATTTATACAACATGACTTATCCCCAGAGATGGTGATGCAATAATATTCCTATCATGGCTATACATTTCAGTACTTCATATATATTTGCTGCAGATCCTGCACAATTGTCTGTTACAACATTAACCACGTAAAAGTGAGTGTGACTTTGAAATAATAATAATCAGAACAAGAATCCATTCAGTAGAGGAATGTCTGAGGTTTTTTAGAACAGTCTTTTTGTTAATGAAACTTTAATCTGCCAAGTAGACTTGGTTCTTGAGCTCTTGAACAACAATCCAAAGGTATCCGAAAAAAACACCACTAATATCTGTGTTGGCACATACATGTCTACCCCAATTTAGAGCAGAGCCACCTACCAGTGCAATACAGATTTTGCCATGACCTCCTATGTTGTGCATGCACTCGTATAGTGCTTCCTAGCATGATTAACAGTCTTTTTATGTAAAAGTAACACCAAGCAAGGCAGACTTCAGTCCTGTAGTTAAAGAACTATTACCCCACAGTCCCTATCCACGCACTGTTGACAACATAAAACCTTGGTAAAACAGAGCTTGAGTTGCTAGGGAATTCAGTACAATATGTGGAAAAAATTTTATGCAAGCATAAGGATCAACTTACTGGCTCTCCCATTGGTCCTCTGTCTCCTGTGGTTCCAGGAGGCCCAGGCAAACCCTCAAAGATTAAAATAAAATGAAGGAAAATAAAAAATCAGTTGGAAACAGGCTGTTTTACATTCTATGAAAAACCACTTCCCTATCTCATTTCTGCTCTCAATAGCTTGCTCAGAAATACTCAAGAAATACATGCAGCCTCATTTTCTGGATGACACGCATCACCACATCACTAGCCCTTGTCACAGGTGAGGAAGCTCCAAACAAATCTCTGCAGTTTCTTTTACATAGAGATGGATCTCGGCTGACCCACCATTTACCAGATCTGCACTGTTCTCCTTTGTCTCAGGTGCTGCTGGATGTGCAAACTGGGCGTACCCACAACGTTATGAGTGTCCTGTCCTATAAAAGTTATTTGAGATGATCAGTAAGGTTCACACCCCACCTTCCTTTCTGTTTATCCTGGTTCACAGCATGTCTCACATCCTCCCCTAGAAACTTCATCTGTAAGAGTACTAGTGCAGTATCTTGTACTATCTTGTACATATTATGTATGTATATGTATACACACACAAGTCGCAGTGAAGGAAAGGAGAAACCCACTGTTAGTGGTGAGAGGCAACAGGCTTACAAACCTGACCAGAAGAGGTAAGAGAAGTGCAGAGGCAAACAGCATTCTGGAGTCTCAGTTTCAGCCCTGAAACACTACCATAACTGCTTCGCTAATATGTTTTGGCTTCCTTCCTTCTTGAATATCCCCTACCATTTGGATTCATTGATAGCCTTCTCTGTAGAAGACAGAATATCTTAGATTTCTATTGAAAAAAGCTCTAGAAGAGAAATTTTCTCCTATATAATTGATATACCTCATATATTTTTCTATATGTTGATAGTACCCACCTAGTTTAAAATCTGTCAAGTAATTTTCTACGTCACAGTGACCCCCTCCCTTAAAACTACAATAAAATTACTAGCAAAGCTACTTCTAGCCCCTCCACACTATATACAGCTGCTGATCTCCTGCAATTTGTGATCATACTATGTGGACCATCATCTACAAAAGCACTGGTCTAGTAGAACACTGCTATATTCACACTAACTCTCACTTCTGCCTCTGATTCTTTGTACAAAAAAATCAAACTCTTATGTTAGTTTTCAAGCTCCACTAAAATTAAAAAAAAGGAAGTATGATATATTAAAAAGTATGACGTTTTGTGCCTTCGAAGAAGTGCTAGAGCTCTTAATACTCACAAGTGCTCCTTGATCTCCTCTTTGACCTGGATTTCCAGCTTTACCCTGGTCCAAGAGAGATTTTGAAAGATGTTGGCCTCTGATAATTTTGAGGTACAGGTTAGAAACTGGTAGTAAATGCATTAAGGCTTAATACAAAGACTGGCTCCAATACTTACAATGAGCCCAGAAGTGCCTTTCTTTCCTGGATCTCCTCTTTCTCCCTGATAAATAACAACATGTGAGTTCTATAGGTATTTGCCATATAAGCTGCATACTGGTGATGTCAGTTTAAATGCTGGATAAGTACAGAAACTGCAGATTCAGACTTAGATGGGCTTTTATGAGATGGTACACTCAGGGAGTACTTGTAGAAAGTAGAAACTTGCAAGTCTCCTCCTGCACTAAACAGAAATTTATTAAGGCTTTCAACACGTTGACTTTCTGGTGATGGCAAGGTGTTGGGAGCATTGCCTGTCACAGTCTATCTACATGTTTTGTACGGTGCTGAGCAAAGGAAACACTCACCTTAGTGCCTTGTGTACCCGGCTCTCCAAGAGGACCATCTAGACCTCTAGGCCCCTGAATATTGAACATGTGATTAGGAACATTAATTGTGTGTTATTTTGTATCAAAATATGCAACATAAGCTTTAGGAGACGGAAATCTATTTTGTTGGCACAAACACTGAAAATTCACAGGATGAAAAGCAATTTTCCTTGCATGTTAAGTGTGAAATAAAGCTTCAAAGAATAAAATTAGTTTCTGTCTTGCTGTAATGTAAATTTTAGAATAAGGATATATATATATTTAAATATATAAACAAGGTGTTAGGGGCTCTGTTGGACCCAGTTTGCAGGCAGATATTTTCTGTTCTTTTTCATCCACTTTGTATGCATGCAAGGCATAATTAGAAGTACTTAGATGAGCATTGGTTATAAAAGGAACTTGCTTTTGAACTTAAGTTGTACGTACAAAAAATCCAGCTTGTTTGTAAGATTTTAAAACAGGCAGACAAGGTTCTTCCATTAGTAAACCAGCTTGAGGTAAGATTAAAACCAATTTATAATCTTTCATAGTGAACAACTGTATTATCAAACTAAATTATCTACTGTAAATTAACATTTTAAAACCAACACACGAACAATAATAGCATATTATGTTATGTCTGTTATGCTATGGTATTTCAATATAGCAAATATTTACTGCCAAAATGGTGAAATGCAATTATTTAACATTAGCAAACTTACTCCATTATTTTAGAAGCAAGCAAACAAACAAACAAAAAACCCTTAAAAAATGTAAAGAGCAAAATGGAAAAAAACCTGTTTATTCATACTGACTTAGAAGGGTGCGCCCATAATTCTTATCACTCTTAGGGAACAGAAACAAAATCAAAACCACCTTAAATACAATCTAAAACCACTGACTGCTTTAAAGCAAAAGCTGGGTGAAGTTAAGACAACAGAGCTGGGTTCTTTACGACAGTATGCAGTGGGAGGATGAGATGAGAGCTCTTCCGGTGGCTTCCTGGCTATGCTGTGCAGCTAACAAGCAGAGGAAATAAGTACATTGCTAAGGCACTGACTTAACAAAAATGATTTGCATTTTCAGAGCACATTTCTGAGTTATAGGGAATCTTATTTCTTGGGCCATGGTTTTCTTGTACAGCATTCAATCACATCTGATTACAGGGAGTTGTAAAGTGTTCTAATAAGTAATAAGATGGGGATGCAAAAAAACTTAGCTGGAAGCACATCTGATTTTATTCACTTTCTTCTCAAAAAATGTTTGTGGCAGACGTGCCCCTATTGAGCTTCTTGAGATAAAACGTAACAAAATTCTGCTCTCTTAGCTTGGATATTTTGATGCACACCAAAGCCCCTGTCAGAACAGATGACTAGGCTCTTCTCCGGAGCTACAGTAAAACAAAAGGCGGACAGGCACCTCAGAGACAATGTGCATTCAGGTTCTGTCAGGCTTTGCTCTTGAAATGAAAATGACTCAGGAAAAGGCCTTTCCTGTAGGCTGATACATAATTACATCCTCTGGCCGAGCCAAAACTGTACTATGAGAAGCTTATCCATCGGCTTTTCAGCACTGCTGCTCCTGACCAGCACGAGCAGTGTACAGGAGCTGCAGGACAAGGAAAGGGGACAGGCTGGGAGTTGTTAGAACCCTTCTGAAACCTCAGTAGGTTTGGAAACAGCTCTTGTGAGGCAATCCTTGTGCTTTCCTGGACCACTTTCTTGCTTTGGTCGATTAATGACAGAGTATTTACAGGCATATTTTAAGCCAGAGGAGAAAAAAAAAGAAGCCACAAAACACAACACTCCTGGTCTCCATAAGGCTCTTGCTGAATGTGGTCCCAGTCCAAAGACAACTGAAGTCCATGGAAATCCTGGTGACTTCAATGTACACAGTG
Organism: Odontophorus gujanensis; assembly: GCA_013399175.1. Taxonomy (NCBI): domain Eukaryota; kingdom Metazoa; phylum Chordata; class Aves; order Galliformes; family Odontophoridae; genus Odontophorus; species Odontophorus gujanensis. The sequence goes on from VXAB01006978.1 coordinate 238,784, forward strand.
ATCAGAACCAAAAGACTAACAGTGTTTTCAAGGGTGATGGAGGCCTTGATGAGAAAAACAGAACTGCACCTCAAGTTTGGATTATGTAACTGAATTATTGCATAGTATAATCTAAAGGAAAGCTAAACATCTTGATCAAATTAATGTCTGATTACTGCTCTGTACTTTTTCTGTACTAGATATCTAAAATGTACAACAAAATGGGTTGTGGTGAAAACTTAAGGAGGACTAAGCAGGTTTAGAGTCGTGTGATCTGATATTGCTGTTGGGTGAAACTTCTCCAGGGAAGGAGAAGGGAAGGTCGGAAATCTTGAGATGAAGTGAAGGTGGATCAATGGGATAGGGGGCACAGGGAGATAGAAGCTCAAAGAAAAACAAAGGAATATCCTAGGGAACATATGAAGGGGGAGATTCAGAGTATTAAGGAGAGCAATTGCAGAAAAGTTTCTTCTTTCCCAGACTTCTTAGATACATTAACTGTTATTTGCCTTTCTCCATTCTCCACAGTGCTGATAAGGGAATAGAACCACAAAAGAAAATATTTAAGGAGAAAAATTGACATTTTAATTTTATGCATTTGAGTAATAAAGAATTTTCATTCTAGATTTTTTATTCTCTAATTGACAGTATTAACAGATCAATTTTTTTAAACACTTCTGACTTCCTTTTAATCATAATGGGGGGTCATAACCCACAGTCTGGGAAATGGCCCTGTGAAGGAACTGCACAGGATTGTCATTTTGTACTATGTGCATAATGCACCAAAATCTTCCTCCTAGTCACACAGATACTGTCACATTCATTAGAAAGACAGTCCATTCATTAGGAAGAATGATCACTAATAATCACTAACAATCAAGTGAAAAGGCCTATCATTCAGAACACCAACCTTTGACTAAATAATAATGGACTGAAAACAAGTTAACAGAAACCAAAACAGTGGTCAGCTTTTGGTTCAGGATTTTGCCTGCCTTTAGTTGGCCACAGAGTGTAAGAATCCAAAGAAAAGGCAATTGAATGTTCTATCAAAAACACACTATAACATTCCAATAAATAGTACACTGACTCATTATCGGCACAGATTAGTTGGATCTGTATCTTTTCCTACTGCAACTTGTACAGAATGAGAGATACATACAATATGCCGGCTGCTATTTAATTTAGCTTGCAGCTGAACTGTGGAGTGAGTCTGCCAAATGATTGCTACCACTTTTTTCTTTGTCACGAGTCCAGCTGTCTTACTAAAGTGAAACATGTTGTATTGAAAATTTAAAGATAATAAGTAAAGCAAGAAAAAGTTAATCTAAGAAGGCAAGAAGAACCAACCAGCCCTTTATGTTTTCCTCATTCTGCCTGCTAGATATGAGAGTGAAAATAACACTGTAAGTATGCTATGCAGTTACTTCTCTCTCAAAGAGCAGAATTCCAGGAAAATAAGAGCACAACAATAACTGCTTTTAAGCTTTAAAATACTAAGCATTAACCTGAAGAATACTAACAGCTCAGGTATTAAGAACTTTTCTTTGGTCTCACTTGTGAAGTCAATCAAAAGATACAGGAATTCTGCCTCTCAAATTAGAGTAATAGTCGAGTTCACTGGAGATTATGGTACAGACAAAAACAGCATCAGTCTCTGACATTCTAATTTTCTTCTCCATACATTAACACATAGGAACCAAAAACTTAGCAGCCATAGAGCCATGGCCACAATATCGTTACCAACACGTCCTTCAAGACTACTGTTCCTTTTGGCCATGAGAGAAATTCCTTCTCCTCAGCACATCTATTTCCACTCTCCAGAGTACCATTCTGACACTAAAGTATCTATCAATTGGTGTTTTCCTTCTGTACTTTCAAAAGATGTATGTAAGAAAAAGAAACGTGAGTCACAAAAGGATCCAACTCTCCACATGATTTTAAGTCTTGAGCATGAGCTGAAAAAGCTCTGTGCTCAGTGGCATATCCCCCCACATCCCTCAGTGTGCTCCACAGGCTCCCAGACAGCCTCCCTCCAGCAGGCCAGAACTCCCCAGTGTGTTGGAGACTGAGCAGCTGGATGCTCTCAGGCAAAAGTATTCTGCTGGGAAACTTGGGATGTGAACCAGTCGCTGAAAGGTTCATAATTTATGGGATGAAGGAATTCCACTCTGTGACAGGGCTGAAGTAGAGGTCACTGCTCCCAGGGGTTTCTGAAGATTCCAGCTGTGAAGATGGGACAATTTCTTGTTTCAGTACACAATAAAAGGAAATTTCCATATGCTTCTATTTAACTTCTGTATGTGACTGCGGTATGTATTTTTCCAAGGTCTCCCACACAGAGTTTTGGGTTCTTACACTTGTCATTCTGAATCCAGTGATGACAAATCCCAGATTTCAGGAGTCTCCAGATATTTTCCTTATGTGTTTTGGGTTTGATATTTTGATCTTGAGAGTAGAAAATATTCTCAGCAACTTCAGTGGGAGTTTGTTCATTGAGCCTAAAGACTTGGATCTGCTCCAAGACATTTTTCCATGAAGCATTCCTAGCCACGCTGGATGTAAGCAAAGGCACAAACCACAGCCCTGAACAAGGACTTCCACAGAACTAGGGATGTTTGGGATTTATTTTGAGTGATCTTTAATTATAAGAAATTTACTCCATAACGTGCTGCCAAAATCATAGGGACACCTTCAAAAATTTTTGTCTCAGTTGGCAGAAGATGTGACATTCCATAAAGAAAATATCTCCTAACTTCAAAACAGAATCTAAATTAAATCTGCTGCAGAGAAGGGGGAGAGCCTGGAGGACTCACATGCAAGCAGCAGCTTGGTTCCAAATCCCAGCTCTGGTGACGCTGGCAGATGGACTATCAAGAGGGAAGGATCAGAAGGGGAGTTTCAAGGGGAATGTGGCGTCCCCTGGAATTAAAACATACTACCTGAAGGCAGTTTAGTCCCAGTTTCAGAGACTAATTACATTTAAGCTGGTCTTTGAACTCACTGCATCCCATAGACCAGTTGAGTAAATTCCAGTAGATGTATATGGCCCAAAGAGTTTTTCTTTTTTAGATGAAGCCCAAACAACAGTGTACAGTGAAAAATGAGTTTGCATATAAATATTCCCCTGCATGCCACCAGCTTGCAAGTACCAATTCAGCAGAACACGTCAGCACACATGTTACTTAGACTCATGCTCCTACTGAAATCATAGAGAGGTAAGTGCACCCATCTGGTTCACTGAATCAGACCACTGAATGTGGTGCCAAGCTTCCGCTTATTTTCAGTCTCATGATTACTTTGCATTTTTGTTTTGATATGTTTTCAAATCTGTCTGTGAAGAAAATGGGTTATTTGTCCTACTTCCCATCAAGCAGAGAATCTCACTCCTGTCAGAAGGCTACTTTAGCCACCAACACAGGCTCCTAGGAGCCCCAAGAGCCTCTCTCTGTATCAAACCTATTCGTAAAAACACCTGAACTCTTCAAAAGCAGCTTCTCTGAAAGCCAATGGCTGGGGTTGAACTCTGCTGGTAATCGGTGGGGCTCCATGCTCCTGAAAGACATGCTGGATTCTCAGTCTCTGCAGCCCATTAAAGTTTTTCTTTCAATTTTGTCAGATACGTTGCATAAACAAATACATCTGCATTCTGTCAAACTGGCCTCAATTAACTCATTTTTTCTGGGCACAGACTTGTGTGACACTTGCTCCCTACATCTCACAGGTCATATGCTCATTTTCTGAACTTAATTTGCCTTTTCTGCAGGTAAAGTTACCAAACTAATATATTCACTTCAGACTTTGCTACTTCCTCTCTCAGAGCTATTTGGGATTTTTATTTTACTTTCAAAAACATAAATGATGTATTGATAAAGAAAACTCTTCTTAAAACACCCAAACAGACCAATGGTAGCCATAAATGTAACACTTTCATATTTGTCTATAGAAGATAAGACCAGTGGTCATTTTGGTTCCAGTCTTGCTCTCAGCTGAAATCCAAAGAAAATGCTTATTTAATTAAAATGTGAAGAGAAATGAAGATTCCTATTATTTCCTACATAGAGATGCAATTATCATCTGTCTGACTTCAGTAATAGTTGGAGTCCAGAGGCCAGAGTTCAGAAGAAGCAACTGTACATTGGTTCCACATCAAATTCATATATGCAATGGTCTAATCCCTGCTCTAGGTACCATGAGAAAGCAGCATTACTTACCCTCCTGCCTTTAGGTCCCTGTGGCCCTGGTGGTCCCCTTGTCCCAGAAGGCCCCTACACATCAAATAAACTAATTATTGTCTTTGACATATAGATTTATAGAAATTACAGGGTTCATACACAATGAGTAACAACTAATGCAAGCAAAACAAATTAGCAACTTGTAGTCATGGTTTGAATTAATTTAACTGTGTTATTATAATTTATCTAGTCAAATCTGAACAGTAGTCTTTAAGTAAACTTATTCTGAATAACAAAGCATGTTCAGTTGGATTACATTACTTCTGCCCAATGTTCGAAAAGTCCTCAAAAGATACTCGGAATTCAGCATTATATTAAAGCCTGTGCACCACTGACCCATAGTGAAACTACAACAGAGTTATATAAAGCAAATCATATACCGTCTTTTAAATTAATAATCAAACTAAACATATAATAACATATGTAAATTATATTAAGAATCAGTGAATAAAATTGTTGTGCAGTAATGAACCACCCTTAAAAAACTCTATGTTCCTACTTGTCTCAACTGAGTAATTTATAAACAAGTGAGTAAATTATATAATTAGTTTTCCTGTCTCTCATGGATTATTCTGGTACAGAGCAAGTGAACACTGTCTGACTGGGCAAATTTTCATGACAGTTTTACAGACTGCAGTACCAGTTAGAAAGCGTTCATAATTCCAGCAGAGAAAAATGCTATTTAAAAAATGGTACATTTTATGTCAAACCAAAGCAGTATTTTATACTTACATGTAATCCCTCTGGTCCCACTGGCCCAGGGCCTCCTGGAGGTCCCAGGTAGCCCTACAATTGAAATAAATATAGAAGAAGATGATTTTATCAAAATTGTTATTAAAACAACAATATTAAAACCAGTTAGTCACTTGAAAAATTGGAGGTAATTTAATGCATCTTGACTTAGGACAAGTGCTGCTGTCAGGAAACCTGTCTTCCCACTAGGGTGGCATCCAGGGCCTGTCTGCAACTGCTGTGCAGCAGATTTAAGAGCTCACACTGGTTAACAGTCTGACTACTAGAACAACTTGGTTACCCCAGCACACACAATAAATGGTTTATCTACTTCACTTCTTCATTTCTCTCTCCTTTCAATTCAATGTCTTTTATTTTTTATGTAAGTCTGCAGAGAGCCAGTTGATAAAACTTTTGTTATTTTGCTGCTTCATTCAGCAGATCAATTTGCAACATCAGTTCTACAGCAGGTCAAAAGTCACTAATGAAGCTTCCTGGGAACACCACATTATAAATACTATTCTATAAAGTCTGCGCAGTCAGAAGGCTTATAATTCATTACTGCTTTGGAAGGTAAAGTGCCTTTCTAATTAACATAAATTTGAATTCTACCTTACTTGTGACTTACCATCACACCTTTCTCTCCAGGAGGACCTATTGGTCCTGGACTGCCTCGCTCTCCCTTTAATGAAAAATTAAAAAGAAAATAACAGTGAGTGTTCTTTCCCTGAACTGTTCCTTATCTGCTATTCCTAGCATATATTTGCCAGCAAGGCTGACCTGCTTTAACAATATGACAGCGATGTGAAAGGACTTTTATTAGTGGTGTCATTCACAATCTACAAGGGACTTACTGCTGAAAGGGGAGTGCATAAGAGCTCTGGTTTAGGGACTTTCCTTTTCTTGTACGTCTGCAGAAGAGGTTTGGTACTGCACTGGTCTTTGTGAACTAGCTGCTAGCAGACCCCTTCTCTCTGCTGCACGCACCACATTAACAGTTAAGCTTTTAAACTATAACCCTCACCACAGTAAAGAATTTTTTTCCTCTCTCCCTCATTTCTTCAGTACATTTTGGGAAAAGAACAGATCTAAAAGGAAGGTAGTCCTACATCAGCTGCAGAAGCAATCGGAATGGGTGGCATAAGGAGGTCTCATTTTTGTCTTACATACTTTTTCATCTTTTTTTCATATAACATCCAGCCCAAACATCAGTTTGACTATAGATTATCCTCGCTGCACAGATTGTACATTTATTGTGGACAGAACATGACACAGATAATTTTGTTACATACTTTAAAGATTTTGAAAATATACTTTGAGCACAGTTATTTTAAAGGAATTTGTCATTTAAATCCACACAGCATGTTTACATTGTAGTATTCAATCCAGAAAAGAGGAAGACAAGTTCTACAGAGACAGCGTAGTAATGAAAATAATTATTGTACCATAAAGAAGATCGCTTCCAATCGCTGATAGATCAATTATTCTTTTACTGTCCCTTCCCTTCCTTTCTACTTAAACTAGCAGCAGTATTCCAAGGTAATCTTTGTTGGGTGAAGTACAATTATGAAGAACAAGAATCCTTTGTTGCTGAATTCTTAGATATTAAGATTAAAACAATACAAGGTAAGTATAATTTTAGTTTTAACAAGTAGTGCTTACCATTGGTAAATTTCTGTTCACATGTTCACAGAAATTCTAATAAATTGCTACAACTTTTCTAATAAGATCCCTTTAAATAGCAGCCACCAGTCTAGGTGAAATAATTCAGCCCTGCAGGGCAGAAACACAAATGGTGCTGGATCATTCCGACAAACAATTATGTTTTTATTATAATTGAAGCTGACAGGTAGTACCGTAATAGTTTCCTGTTTTTCAGTTTTAAAATATTTCACCTAAATAAAACCATGTCAAATTTACTTAAGTTATTTATGCAGTTCTAGTCACATTGTCTGCCAGACTTTGCTTTCTTAAACACAACTGTTATTACACAGCAGACAAAACGAACAATGTTGCTTTTTTTACTCAGTTAATGCACAGTATTATCATATTTTATCTTTCATACTTCCACCTGTTAACAACGTAGCAGTGCTTAACTGGTGACTAATGCATAAAACAAGCATCATTTATGACAGTTTTGTGAATCAATAGCAGCAGATAGTGAAGTGTCATAACGTAACATGTCAAATGTATAAGCAATAGATTGCTGATAGATTGGCAAATTCACTGCCAATTCATATAAGGAACACCAGACACATAGCCCTAATAACAGCATTTGGGTTGCCGTTTACTACGTCCCTGTACACTGAAACACTACACAAATAAAGGTTTTATCCATGGACAGTAAATCATCTATCACCAATATTTCATCTCCCCAGAGGCTTTTAAAGTTGATTTTTGCTGCTGAGCAGTTAGATATGTTATTTATACCTTTTCACCAAGGCTTCCAGATGGCCCAGTTTCTCCAGATAAACCAGCTGACCCCTGGATCAGAAGTAAGAAGAACTATTAGTGCAATGTCCGTACCAGTTCGTAGCTAGCAGCTCCCCTGTCCCCAGCAGTAGTATAGCACAACTCAGTTCCTGAGTGCCCCTGCTCTATTTGTATAAGTGGTGCTGTGGGCAATGAGGACTGCACAAGCTAAATGGGTTTGCAGCCCATGCAAGGGGATGGCTGCAGCTACACTAACCAATAGTAAATAGCTACTGCTACAAATTGTGTAGATTTTATCATCATACTGTCTTATCACACAGAGTCTACCTGTGATCTTGGTATTGCAGTGCTAGAAGTTTTACAGACGTACAACTTGCTAGGACTTCAGTCTGACCATGAATTTCAAGGGGAATAAATTCAGTGGAACAAAGCAAAAGCTAGTCAAAGTAAACATGATACCGGAAAATCAGTTGCAAAAAATACAAAATGCTGAGCTTGAAGAAAAATACGTGTCCAGAGTACACTGCATATAACTGCACATGAAAGATGGAAGAAACACAAAAGCTTCCAGTAGCAGTATAAAGCATAAATGCACTGAGCCTGTAATGCTCTGAAAAGCACTATGTACATAAAATGGCAACATGCATGTTGGCATTGGAATCTCACATATGTTGCTGTGCAAGCTTAACTAGCACTAAACTGGCATTTAAAGAAGAATTAAAAAATAAACAAATAAAAAAAATCGTCCTGCACTCAATAGGCAGATATATTCTTTTCATAAACCTAGTAGTAGTTTGTTCCATAGAAATAATTTCATGTCAGAAAGAACATTCCAGCCTGACATTTCTGTCTTTAAAAAACAAAACCTTTCCTTTTTCTTTTTTTTAAATCTTTGCCTGTAAAATTTCAGTAGTTTCCACCAAGTACTTTAACATAACAGGTGCAAAGTAAGACCTTATGATTGCTTTTTATTTTCTTTTTTTCCTTGAACTGCTAGCTAGTCCAGAAATCTCATAGCTTATATATACTGCAACGAGCCATTGAGACAGCGACATTGGAGGCTAACAAAAACAGTGGCACAAATGAGTTTCTGGACAGGACACAGAGACAAGCAGGTTCCCCAGTGGTTGCTAGAGTAACATACTGTGTGTCTGAACTTGTGCATTATGTTTCAGCCTAAGGCGTCTCTTGGCATCTGTCAAAGATTTTTCCTGGTGATGCTGGCACTAAGGCAATGCTTGGAGGCCAGTGGCACGATCAAGGGACTTTGTGATGAACTCTGAGAATGAGAGCTACCACTGCTGTCAGTGTGACTTGTGGCCAACCACAGGCCTCAATGCCAGGTAGAAATTGGCAAGACAAAGAATTACCCTGTACTCCTGTTCATCAAGATGAGGGCTCTGGAGGTATGATTTCAAAAGGCTGAAGACTAATCACTTTGCTTCTCTTATTTCAGAAAGGGAAAAAGATGTAATCAAAACCAAGATACAGCTGAGATCTATTCTCCCTCCACAGAGGCTCCTGACATCCCAGTCAACGTCAGACTGAGTAGAGGGCTGAAGACATTGATCAGAAAGTTGCGCCTTGCATCATCAGTGATGCATTTAGTGACTAAATCCTTTTTTAAGTTCAGAAGTATTGTCTTTCTGAGTTAGTTGCTCTGAAGTGAAAGAGCAGGAATGATGAAGAAGCAGGAACTATGAATGCGCTGTTGTGTTACCCAGCACATCAGGCTTACCCTACAAAACCTCTGAGAGAAGGAACTAATATTAGCTTTTAAGTAGAAAGTTTCCTAGACACTGTCCCTCAAAATAAAAGAATTAAGAAAATTTACAGTAGAAACACTAGAAGAAAGTGAAATTTTATGACAAGGAAAAGGAAAGGGAAAGGGAAAGGAAAGAAACTGTATGAGTGGAAGCATCTATGTATGGAAAGCAAAACAGCACTTGAGATGACAAGAACTAAAGCCAAAGAAATGGCCAGGGCAACAGGGACTTCAAGAGGAATTAAGGAGACAGTTTGCAACAGATTAGCTACACCCTCATTCACATGTCCTTTCAAGACAGAGGGCAAGTGATCAAGATAAAGCTAGGGCAGATACCAGCAGAGGCAAGTGAGAAAAAAAGCTTAGTCAAGAATACTATTTCAGTCTTTAAAACAATTAGTAACATACAGTGAAGAGAAAGTATAATCAAAAGGCAAATATCTTCTTCCATTAATTCTTTAGCTACAAGATATTTTCCCTATGGACCTTCTTAAAGATCATGTGGCTCCTTAAATTTCAGACTTGGACTGGTTCATCATACAGATCAGCCACTGAGACTTGCTTGAGGTTTCTCTCCTTCTTATGTAAGAAAAATAAATACTCTCTAAAGTGCATTGGTCGAGTCAGTGTCATTCAGTATCCCCTCAATCCTTTGGGGACCAGGGGTGGATTCCAAAAATCAAGCTGGGAATATTAGGCAACAGAAAAGAAAAACAAACAAACAAAAAAAACAGCTCTGAATTATTAAAAAAACCTCATCATAGTTTTAAACCTTATTAATAAAGTCATAAACTTTCAATTGCAAGGATTTATGTAAAACTCTACAGTGACAATAACAGCATTTTAGGAAACTTCTTGACAGGAGTACTTCTGCGGGAAATGAATCAAAAATGAGATCTCACAAGTAATACATGCCTAAGACAGACAAAACATCTTGCCAGCACATATGCTCCATGTTAGAAACTGGCCTGTTGATGAATAATTGAAAACATGCTGTGTACTTAATGCAAACTCAAGTTTTGAGTAATCAATTGAAAAGCTTGGCAGTGAGAAATGAACACTCAGCTGGTTCCAAAAGCACCTGTGGAAGTAGCTGCCTGTCAGGTGGTATGCTAACATATTCCTGAGGTAAGTGAAAATCCTTCCATCCAACTTTATTTCATTAAGAATTTAGCATTTTCAAATGTCTTTATACCTCATTCTTTCAATGACATCACACAAGAAATTTTAAATATAATCTTGCCACATTAATTTTCCCCTTTGAAATTTTGGGGGCATTTTCAATTAATTTTCATTGGAATTTGTACTTAATCTGTGCATTCTTCTTCCCTGAAGATCGGTTACCATTCTCTGCCTGTTCACTTTGATTCTCACTTTGACACTCCTTAAAGGCCCATCAGCTTCATACTTCATGGGGTTAGACTCGATGCTCTCCATAGGTCTCTTCCAAACCTACAATTCTGCAGTTCTGCAAAGGGCTTCATATATTTTGACACATACCAAAAACAAACAAACAAACGAACAAATAAACCCTAAATGAGAAAACATTAAGGTTTAAGGTTTGATTTATTTGACAGTCCTTGAAGATTCACTTCAACTACCTCTGTTAAAAAGAAAACTGAGAGCAAGAGACAAGAGGGGAAAGAAGAGTGTATGTCCCAATAGTCAGGTTCTGTTATTTCATAGCCAGGTGATGTATAAAATATTTCTACAATTAACATTATAATAAAAATCAAAAACTGAGGTTTTAAGAAATAAATAATGACCTAAGCTCAGTTTTGTCAGCCAGACTTGATGGTACTTACAAGTATTTTTAAAACTAATCCACCTGGTCTCTGGCACCATAGGCACTACTTCTGGATCTGTACATGCTCTCTTATACCAGATACTAAACAGATAAGTTCTGCACACAAATTAGGATGAAAGCAAAATAAAGTGTTTATGCAATCTGCTTTTTGGGCTTCAAATCATCTGTAGTAGAAAAAAACACAGCTGATCTGTCAGGAGCCATGGAAAGCTGACAGTTACCCATACTTCCCAGGCAGAAGTTTTACAGAAGAGATGGAACTCAGCAGGGAGAATTGCAAAGCAGCACGTTTAAGTGGTTATTAACTACAACAGTGTCTAAAATTAAGAAATGGGAAAGATAAAACTTATGGCTGATGAGAAGCAGTTTTTCCTTTCTACTCAGCAGTTTGAACAGCTGGAGACAAAGGTACCTAGATGAATTGGAAATGGACTACTGGATAGTAAGAATGTGACCTAAATTAACTAGAAAAAATGAAAGGCTAAGTGATTTGGGACAGCTTAGCCTGAAAAAGAGAGAATGAAGAAGGGACACAGTAACAGCTATCATTTGTAAAATGCTGTTTCAAGCAGAAGAGGATCAGATTACTGAATTGAAGGAACTTCTGAATAAAGAGAGAGAAGCTCTGTGCTGTCTGCAGGTCATGAGGCCTTCATCCTTGGAGATTTTTAATAACTGGTTAGCCAAGTAATTGTCAGGAGCGATATGGAGATAACCAATTCTGCCTAGGCACATAGCTATGTGTCACCTCAAGGTCACCCACCCAGAGCTCTGTGATTTAATGGAGGGCAGACAGAACAAGTCTGCAAAATATGTCTCAGGCTGAATGTAGCCTTTCAAATCATTTATCTGGAAAAGGATCGCTCATTCACTGACTCAAATATGCTTTGAAAGACTACCTATGATATTCTCTCAACTTGTTATGAAAAACAAAACAAACCACAATGAAACAGCACCAGAATGAACTCTGGCAAATATTTTAACGGGGGAATTTCTTCAAGTAGCATGATTCTGAAAGACAACAAAGGTAAACCTGATGTACTACAGCTTGAAAGGAAACAAAAAATTCATCATAAAGCTACTTCAATAAATTACTCAATCACTCTTTAATGAATATAGAATTGAAAATAAAAGCAGAAAGAGAATACAAGCTTACTGCTTCACCAATTTTTCCAGTGTTTCCTTGGTCTCCTTGTTCTCCCTGTTAAATGGGGAAAACAGATGAGGTAGTTCATTAAGAAGTAATTTCTTTCATATGTGTATATTCAAGTTCCCTGTTTTCCTAACAGACTCTTCATTTTTTAAACTATAGCAGCCAATTATAACTTCAGAAACTAAAATTAAGAAACTGGTGAAAAGTAAAGATAAATGTTGTCAGTTGATTTTATTTTTGTAAAAAATACGTAAGCTTTATCCTAGAATATTTATAAATTCTCCACAAAAATGGAAGTTGTGTATTAAGGGCTCACTAAACACTGTAAGTCAGCAAATACTATGTATGGATGATGTAATTTTCATTGAAATCTTCCTGTTAACAAATATGTTTGCCCTGATTGTTTCAGAATTGCTTCAGAAGTAAAATGTTACCTGCGCACTCTACCAATAACTTTAACTTTGTTACAAAACATTCCTATTTTATTAGGAAAACTGCCATTTGAGTTCTATTTTAACACATACTTTTTTCCTTTCAGAAATCCCATATTAGAAACTAGAAGAATTTTGCTCTCCTTCATAATACTGCATTACATGTAGCATTTCCCTACGTATTTTGGAAGTGGAAGCTCAGTGTATATGTGCAATAACACCACCATTCTGATGAACAGTGATTTGAGACCTGCTGGCTGAGATGGAAGCATTTGTAACTCTCACCCGTTCAACTGCACATCACTGTACAATGCACTGGGTACACATACACAGCTCACATTCCAAACACATGCTTTCATACATAAAAGCAGCATTTACCTTTAAACCTTCTAGTCCAGGGTCACCCACATAACCTTTCTGTCCTGGTTTTCCCTAAAATAAACAGAATGAATTAGTATTTCAATTTCACCTCAATTTCTGTGGTTATCAAACTATGCATATTGAAAAAAAGAGTTCAGTGATACTAAGTACCTGCATTTGAATCCAGTACATTTATAAACTGAAGTCAGGTATTCTTCACTTCCTATACAATTTAAGCTGTGACCTACAGATTTGGTTATTTGAACAGCACAGCCCTGTCTAGATAAATTTTGCCCATCTGCTCCAAGGAAAAGGTCTTGGTCCAAAAGTAAAGGTCAAGAGGGGTGGATCTTGAGACAACTGATAATGAGATCGTGGAGGTCTGACAATTGGAGAAGGAAAATGAATTCAATATTTTAATGATTCTGTATCAAGATCACACGAATTTCTGCTAAAGAGCAGCTAACAGATGTTAAATCACATTGTTCTTTCAGTGGGCTGAAAACTCCCTGTAATGGTAGCTTTCTTTTCCATACGGTCGTACTGAAACAGGAGTGATCAAACCAAGAGATCCCAAAAAAAAGTTCCTTTAGAAAAAGACTTCTGCTCTAGCTTTTCTATGCCAGTATTTCAAACCACAATGTGTGTTGTTCTTTTCTGGGCATTCAAGAAATTCTTTATTATTTTAAATATATTAACAAAACTATACAATCCTAGATTTCTCATATTAATCTTTTTTCTCTTCTGTTTATTTTTCTCTCTCTGCCTGAGTGATTTCATTTTGTTCTGCAAGATCCCACAAATCTCACTGTGTTAGGAACAGGCCTTTGTTTTGACAGACAGATTAGAACAGGGTGCAATCAGGAATGCAGGGAGAAAAGACTGTGAAGACAAGTTCTGGGAGACCAAGAGCAGGCAAGACATGTCTTTCCACAATGGTTAGCAAAGAACAAGTGATGCACTTCTGCAGGTCACTACATGCTGTTTTATTTATTTGCTGTGAAAAATGATGAGGTCTTTATGGTGAACAGACTGTAACATAGGAATATTTTAAATGGAATTCATAAAAAGAAAACTAGTGACCACCATTAATGACCTTGATGGCTTTGGTTCTGCCAGAACTGAATTGCCATTACAGCTTGCAAAGCTTTTGTGGCTGTACCATCCCAGTTACATATGAGCCATGAAGGAACCATGGCAGATGCAAGTTGATGAGAAAACAGAAGATGATTGCAATGGTAAAGCAACGTGAAATGCACAGATGTAGCTTTCAGAAGAAATGCAATACAACTGTAAATTACAGTGGAGGAAAAGCTACGATGGAAGATCAGATTAGTGATGGCTGCTTCTCTACTTACTAACCCCTAGGAAAATCATTCTTCCAGAGCAGTGTAAATCCCAAAGGAAATGTGCATTTCCTAAATTATTAACTGAAAGTTCTGCCCTTCCCTTTCAGGAAACAGCTACCACCTGCCCTTCTTTTCACTTCACAATATGTCAATACAGGCTTGGATATTTTAATATAAGTATCTCATTATCACTCCATTGCCATCCCTCTAACAAGCTCCTCACATGCCCTCAAACTATAGGAAGTAATGAGCCACTTTCAGGAAATGCTGCACCTTTGACAGCATTTTCCTCAGTCTTCAGGCGAACTGCTCATCTAATGACAATATGACAACATATAAATACCAGCTTTTGTTTTAAGCATGTATCTAAGAAAAAAAAAACTCATAATGCCTTGTTATTTTTTAAACATTCTGGTTGGACTTCAAAGGTATTTTCTGCTTCAGCAATGAAGATTAAAAAAAAAATTACGAACACATGCTTGCACTGAGCTGAGCTACAACAGACAGTTACAGTGTTCATTTTCAGAAAGTTTTCAAGAAAGAATCAATAGAGGGAATAAACATGGTCACTTATTTAATGTTGTATTTAATGTATTTTCACAGGGCAAATAATTACTAAGAAAGCATAGCTTTATTTATTCATTTATTTTAATAAGGATTCATTTATGAGAACGAAATTATTTAACACTGGAGTAGAATGGATGGGAAGGTTTGGAATGACATGAATGAAAATCAAATCCTGTGACCAAATTCAGCTAAAAATCCAGCTGTTTTAGATATGAAAATTCTTTTCTGACCTGAGACCTGGAGCACAGGTTCCTATTCACCACTTATTTCAACAGAGAATGTCTGTTTTACTGGTAGCATTTGTTAGGTGGGTCCCAGAGGTTTTTGGTATCATGCACATTGTTATTTATTATTGTTATTTTTTTTTTTTTTTTAAAGTGAACATTAGGAATGAGCACGTGGGGGAGGGAAATCAAAAGGGAGAGAAACTATTGATGCTTACTTAATGCACATCTAAACTTGATTTTGGAGCTGATTTTTTTTTTTTTTACCTGAAACCCTCAAAGGACTGGAGATGGACTCTAGAAGAACTAGAAATTGCCTCTGTTATTGTATAATAGAAAGCCGCAATAGTTTTCATTAAGAATAAAGAAAGGGTAGATGTAGAGCATGGTTTAGTGGGCATTATTGGTGGTGAAAAGAGGAGTAGCCTACTGACCATGCCTATAAGTCTGTAGGACAGGAAAATAGGAGGTTGTAGTAGGAAAGACAGGTAAGACTTTTTAAACAGAAAGGTGAGACCTTAGGAAAACTGTTTGTAAAACAAGCAGAGCACAGAGGTAGTTTGCCAGGAAGTAGGAAGAATACCCAGCACCTGAAGGCTGCAAAAACAAGTTAGGGATACCTGCCCAGAAGGGCAGAGCTGACAGCTGGTAGCCCCTTGGGGCCCTGAGTAAGGCTCCATCCATTCTTACTTTGTCAGAGTCCCCTCAGAGATCTCCCCTGCTCCTTGGATAGTTAATTAGTACACTGAAAACAAATAACACAGCTTCAACAGCATTTACTTTCACATGTGTTTGAAACTCCCTTCAAAGATGCTGGAAATAAAGCCTATGCAAATCAAAATGAAGGAGCAATTACAATCAAGCAAGTGTAACTTAAAAAGACCGATGTGTCCAAGAGCACTATATGAGATTTAACAGCTTCATGACTATAGTTCACTCCCTCCAGCATGAGCAGCGTGTGTTCCTGGCAGAAGTGCAGACACAGGGCAAACAGTGGAAGCAGTGCTGAGGGACACTGAGAATGAGGTGGCCTGGGGCTGTGAGGCTGCTCCAGCCAACAGGAGCTGTGGGATCCAGGTGATAACAGTTGGGCCCTGTGATGAGGGGAAGAACAGGCAGGGCTCCACACCAAGAGAAATTCCCATTTTCCCTAGCTCTCATTTCAGGAGGAACACTAGCCAGCAAGCTACTCAGAGATGCCTGGAGACAGCAACCATGGGGCCACCACAGACCCACACCTGCTTCTCTCAGCCGCTCGCTGTGAGAGGGAAACCAAGGAGCCATAAGGTACACCAATGGCATACGCATTTCCAAATAAACTTTGGTCAAATGGACCCAAATGAAAATAATTCTGCTTTCCAGATTCCTTTTTGGGTCACTCTGCCACCATCTGACAGCTGCTGGTGCACACCGATGCAGACAACAAGAGACTAATGGCCCATGGGTACCCTGCTGCACCCATTGCCACAGCACAACATGGGAGATGCCATCCAGTCATGGTGCACTGCCTAAGGGGGAGATTAAAAGAATGAGGCAGCCAAAATAAAAGTTTCCATCAGGGTCTCTGCAGGAGATCAGGAACTGAATATCAAATGGAGTGATTTGAATTTGTTCATTTTTTTTTAATGTTTCATCAGCTGAAAAGTATTACTTTCATTTTATTATTTTTACTTTTACTTTCTCCATGTGGTAAATGTGCTTTTAAATACATTTAACAGAAAGAATTCTCAACTTTGATGAGTTAAGGAGGAAGAAAAACAACATCGAAATATATTCTTTAGATGTGGGAAGCAGCAGGAAAGATTGCAACTTTGAATTTTTCTAAAAATAAGCTTCAAGTCCCCAGAATGCTGAGAGGTTAGTACATTTTCCTAAGTAACAGAGTGGTGAAGTTAAAACATCAGTCCAAACAGCATAGCGATAATCCAACAATACTGCTCTCCACTATTACCAACCACATCTTATAGAGAATGATTTCTTAAAGCACCCACCATTTACATCGCTCCCTGGAAACTAAGTCTCATGCCTGTTTCTTCCCCAGTTTCAGGATTCAGTGTATTTCATTCAGGACCTCAGAAGTGCATAGTGATTTCATCTGTACCAAATGAGCATCATAAGCAGTTTGATATCAATTCCTTTTCTTTCTCACAGGTTTTACTTTGTGCACCATGGTTCTGGTTTCCTTTCAAAACCCAGATTTGTAAAGACATTTCTCTTCCCATCTCCGCCTAAAATATTTATCCATTTATTATTTTAAAGCAGTTTTTTTCTTTTTTTTTTTTCCTCTACAGTAGATTTATCTTTTAAGCCAGAACTTCTGCTCAGTAATAGCCTGCAACAACAAAATTACTTACTCTTGGGCCAACTGTGCCAATAGGTCCAGTTGGTCCTACTTCTCCCTAAAAAAAAAAAAAACAAAAAAACCAAAACAAAACAAAAATTAAAATAAAATAAAGTAATAATCAGGCATTCAATAATCTTGAATCCAAGGAAAAAAAAGAATCTGCAGACAACAGTTTTTTACTTAGCGTATCATCTTACATTTGCTTCATATATACATGTGCATGCGCCTAAGTCTGACAGAAACACTGAGAGACTGAAGTGATTCCAGTTGAATTAATTAGCCAGAAGGACACACACTACATCACAGTGGCTGCTGAACTGTTCGTATTCCCTCTGTTACAGCAATATTTTCACAGTTCTGAGACTCTGCAATGATGGGCCAACTTCTGTCTGCCCTATGGTTACTCTCTTCTAGCAACATTTGACACTTCATAAGAACAGCAGGCACATTGCTGTTCTTCTCTTCCATGTGGCTACAGTGCATTCACCAGGGCTTATCCTTTATTTCTTGGAAATGGAGGGAGACCAGGGGGTTAGACTTGTCAGGTGTGAAGGTGAGGAAATGGCAGTGTCTGGGCCACACAGTGCAGTGACAGAACTACATATAGTACAGAACAGCAGAGTTAACTCTTCATGGTTCATTCCTATAGTTATATAAGAACAGATTTGTACCAATGCTGTGACAGGAGCTCATGCAGTTATCATTCAGTTTTCTGATTCTCTCAATGTGTAAGATTTTATCCAGCACCCAGAAAAAGTAGTACGCAAGCTTTTCAATTCCAAATAGAATGAATCAAAGGAATTAAGAAATGCTATCTACAGCTTCCTGCCTTTTAATTAAATTGAACGTTTTGCCATGGCTAGATTATGGATACACAGTACCTGTCATGAAAGCTCATAATTTAGAATCATACAATCCTCAGAGTTGGATGGGACCTTTAGAGGTTTTCTAGCCCAGCCCCCCGCCATGAACTGGGACATAATTTAAGCAGGCTATATAAATTAAACAAGCTATTTAGAAAACTAAAGATCTATTGCCAGATTCATTGATTAAACAATTTAAAACAACTACCTTTAGCCTAAGATACATGAGTTTTCATTTGTATTGTGATGAATTAAGAATACCTAATAAACCTGTAAGAAGAGACGCTGGCTACCTTCACTTCAATTAGGGTCCTACTGTTTACTTCAGTGTACCCAGGAGATTTTAATTAAATTCATGCTTGCTTTCTATCTCTATGCACGACTCTGCCCTGTTTCCCCAACTTAACAAAGAGAACCATGTCAAACTCCGGACCCAAATCCTGAGATTTTACTGAAATCTGAATAAACTGAAATAAATTTAATGGATACACAACCCTGTAACACTGCTAAAACCTCTTTGCCACTGCAGTCAATAAGAAAAAAAAGCAAAATGAAATCTTATACAGTAACACCATAAATACCCAATCACTATTCTCTAATCTTCCTCTTCTTCACATTTCCTTTTAAACAGTCTGCTGATTGAACAGTTTTTCCATCTTACCTCAACTCCTTTGGGGCCCTGTGGCCCTGGAGATCCCCGGTCACCCAGAAGTCCCTAAACAAACAAACAAAAACAGTAAGGTCTTACATCAACTGGTATAGTTCATCATATCTTAAAAGTCACAAGCACAAAAATGGGTAGGCAGATCTCATTAAGTACTCTTGTCCATTCCCATTAGGAAGCCAAGAGAATATGAAGCAGAATTCTAATATCTGCTAGAAAACTTACTATCTTACATATTTCAACTACGTAAATTTTTCTGAAATGGAAATAAAGCATTGGAGCTCGCAGAAGAACTCTCTCTCTTCTTTTGAGAACAAAGCATGCCAGATTAAAGCAGAACCAATATAACTCTTACAGACCTTTGATCCACATTGTATTTAGCATTTGATTTAGCAATGAAAACAAACCAGAAAGTGAATTCTAACTACTAGTTTGTCTGTCCAAAACTACCTCTTGATTTTCAGTCTTTACTTTTTGTTTGTGATTATAAACAGCTTCCCAGAGATGAAGGACCTTGGCTTGCCAACTCTTGAATTTTTATGAATGCTACAGCAACATTTTTAAAACTTTGTTAAAATCAACTAATAGCTAGAAGTGTGTCAAAAATCTCTGTCATCCAAATTACATAGGTAATAATTGGGTAAAGCATTTGACCTGGCAGAGGACAACATTTTTTTTCATCTCTTGTGTGAACATGTTATTAATGTTCTAGGAAGCAAAGATTAACAATATGAGATAAAGCACAGAGAAGAAAGATTCTGCCCTTCAAGAAAGTGATGGTGTGAAAGTTCCAAGGGTAAGTTTTATTAATTGCTTTCTAACAAAACTGAAGTCTAGACTAAAGGTGCAGGCATTCCTCCAGTAACAGCGTAACAGTCAGCACCCAAACAACAACAGAAAAGAAAAAGGAATAGACTACTTCAAGATCCATAGATTACCATCAGTTTAGGGAAGACTGAGATGGAGAATGGATGTTGTTTGACATATCACATCAGAAGTGACAGGAAGGCTTTTAGGAGCACTACATAAGCAGTAGTCTTGTGTAGTAATTCAAGAAATTGTTACATTCTAATAACGAAGCACATTAAGAGAGATGATTTTCAGTACAATGCAATTACACCATGAAAATGTCAGCAGTACTGCCACTTCACAAGCCTTTACACCGCACATAACTGGATGTGGAAAAAAGTCCCAGACTATAAAACTGGTATTATGACTAAAGGAAATTTCCATCTTCCTTTTGAGGTTTCAGACAACAAACAGAAATTGACATTAGACACGTGCCAAAGTGTCTGGAAAACAATCAGGCAGACAGCAAATGGAAGTATGTTGTATTTCATACATATATGCATGTGTGTATATATATATACACACACGTACATACACGTGTGTGTGTGTCTATATATAATAATGTACATACACAGACAACTTTTTAGATGATCACCTCCTAAAAAACTGGTGGAACTCCTAGTAGCTGCTTTTATTAAGTGTTATCCAAGCAAACACAAATGAGCAGAAGACAGAAGTTCTCAACTACTTCCACAGTACAACACAAATTACTGGAAAAACTACAGCTGTAGACACCATACTCTGCCTTTTCCTCTCACTGTTCTCAGTTACAGAGCATAAATACAAGAATAACACAGGAAGCATACTAAATTGCTTTGAGAACTTCTTCAACTTAACTTTTTTTTTTCTTTTTAAATAAGAAATGGATCAAGATCAAACACCTTCTAAAATATTGTTTCCAAGCTGAGTAATGTACTATAGAGCAAATTACATAATAAAGCCTTTGAACATAATTTTCGGTAGGTCAGATTTGCTGATTACTGCAGTAACTTAGGGAAAATTCATAATCCAGAAGTTCTACTGGTATTTAGAGATGGCTGATCACGCTTATAGAGCTTAAACTTTCTAACAAGAGGCCAAAGTTCTCCCTTGCCAGCTACTAAGATATGAAGTTTTTCTTGCCTTCTTGGCTTTTAAAATGGGTATTGCTTCTGAGGAAGTATAAACAAAAACATGCAGAAAAGCACAACACAGTGAAAACAGTCCTAAAAATAAAAAGTTGGAGGATTTAAAAAAACAAAACAAAACAAAACACTGTCAACACAAGACAGCTGGAAATCCTGACAGCCAAACGTTTCCAATGTGTAGCCTTTCTCCCATAGCAGTAGGAGTCATTTAAGAATTCCTCCAGTTTGGTAATCTTCCATCTCAAATGTAAGCCATCCAATCTTTCTGATTAGAGTAGGCTGTCTCAGCTTTTTTGTCTCTAAGAGCAAATGCGCTGGAGATCACCGGATCTTGTTCAGACATTCAATTTCTCCATTATTGAAAAGTATACTCTGAAATAAATGTTATTTGCTACCTTTTAGAATTATTTTTAAGTGATATTTGCATGGGAAAGGAATAGATTGGTAATGTATGTATTAAATATAAAACCAGTTTGATCAAAAATATCCATTGTAACACTTTGGATATAATATGGAATCATATAATCTGAATTAATAGAGAGTCTGACCAGCAGAGATAAGATCTCAGAGAATACATGCACCTGCTTTGAGGATTAAATTTGATCGGTAGTACAAAAGCTGTTGTATTCTGCTTCTCCCATCTCCCCTAGATCCTGTACCCAGTCTTTCATCACACCATAAAGTAGCTTAATAATTCACTGTTCTCAGAAACATGGGAGCAATTACCACCCAAAGGTCTGATAATCATTCATGTAATGAAGGCCATTAACATTACACAAACAAGTGAGCAAACGAATAAATCAGAATGAAAGAAAGTTCATGCCTGCCTCTGGAAATGTATTTTAACTTCTCCCTTTCACTACATCAAATAATGTTTTTTCAGACTTCCTTCTAAATTCCTTCTGGGTTATTTTGGGACAAGGTTCCTGACAGAGATGAAAGACATGAGATGCAGAAAGCATTGGTTATGGCTTTGGCGAGAGCATTACTTGAGATGTTCGTTCTCAAGGCATGATGAATTTCATCGTGGCATAAATCATTACCATTTTCCAGGTTCAAATAAAACTATATCCTTCAACCATTTCCAGTTTCCCGTACTATGCTGTCTTCAAATAAAACTATATCCTTCAACCATTTCCAGTTTCCCGTACTATGTTGTCTTAAGCATTCTGACACAGAATTTCACAATTCTGCTGATGAGAAATCTCATCTCTATCTCTGTTTATTCACAGACAACTTTATCGTTTTGTCCTTGAACCAAGCCATTCATGCCCTTGGTCCTGCATAGTTCTTAGGTCTCCCCACAACTTCTACTCTTCACTGTGCTTACAAAGCTTGAAAGGGCCCTTCATTTTGGTAGGATAAATAAACTGTTTTTCAGAATAAAGTCATTCAAGTAATCTTTTCTGCATCTATTCCCATTTGACTGTGCCCTCCTGGAGTACAAATCCCCAGAACTCTGTGTACTACTTGTGTCTTCTGTGCTTTGTACAGTAGCATTAACATGACACCATCCCTCATGCATTCTAGAATTTCACTTTGGTTTTAACAGCCTTATCGTGCTTTCCTTTCAAGGAGATCTGGCAGTGTCTTTTCTCTTACTGCCAGCTGCAAAGCTCTAAGTTTACAGTAGGATTTATTGTTTTAATCCCAGCATACATCAGTCTGAAGCAACACAAGTGGGGTGAACTGGTACAACGTGCAGTTTTTAAGATCACCTGAAATTGCTACATTTTGTTCAATATACGAATTTAATTCCAGCAATCTATTGATGAAAATATTATGTAAGTAATATTACCTTCTTCTGAGTGAGAAATTTCATGGATACTTTCAACAATAAACATCCTAAGCAAATTTTTCCCTTTCAGTTAATTTCTGACCCACCTGCATTTCTATTAACTGTACTCATCTCTATCTTTCTCATTTTAAACAAGAACTTCCCATACGTGTTTTTATCCAAAGCTTCATTTGAATCTCTCTGTGGAAATTATTGCTAAAGTTAGTCTAAAACATTAGTCTAAGTAGCTCTAATTATTTAAACTGATCCATTACTTTTATCTTCTTTTTCTGTATCTTTAGCTATTATTTATTTCAAAATTTGTTAAAAAGTCTGAATGAGACTATAAAGGTCTGCGTGCCTCTGACAAGCACATTTTCAATATTGGTGAAATACACACTACTTCCTAGCTCCATAGTGTTTTCTCCAAATTTTCTTGCACTTACCTTGACATTAAAAGTCTCTGTAACACATCTACTACACTCCTAACTGTGCAGACACCAGAAAACATCAAATCAGCCCCTTCATACAAACACCTGAGGCAAAATATTTGCATTTTGACAGCAAGATTTTCTTCTCATAATGTTAACTTCCATCTCTCAGACCTTTTCCTCACCAATTTATACTGATGAACTGTAAATGCAAATAACTTTTCATAGTCTTACCTTGGGACCTTCAGGACCATTTAATCCAGGTACTCCAATATCTCCTGGAAAACCCTAAATAAATCAGACAGACAAATGATTTATAGCCTAGGAATGTTTCCAACATACATGTTTTGATTCTGTTCATTCATTTAACAAATGTGAATTGTAGAAAAAAGAAATAAATTTGTTTTACCATTCCCAAAATGTCAAAATCCATTAGGCACCCTCGAAAGGCTTGGATAACTGACAGGTTTCAGACAGTTTTCATTAAACTCATTTTAGCAGATGTCAGTATGGGTTTCAATTCTCTCTTAACATGAGACTTTTTAACCACTAAACAGTGTTTATGATTAAATTATTTGACTGGTTTTGATACACAAAGTACTCAGAAAATAGCCAACACTAGATCCTGAATTCACAAATTCAACTTTAAAAAACTTTGTAAAATAAGCTCAAACAGCAGCTGGAACCCTTTAATCCTTGGCTTCACTTTAAGGACAAGATCATTGCAAGATTAAGAATATGATATAAAGCCTTTTGCCTCCAAATCAGCAGGAGATAATCCAGGTCTGGTTGGCAGTAAATGAAGGTCACTGGCATGCAGCATTATTTGGAACCAACATTTATGTAATCCTGTTTGGTGTAGGTTCAGTTGTTGGTAAAGAAAACTTATACATGTAAAGGAAATGAATCAAGTAAGAGGATATCATTAAAGATTCAAGAGACACTTTTTAGGCTCTCTAACTGTGAGTGAGGTCTAAAAATTGTCTCTCTAGGTGGATAGTAGTTAGCCATACTCTATTCTTCCAGAACAACTGAACTTCAAATAAAGATGATAATAATTTTTAATGAATATTCATAATTGACTAAAATTAATCATACAGACAAAAAAAAACCCCACACCTCAAAAGAGAAAATAGAAAACAAAAGAACTCAGATTTACCAAGAAAAATCACAGAAAAGCAATGTTCAAAAACAAACAAAAAAACATAAACAGAACAGCCTCTTCACCCTCAACTAGAACAATAGAGCTGCCACTACATCATAAATAAGCACATCATCATTTCTATTTGCATGTATCTCTTCCATTTTCTTTTTATAACTTGTTCTTAACAGCATAGAGAAAGAGTTATAAGAAAAGATATAAACAGTATGAAGATATTTTAGGTGCTTTAAGTGTTAAATCAAACACAAACAAACATAAAACTTGAAATATTACAATTTCTATTAAAAAAACAAACAACCTTAGTATTAGCAGTTGAATACTAACTAGTCATAAAGCAAACCCACTAAACACTAAAATAAGAACTGAGCTGAACACATTCAGAGCAAATGGAACAACTTTAACACACAGCATTCCTCAAAGCATCATGTTGGTCACTTCTTTTTTTGCCATAAAGCAACTGCTAAAGATGTGCAACAATTCCTACATGCCTCTAGGTGGCACTTAGCTTTGACAAAGGCACACTGATACCCAATTTTCATCACTGAAACATTCAAGATTTCTACACAGTTTGTAGGAGGGTTTTTTATTTTTAAATAAAAAATGCTGGGCAACCTTATCTACCGAAATACACTGAAGAGTTTGGTCATGCTTATCTGAGGTGCACCATGAAATACACCTTCCCATAACTGAAATTTGCTGATTTACGAATGTCATATAGCTACACAGGAGTTGGGAGATCAGTGTACAATTTCCAGCTGCAACACAGCTTTCTGCACAAGCTACTAAGAATAAAACCTCACTTGATATTATAACATCTAGAGGAGGTTAAACAGTAGACTCTGGTCTTGCCATCAGCCAGAACCTTGACAGCTGTCAGGCTACAAATTATATTCAAAATCTTGCTGCAGAGGTGGCCTTTTGCCAGCAAAGCACTTAAGAGTTCACTCAGTTTAAGCACACGAGAGAGTGTCAGAAAATAACTACAGTGACTGTCTGTCTAAACACAAATGTAGTTTAATCCTATTGTGTAAGTTGCTTTTTTCTGCAGAACAATTTAAATATAAAATTAATTACAGAAATAAACGAAATTAACATTTACTGATCTCATTTATCTAGAAAATAATTAAAAAAATGCAAATGTGAACAGGCTGCTACTATGTTAAGGTTTGTGGTTTTGAACTGAAGTCAGTTCTCATAGAGACAAAGAGACTGCAAACAGTGTTGCTTTTGTTTGTTTTACTGTTCTGCTGCTAAATGGAAGCAGAATAACAAACACTTGGAAGTCACATTCCCATACCACTGGGAATTCTCTTGCATTTACAGAATCCCACTCATTCCAAGTGATTTCCACAGGACAGATGCCAACATCGCACCCTCCAGCTTCCCAGCATCACTCAGTGCATTGGGGACGTCAGGTCTGGTGCAAGAGCAACAGAGAATGAAAATCTCTTTGGTTGACAAATGTTCCTGCTTGGAAACAATTTCACCCAACAGCATGCTGTGTTTCCTTTGAATGAATATTTAGAATGAATTTTCAGAAGCAGTATTGACTGGATGCTGCTACTGATCTTCAGCAAAAGCTTCAATGGGGCCCTAGTACCACTTACAATCAAATTGACAAATATAGATTTCTGCTTAAACCACAATCTCCCTCAACTGAGGAAGTGAGGGCTGCAATTTTGCATTCTCAAATGCTTTTTCATCTTCTCCAACCTGACAATTCAATAAATCTTTTTTTTTTTAATAATAATAATAAAAAAAACCTTAATGTCAGCATTTTTAAAGGGCAGAAACAAAATCTTACTGTTCTTTCCCCAGTAAACCTTCAATTCTGATTTCAGAAAGGATGAAGGAAGGAATCTAACATACAAATTAGAAAAAACTAGCAATCATAGATTACAGTAGATATTACAGGAAAGCTTCACAATGCATTGTTGCTAAGGTGTCAGCACAGTGATGCTGCTAGTTTGTGTATTTACTTAATTGGATAAAGCAGATGCATTCAGCAATGCACACTGAGACACTAGTGAATTATTTTCTTCTAAGAGATAAAGTGCAGTTTAAGTAGTAGAGTCTATTTCATAGCATGTGCAAGGCCCTACGCTGGCCCTTCCAAACACCTCCTCCACAGACCTGCTTGGCTGTTTTACAACCAAGAAAGTGGTTGGTGATTCATAGCAGCACTAGCCCTCGAATCAACACATTAAGGATAAAGTCTTGAGGCATTCTGAAAGTCTACAATGCAAAAAGGGAAGAGCTTCGGCAAGAACTTCAGAGCAATTCCGCTATCTACCAACATTAAAACATCAGCAGAGATGTTAGGGAAGGTGATGCTGCGAACTGTAGCAATCTTCCATGCTATAATCTGCGTGTCCACACAGATCCCACCAAATTTAGACCCAGACCATGTGCCAAAAGGAAGAACTATCCTTTTTTTTTTCTTTTTTTCTTGCAAGATCAACAGGAAAACCCAAGAGGGAAATCAGTGCCGGTATCCAAAATGAAATCTAAGACAGTTTTTGTTTCCATCACTCTAGGCTGATTCAGAACTCAAGTAAATACATTGCCATGGCAAAGCAGCACAAATCAAGTTTGATTTATTCATATGCCCTTACATTTTCAGGGTGAGGGTGTCTCAAGACAGCCCTGCCTGAAAAAGGAAAGTCTCCAAGATGACAAATGCATTACACTGTGAAACAGAAGACTGTTACTACTGCTTTCATGACATTGTTTGTACAACTCAAAACATCATGTGATAAGATAAATACACATTAAAATTAAAACTTGTTTTCTCTTTTGAAACAACTCAGAGTAAGCAGTGATTCACTTAGAAAACATGCTTTTCTGACTGTTTACTATTATTTGAAAGTATCCTTTTCCTTTGCAACCCACTGCCTTCTGCATGAAGCAAAGCAGCTGAATCCCATATGACTATTTTCCTGAAAGAATAAGTTAACAACTTCAGATTGAAACAATACACAGATGAACAAAGATCTATTGAAGACAATGACTAATCCTTCTCTGCTCCAGATGAAATCCATTTAGAATGCTCAGAGCACATCTGAAGGAAACTATCCCCATTCTTGAGGGATAATTCAATGTGATTTGTAGAACAAAATTTACCTATATATCAAATATTCTGAGTACACGCAGAAGCCCGTTAAAACTTAGTCTAATTTCATTCTCATCAGGATTAACCACTGTACACTTCAACATATACAGTATGTAAAAAGCCAAGATCCTGGGAGAAGAAGCAAAGCCTGTCAGGCTTGACCTGTTAGTTGCCTGTTTTTTTGGAAGAAGCAGCATGATTAGAAATAGGACACCAGGACTGTCTTGTGGGGAAACCTGCACTTAACTGCTCATATTTCATAGACCCAATTGAGTCTGAATAGCTGCTGGCAACAAAAGCTGGCATATTTTTATAAGAGAAAATAACAGAGAAAGTAAGATACTATCTAGAGTTCTAAAAGAAAAAGAAATACCAACTTATAGAACTTCTGGAATTCCCGAGTTTTTCAAGATCCTTGTAAACTGCTGTCCCAGTCCCTACAGTTTTTTCTATTTCAGCATATGGTGACCATATTTTAATGTCCGTACATGAGACAGGCAGAACTTTTACTTGTATGGATCAATGTTGTGTGACTAAAGCTAAGAGAGACATCACTTTGCAAGCTTAAACCTTTAAACTATTTCGCAGACAAACATCCAAAGGAAAATTCTCAGACAGTCACATTTTAATTACTTAACACAAAGCATTAATTTGCCTTAAAATGGCTGAAGTAATTCTGCCTACCTGAGCAAAAGAAAATGCTGTCTCCTGTACAGTCCACAGCATTTTTCCGTATACAAATTGGTACAAATGCCCAAAAGTACCCAAACTGACAATTCTGTGATATAATCAGTTTCTCTGTGCAATGACATAATACTGCAGTATTACAACCAGTTCTCAGGCAGCTGCTGAGGAAAATTCAAGTGCTTGGCAATGCTTCTCATGTCACTGGTGTTTACTCTTTACATTCCTTCCAAATAAAGTTATTTTGTAGGAGATAAATGCCCAGCCAGGCTTGGAGAATCTCATTTGTAAAGGCACTGTAGAATTCAAGTGTTTAGAAAACATGTGATCCCCATTCAAGGTGCAAGCTCTTAAAACTGATTCAGATAAGAATTAATCCTAATCACATCAATGAATGAGCTACTTTGTTTTATTCAAGAACTGTATAGTTTAATATTTTGTAAATTAAAAAAAAAAAAGAGATAGAAGTTTCATTTTTTTATGCAGGAGAACACATTCATTGGAAATGGCTGAGTAGAAAGCATCCTCTGATTCAACTAAGTCAACAGTCTTAGAGGTAAATGCATTTGCTTCACAGGTCTCAGTAATTCAGAACAATCACTTTATCAAGCAACTTCTTACCTCAGGACCTGGGGGACCCAATGGTCCTTGGGATCCAGGATCTCCAATTTTTCCCTTAAGAAACAGGAAACAACTTTTTGATTATTTAAAAACAACCAACGAACCAAAAAATAAAATAAAATAAAATAAAAGCTACCACAAAAACAAACAAACAAAAAAACCCACAAAAACAAAGAACAACCAAGCATTAGAAGGTTGGTATTAAGATTTGAAAAACATTTATGTATTAAGATTTGAAAAACATTTATCAAGGGAGAAATCCATGACAGTGGTGAAATGACTTTTCAACTAAATAGGAAAAATCTATGTCGCCTTCTCTTTGCATCTAAGAGTAGTAGTTCTTCATATCTTGTTGAAGTCACAAGAAAAACACCAATTAGTTTTTGGCAAACAAAAGTGGAAGCTTTGTATAAAGCAAAACTTGAAATATGTAGTTGTTTCCATAATAAAGAACCACGCATTGTTCAAAAGTTCAGGAAATAACTGGGAAGGAGATTGGCTTATAAACTTATCTCTTTAGCTTAACAGTCATTCACAGCCAAGAAAGTTAACGGCAGTTATATGATTAACATTGCAACTACTATTGCAGATCATTAACATTACGATTTGTTCAATAGGAAAATGGGCCCCTTCCTTCATGTTATAGTGACTCCACGGCATATCTTTTCTTCCACATTTTTGAACATTTGCTGCTGCTACCATAACTGAATGTTACTCAAGCTTGACCTGAAAAATCTTCTTTCTCATTTTTAATGTGACTTAAATGTAAATGCATTCTACAAATTTCAACATAATGTTAATTGCAAGACTGAGGGGTCTCTGTTTAACAGAAGTCAAGGTCCTCATCACAACTGCTCAGGAACATGCTTAATGCATGTATTCATTTCTAATTGTAAACAGACCAGTTTTCCCACATAAAGTTAAGCAAAATTTTTTAAGTCTTTTGCAGAATTAGGGCTTATATTACAAATAATCTTTTATATATATATATAAAATATAAGATAAATATAAATAAATAAATAAATAAATAAATAAATAAAAGTTTTAAGAGTCTGTGACAAAAACTGAGACTGGTGTGGCTCATTCTTTAAAACCATTAGATAATGGCTTATAATTCAACACAAAAAGGAGGCTGTTAGCAGCGCTGAGAGCAGGTGAGAAAAAACCCAGGTAATGCTTCACTGCCTCAACATTTACAATCCCAGCAGACGTACCAGCACTACAAGGTGCTTTTAAAGCTGCTACCACCCAGTAAATACTTGAATTCATGACTACTCCCACCCCTGTGAGAAATGATTGGCCGTTATTAACAGGATTTCCCATGCGTCCAATTTAATAACATGTAGCGATACACTGAGAGCAAAAACTAATGTTTAAACTTACTTGGGGTCCTGGTTTTCCCCTGATTCCTGGAGGCCCTGGTGAACCAGGAGCACCCTGAAAACAAACAAACAAACAAAAAGCAAGCTACTAAAGGCAAACGAAAACATATTGTGTTGCACTGAAACCAACAGATTGCTACACTTCACCATCCAAAAAGAGTTCACAGGTCAAAGAGTCCTACAGCTGTGGGATGGAAAACTGAACATTCATCTCTCAACAATAAGTTCTCAAGGCATGGACTAGCCCTAGGAAGGCCAGACCACGTGTGCTACTAGCCACAGCTGACCCAGGTGAGGTGCAGAGAGATCTCAAGCCTCAAGGGAAAACAGCCCTTGCAACACTTAGCAAGTCTCAGGTTACNTTTTATTCAAGAACTGTATAGTTTAATATTTTGTAAATTAAAAAAAAAAAAAGAGATAGAAGTTTCATTTTTTTTATGCAGGAGAACACATTCATTGGAAATGGCTGAGTAAAAAGCATCCTCTGATTCAACTAAGTCAACAGTCTTAGAGGTAAATGCATTTGCTTCACAGGTCTCAGTAATTCAGAACAATCACTTTATCAAGCAACTTCTTACCTCAGGACCTGGGGGACCCAATGGTCCTTGGGATCCAGGATCTCCAATTTTTCCCTTAAGAAACAGGAAACAACTTTTTGATTATTTAAAAACAACCAACCAACCAAAAAATAAAATAAAATAAAATAAAAGCTACCACAAAAACAAACAAAAAAACCCACAAAAACAAAGAACAACCAAGCATTAGAAGGTTGGTATTAAGATTTGAAAAACATTTATCAAGGGAGAAATCCATGACAGTGGTGAAATGACTTTTCAACTAAATAGGAAAAATCTATGTCGCCTTCTCTTTGCATCTAAGAGTAGTAGTTCTTCATATCTTGTTGAAGTCACAAGAAAAACACCAATTAGTTTTTGGCAAACAAAAGTGGAAGCTTTGTATAAAGCAAAACTTGAAATATGTAGTTGTTTCCATAATAAAGAACCACGCATTGTTCAAAAGTTCAGGAAATAACTGGGAAGGAGATTGGCTTATAAACTTATCTCTTTAGCTTAACAGTCATTCACAGCCAAGAAAGTTAACGGCAGTTATATGATTAACATTGCAACTACTATTGCAGATCATTAACATTACGATTTGTTCAATAGGAAAATGGGCCCCTTCCTTCATGTTATAGTGACTCCACGGCATATCTTTTCTTCCACATTTTTGAACATTTGCTGCTGCTACCATAACTGAATGTTACTCAAGCTTGACCTGAAAAATCTTCTTTCTCATTTTTAATGTGACTTAAATGTAAATGCATTCTACAAATTTCAACATAATGTTAATTGCAAGACTGAGGGGTCTCTGTTTAACAGAAGTCAAGGTCCTCATCACAACTGCTCAGGAACATGCTTAATGCATGTATTCATTTCTAATTGTAAACAGACCAGTTTTCCCACATAAAGTTAAGCAAAATTTTTTAAGTCTTTTGCAGAATTAGGGCTTATATTACAAATAATCTTTTATATATATATATANACTAAAGGCAAACGAAAACATATTGTGTTGCACTGAAACCAACAGATTGCTACACTTCACCATCCAAAAAGAGTTCACAGGTCAAAGAGTCCTACAGCTGTGGGATGGAAAACTGAACATTCATCTCTCAACAATAAGTTCTCAAGGCATGGACTAGCCCTAGGAAGGCCAGACCACGTGTGCTACTAGCCACAGCTGACCCAGGTGAGGTGCAGAGAGATCTCAAGCCTCAAGGGAAAACAGCCCTTGCAACACTTAGCAAGTCTCAGGTTACACCATAGTTATTTGATTCATCTCTTAACAGACAGCACCCAGAACTATGCCCATGTCCTTTACTTCTCTTCTCTTTGCTCACTGTTTTCCCCAATAAAGCTTTAACTAGTATTTATTAAATAAATGTTAATTCAGTCACATCCAGTAACTACTCCTACTACCGCATATTTTTCTATGAAGCTGACAAAGCATTTTAAGACTTAGAAGCCAAAAAAACCCAAAACAAACAAACAAAAAAAAAAGGTTGAAAACAGACAATTCTTTAAAACAAAACAGCTACAGGTTACCTTGTCTCCGCAGTACCCCTGATCTCCTGGATCTCCTGCAAGGCCATGCTCACCCTAAACAACATGTTTTATAAAACACATTTGTGGTTTAGAATCAGATAAGGAGAAAGATTCCTTCAACATTTAGCACTGAAAATTAAGAGATTTTTTAACGACAGCGGAATATGTGCACTGAAGCACCCACTCCATGAAACGCTATGGGCATAGCACGTAGTACTCTTTTATGTTCCATAGTAAACGCTTTGTCCAAAAGTTTGCCGAAAGTATCATGTCTGGGTTGGAAGTATTTTTAAAAATTAAAGTTGAAAGAGATAACAAACCAAAAGCAAAAAAAAGAAAGCTTTGTGAAGCAGATTATTTTACTCAAGATTTGATGAAAGGAGTTTCAAAGAGCTACATCTCTGAGATAATGGAAATATTTAAATCACCTTATCACCTTTCATTCCAGGCTGTCCCATGTTTCCTGGAAGACCCTATCAAAATGAAGGAAACAAAAATCCAGTGTGTGCCTGTCATTTGGAAGGCAGCATAGTCACTTGGCTGCAGAAATATTCAGCACCATACCATGGGCCCTGGAATTCCTGACGGTCCGCTTGGTCCTGCTGGCCCCATGTCTCCCTGGAGGAGGGCAAGAAAGGTGGCTACGTTAAAAATTTGGCAAAGTGAAGCAACTTAGACTGGTAACTGTACAATTTTCTGTACCACCAGTGTGCACAAATCCATTTGGAGAGCAGGCACAGTACAGGAACAGGGCTGCACCACACAAACTGTTCGTGGTGATGCAAATGTCAGAGGTCTTGGTGAAATTCTGCTTAAAGATTAAAAAGCACAATAGCCCCTTGTAAAGAAACTCTGCAACAAAGGAGAGTTCTTCCAGTCATTATCTTGACTGGGAAACTGGGCACCAGAGTAGTTATATCATGTAGTACAGAAACACCAACAGATGGTGTGTAACAGAAAATTATCCCAATCATGTCTATACACCTGCAGTATCCACACAAAGAATCACACCGTTAGATACTGAGATCCTATTCAGCTATGTACTCATCTTATTTCAAAATTCCAGTCAGGCTTCCTGATACCTTGGAAAATTTCAAAGCTGTTCAGAAATCTGTAGCAAATGTTGCTGCACCGTTTTCCTCAACTGCAAAATCTTACTGCATCAGTAAGCAACCACAGACAGTTAACTCCCGTTGAACAACATTTCTAACATGTCATGGCTCAGTGAAAGAAAATACCTTTAAAAACACTCCAAGATATCCATAAGATCTATTAATCTGTCAGAAGAGCACACAATGACCCTATCTTCTTGAGCTGCATTTGCACTTCGTGAGTACGTGTCTCTACATATTTTTATTCATACATTTGTCATCTCAAGCAATAAACTCCACTAAAAACAGCTGGCTTGCAAAATTATTTCTTCCTCTTAAAATGTTGGGCTTTCAGCACATATATGTACAGCTCAGCTCCAAGCACAGGTGTAGGAATCAAAGGCGCTCTCTGCTCCATCAAAGACCCTTAATTCCTTGCAGTCAAATGGAGCAGCATCAGATGATGCAATGTTCTCAGCACTTCATAGGATGGGGTCTGTCAAACTAATTCCAACAAAAGATGTGAACATAAGCATGTGCCCTGCAAAGCACTATTCCAAACTGTCACACTGCAAAACTTAAAAACTACAAACAAGAAGAATTAGCTTCCATATTTAATGTGATAAGGAAAATATATGTCTGTTTCTGTTCTTTACCTTTTGTCTTTGAGTACATGTTAAGTAGAGCAGAAGGGCACATAATCAATGCTCTTTTACACAGCCAGAAGAGAGCAAATGGGCTCCCATGTACAAATGGGAGCTGGAAGGCCATTCACATGGAACTCACAAGCAAAACGTGTACTAACCTCATGCTTGTCAAAATCTAAATACTCCATTGCCTGATTTATTTATTTATTTTTCCATTTTGATTATATTTTTTGAAGCTGACATATAGTAAAGCCTTTGGACTAGAGACTGACTACAATTTCTTTATTTTGCAGAAAAGTATTAACACTCAATTGTTTCATAAATGATTGCAACTCAGTAACATGGCATATAGAGCTTTGACCTTGTGTATATTTGTGCTCATGAATTTTAGGAAGGGATAAACTGACAGCTATGTTTAAGACAAAATAATCATTAACCACATCTTTTCAGAACCAATACATGCTAGGTTTAAAAAAAGTTCTGAAATACATTTCTATAATTATCAAAATCCTTCAGATGAAATTCCAAAGAACACCATTTAAGAAAGAAAAGGAAACTATAATTCAATCCAAACTCTCAAGAATGCAACTTCCAACTTTATGAATGGGCCAACTGGCTTGGAAATGTCAACTGTCTAGACATAACAACCCCATTCAAGCAGCAAGAGACTTCTTAATAGGAATACTTTTTTTTTTTGTCATAATTGCATCATTAAGAAGATGGTGACGACAGAGCTGAGCTGTCACACTTCAAAGGAAAAGTTAGACGATCAGTAATGTAAACTAACAGACTTATGAAGAATGTTGTAGATCTCAAGCTAGGAACAACAACAACAAAAAAGCCAACAAAAGAAAAAAAGCAATCTACATTTGACATAGCCACAGCTTTCTTGAGTATAAACATGCTATTTGCTCCTGTGTTGTGAACTATGAATGCTGTAGGGCAGCTGGTCTTGACTGAGCCAACACTGAAGATCAAACCCAGGTTCTCTACCATGAAGCACACAAAGTACTCAAGTAATTAAATAATTCTAAATGGTACAAGAGAATCACAGTCAGTCTTACTTCCTCTACAAGGCATTCACGACACAGATCTTCTCTGGTGCAGCTGCATTTATACAAATATAGTTTGAAACTTCACAATGGGCAGCACAACATTATTTTAAAAATATACCAGAAACCTGGACATGAAACTGCATTCAAAAAGTGATTCTGCTTAGAGTTTGGAAGTCACATACAGGAATGAATGAGGGCTGTGGGCACTAAAAAAGGTTGTCTGAAAGCACTGCACTCTTTCAAAAAGTAATACAAATTCAGGAATAGAAATCTGAAAACTTCCATTATTTCAAATAAAAGATTCTAGGCATATAAGATTAGAAATAAGCACACAAAATCCAAACCAAATATAGAAGTGCTTCATCCTGTGATTTCAAGCATGACTATCTAAACCAAACTGTTAACACAACTGTCAGAATATCTGGATTGCTGTGTTTATTTTTATTATTTCACAAATATAAAAGACAAAAGTTCTAATCAAGCCACATCGAAATTACAATAAACATGTACTCACTCTTAATCCTGGAAATCCAGGAGGACCAATGCCACCAACAGTTCCCTATCAAGACAACAAATTTTAGATTTTAATAGATGTGTATTCACTCTTAGTGATCTGTAAAGCAATTAACTTAGGATTTGTATAGAGAAGTACTACAAACTACAGTTTCTCATTCTATAAAATGTCTGACTGTGAAATTAGATCACACAGCATTTGTATCATGAAATAATTCTTGCATTACCAAGGAATATACAAGTCTTTATCATGATATTTCAAGTGGAAAGAAGAAAAACAAAATTTTGGGGTGAAAAAAACACCAGAAGAGTTTACATAGATTCCTTTGAAACATAAATGGAATAACAGCTCGGTTCATAGAAAGATCTTTGGGGAACACTCTCTTGATGGTAAATTATTTCTTGATATAAACTATATATTTCCATTTTCTGTGGTAAGAAATTCAGTGGTGATTTGCTACCATCTTCGTCATACTCGAGTTTAACCTCTGCACTCTGCAAGGCTAAAATTCTTAACACTGCAGAAAACAGAGCAGCCAAGACCATTAGCACTGCAGCCCCTGCAGCTGCAGCTCTGGCCCCTTGCCTGAACAAGCCCTACAGGGAAAAACTGGGGAGAGAAGTGGAAATTTCGCTGCCTGTTTGAGATGGCAGCAGGATCAGTTGTCTTGACAAATTAGAAGGAACTTGTCCACAAATATTTCTGTTTCAACAGGCTTCTTTGTAAAAGGCAAGTCTACTCCTGGATCCAGGTTTTCTAAGTTTATTTCTGGTAAAGTACTGTTCCTCCTCAGACCTGGTGAAAAGACATCTCTGCCCTATCAGAAAAGGAGGAAGACTTAGGAGTATTAGGAGGGAGGGAATAACTCACCTCTTCATATCATTGGCAAGCAGCAGGTCACACAGCCCCTCCAAGGGCTTTCCGTGCTGACACTGCCTCACATTCTCACAAGGACAACTTTGTCTCAGTGACCAGAAATGAAAAATAATTTTTTTCCAATGCTCCAAAATGCTGGCAATGGAGGACTGTAACTGTAGCACCAAAATTTGCATAATTTCTAATCTACATTCCTAATAGGAAAAGGCAGGCCATCAGCAAGAACCTCTGCCCATTTGCTGACTCTGGTCTACATAAGAACAGAATTTAGAGACAAACTGATTGCAGTTTCCAAAAGAACATCCAGCAGTAAGAGCTGATTTAAATCATCTGCTCTTTTGCCCAGCACTGACTGGCCATTTGTCTGGCCCAAAGCCTTTTCCCTGGTTTCTCATATCAAATGAAACTTGAGTTTTGAGTCTGCTGCCAGGGTTTCCCTACAAATGAAGTATGACAGCAAAGCTCCTTTGAGAGTGGTCAGTAAAGTAACTTGACTGTACTGCAGTTTGAATACTACTTTAAGCCAGCACACACTGCCAAGGACAAAGTTGTTATCATACTGATTGTAACACAATAAATGACATACTTGTATCCAACATGACATAACTGTATTCAGTAGCAGTTCAAAGGACAAAATCAACTATCAAGTCCAGAAGCATATGAAACCTGCAGTTTTGGCGCACAGGCAGAAGAGTTCCAACTGTGTGACCCTAGAACCATGCCCTAAACAAGCAGTAAAATTAATATACAACACAAGAATCTTGGAAGACAAAAACATTCATTAGTAATGAAATGAGGACAGTTAAGACATCTGATTCTCAAAGTAGTCAGCATCTGGAAGACTGGAAAGTGCATGCTCTCTGTAACCATCAGGTTCCTTTCTCTTTCTTTTTTAAAAGAGCTGCTTATTACAGAACTATCTTGCACTTTCCACATAAAATTAGCAGTCCAGAATTTTTTCTGTGAGCTTCAAAACCTTGCTTTTCAAGCATAAATCTTTCAGCTTGGGAGGGGGGAGTTAATGCCAAGCATTATGCATTTTACCTGTAAATCAACATAACATGGTACTTACAGGATTCCCATCTGGTCCTGGGGGACCTCTCTCTCCAAAATCACCTGGAAAACCCTAAAGCAGAATAGAGAATGCTTGTTCTTTAATACCCTAGACACAAAGGAAAGTCTAAACACCAAATTCCTATATGTATTAGAAATTAGGACTTCAGCAAGAGGGTTCAGTGAGAGTGTTCAGTGTTCTCTCCCATGGAACACAACATAATGAAAGTTAAGAAGGGCTGGATTACCTACAGACATCATAATCACAGAATTACAGAACTGTAGGGGTACGAAGGGACCTCCAGAGATCATCAAGTCCAACCCCCCTGCCAAAGCAGTTCCCTATACCAGGTTGCACAGGTGGGCCTTGAACGTCTCCAGAGGAGACTCCACAACCTCTCTGGGCAGCCTGAGCCAGTGCTCCGTCACTGCACTGTGAAGAAGTTCCCACACACCCATTTGACCAGTTTGTGGCCATTTCCCCTTGTCCTATTGCCACACGCTGCTGAGGAGAGTCCAGCCTCATCCCTTTGCCTCTTTATAGACATATAATCACACTCTCAACCACATCTTCTTAAAAATGCTGATAAAACTACACTAGTTTCTGAAAAAGATAGAATATCCAACACAGGAAAACAGTCAGAAAAGTCTAACATTGAAATATACTAATACTGCTACTGTGAGATGAGTATTTCATTACATCAATGTTATCTTCTAACATTGCTATAATGCATACAAATGATGACAATTCATATTGTTAATGTAAAACAAACTGGTTTTGCACAACTAGAATGGACTAGACTTTTAAATTCTTGGTATAATTTACAAGGTCTGTTCTGTCATATTGACTGTTGCCTGTAACTAATCCCATATGGAGAAGAACTATGTAAAAACATTATCCTTAAATGTGGTCAAACTATGCACGTAAAAGCACCATGTATCATACTTACAGGACCAACAATGCATTAAAACCTACTGTAGACCCAGCCAAACTTCATATTGCAAACATACAATGCAAAGAAATGTAATACATATGATTTGGTTATGAAGCATTTTCTTTAAAGCATATCATATGTACAATATGAAAATAAAACAAATTCTCCCTCTACAGTCACTGCTAACTGAATATGTTGTTTCACTTCAAATATGCCAAAGCTATTACAAATAACTAACTATTCACTAAACCTTCTAATTGGTAGTATTCTGAATTTTACAGGTAGGATCCTTTGTAAATCATGACACTTGTCAGCCCATCGAGGTGACGAACTAAAAGGGAGCATATGCAACAGCTTATGATCCTTTTTAACGCGTCCTTAGTGATTTGAAAGTGTTTAAGAGTACAACAAGTGAACTTCCATTTTTAATCAGCGAAAGACCACAGTCTTCTCCTTTCTTAAGTTTTGTATCATTGTCTACAAACAATAATCATATTCTGGATGTTTTCTTCCAGAATTAACTCTACCACCAGTGATAATATTTTTTTTACCAGTATTATTATAGTCAGAAATGTTGACCAAAGAAATAATTTGCATACTAGAACACAAAGTCAGGACTCCAGGCACTATGCAATTCCCATGCCAAATTTCCTTTAATGACAATATTCTACCCCAAAGCATTGGAGTAGTTAACTCTGGGATACTATGGCAAAAAACTGTCATCACAGCTATCACTGGGGCTAAAATAACTGATATTTTATAAGTTTGCAATCCAGCAAAGTATTCAAGTAAGGTTTGGTCCCTATATGAGTGGCCTTTAAGTAGGTAGTTTATAGAAAGGATGTACAATGACCCTTAGAATTGAGGAAAAAGACAACATTACAAAGGAACCAGTAACAGACGAAGATAGTTATGCACACTGAGCAGAAGTGCTTTGGGTTCTCTGTCACTTCTGTTGAACCACGTCAAATTGGTTTATATGATTATATAATTTTAAGTCCTCATTAGAACAGTTTGGCAGTGATAAAAGCTCTGTATTTGCAGATGAAAAAAAATGACACCTTCCTACAGTATACACTGCACCAGTTTTCAAAGATGGAAACAAACTATACAGTGGTGGTGATCAGAAGCCTCTGAATCCTGTCACTGAGAACAAAATATACAATGCTTTGGAGTACTCTGCTGTCACCTCTTCTTTTTCCACACTGGGCACAGGCCATGCTTTCTATCCATGTTTACTTTCATCATAAATGCAGCATGGGACTCAGTGGCACAACACGCTGCCAACTACCATGATATACTGACAGCACAGACACTAATCACCCAGCATTCAGGTACACAAAATGGCATTTAAATCAAACTACAAGCAAACTAAAATGCTGTCAAAAGCACAGGTGCACTCAGTCCTGCTTGCTGAATGATTAAGAACTAGAATCTTACTTTGATTTTATACTTTTATCAGTTTGAGGTCAGCTTCAGAAAGAACAGTATATCAGCTTAATGGCACTTTTCTCTACATGCCTTTCTTTACACTAAAAGGAACTCTACTGAAGAGTAGCAAGTCTTTTGGCTGTTATTAGACTGCATAGAAAACAAAACATAATAAACAGAATCCTCTGCAATTTTCATCACATACACCTAGGGCCATATGGTGGTAATCACACCACTCTTGCTGAGCATGCTTGTTCAAGCATGGTAGATGGAGGCCATCTGAACTGCTAAGCATAGCAGAGTGCAGGACTGGAGAATTGTATCGCAGTTTCCAATCACAGAGCATTTGCAATTTAAAATTGGAAACTCCTCGACAGCTTCAAAGACCTAAAATAATAAGGTTGCAGTAGAAAACAAAAGACTTGGTATTGCGGATATACCACAAGAAATATGAAAACTTTGATAATGTATATTTGGCAATTGGGTGTTTACTCTCAGCTGTAGAAACATATGTTAAGTAGAAGACAGCTGTAATTTACCCTGTCCAAAAATACCATGCATTAGAAGCAGCCAATTTCCATTCAAAATGACAACAAAATCAGGCCTCACAAAACTTTCAACACATTGGTATATCAAGCAAACACCAATTTTCTCAAATATATTTACATTTTTCTGCTCTTTTTTAACCCTTAGACAGCTGACATCAGTACCCAGCCATTAGGCTCATCAAGTTAAACATTTTTCACTTCAAAACAGAATTACTGCATGGAATTTGCTACATCTGAAAGTAATAATTGGAAATAATGGAAAATAAAGTAATAATTTTTCAGCTGAGTAAATGAATGCAGTGAATTACAGGTGTACTTACAATGCCAATAGAAATCGTAGTAAGTATTAGAAGACTTACCTGTCTCCCTTTCGGACCTCTTTTTCCACGGAAGCCTGGAATGCCCTGAGAAAGAAATAACCCACCATAGCTAGTTTTTTGGGTTTTTTTCTTTTCTTCATCAACTTAAATTCAAGTACTTCAGACTGTCTGAAAAGAAGCATGATTAAAAAAAAAGCAAAACCAAACAAAACCTAGTTTTATTGTGAACACCATGTGGCAACTGACAAATTGCTTCAATGAAAAATACAGATTTCAGTGGTCCTAAGAACAATTCAAGTAATAATTTGGTGTTACCTATTTACATAATTTCCTAAATATCAGTTTTGCTTTCAGACAAACTCAAATAGTTTGTCCTTGCTAATTTTTCACCATTTTAACATATTTTATCACATAAACATTAATGCTTTCTTGATGTTTCATCAAACCTACCCTTTCTCCTTCAGATCCTCTTTGACCTGCCACACCTGGAGGTCCAATGAAGCCCTAAAGAAATAAGGACAATTCACGATTACAAGATTCCACCAGAACTGCTTTGTCTCTCAGTGTTGTCCAGCTGTGGGTTAAGGATCCAGGGATTAAGTCCAGCCTTGTTTGAAATTACCAGTAAAATTCAACTGACTTCAACATGACCAGGATTTACTATTATACATAAAACATGAAAAAGCCTATGAAATAAGCCTTTTCTGTGAAATGCACCAGAGATGTTACTTATCTTCAATAACTTTGTCTGACTACTGCAATATGCAAGTGTACTAGAAAGTCTATCTTGACATAAGCAGAATGTTCTCCTTAAATGTCAGCCTCTATGTATTTTTCTCCCACTTTTCTCTCAAGATGTCAGAAGCAGATGCTCTTGTACAATTGCGTGGCGATAGAAACATGCTGTTGGAATGACAATTTACCAAAAAAGCACAAGTGAAAATGCATTAAGAGATTCAAACTGAGATTGAAAAGTATTAGTTACAAAAACAAAAATCCCTTGCTTTCATCCTTTTCTCTAGTTCTGAGTGTAATGTAATTTTTTAACTTGTTTTGTGCCACCTCCATGGCACAGTCATTTATCTCAACAGGAAATGCCATTTTTATTGTAAACTGCCTGTAGAATTCAT
This sequence comes from Odontophorus gujanensis, assembly GCA_013399175.1. NCBI lineage: Eukaryota > Metazoa > Chordata > Aves > Galliformes > Odontophoridae > Odontophorus > Odontophorus gujanensis. The sequence continues at coordinate 280,534 of VXAB01006978.1, forward strand.
ATAAAGAACTTAGTCTTAAGACCTGACAGGTGTTTTCCCCCCAGATTACTTATAATACTTAAAGCTGGTCATTTTTACCTTGTGTTAATGGACAAGTAGTAAATTTTCAGGAAGTGACTATGATCAATTAATGCCTCATTGAGAGGAGAATAAGACAAAATGCAATTAGAATTTGAGCAAAAATAAAGCAAAGAAACGTAAAGAGATACAATCCCTGAGGGTGCAGTATCTGTTGGCACTTGATCCTGACAAACTCATTATTCCCATCACTGTAATGAAAACCGACATCAAAACAACACATGCCAAAAAACCCCAACAAATCAGACTCATCCTTAAGAAGTTATTGCAGGTAAATGCTTTTAGTAATTTCATTTAAAAAAACAGGATCAGAACAAATCTACAACATAATAAACTTTAATAAATGTGTGAGAACACAGCAAATGTACAACACAAGGTCTTATCCAATGTTTATATGATGAGTGTTTCCCTTTATCAACCTCTGTAGCTGTTGCAGATTGCATTGCAAGATACATCTATCTTCTTGATAGCTTCCATCATGGAAATAATGCTTCAGGCAGAAAATGTCCATTCCTCATTCCCAGCCCTCATAACCCACATTCATTATTGCTCTACTTTTCTTGTCTGTATGCACTCCAAATGAGATGAAGGGCAATAACAGGAGATTACTCACCATAGCAAAAAATGTAATATTGATATTTTGAAATAAACACTGATTTCTCACTTGTGAATGCTGTAAAGACATAGGGATTCACTGGGCATATAACCAGCAGGAGTGAGTACATGTTATGTATGAAATACAAGTTATGTATGAAAACAGGCAAAATGCTTGATATGCTTACTTACCCTTGCACCTTTAGGGCCTGGGTTACCTTCTGGTCCAGCTAAGCCCTATTAAAAAAAAAAAAAAAGACACGAATTATACCTCATTTAAGCAAACAGATAAGCTTTGTTTGGAAAATAAATAAATAAGTACTTGAAAGTATTTGTCAACTATAATATAGTCTTCAAAACAAAAATTATCAAGATTGATGATTAATGATTATCAACCAGTGCCCTGGGACTATGTTCAGAAAGATCTCCCATTAATTCATAGTTGAACCTTAGCCAGTGGTCGAAGCTCCCTTTACATTACAGGCAATTCTCCCTGAAGGAAACTTTTTCCATAACTAGTGATATGGCTTTACAGTGACATAATTTGACAGGGCTTTCCATAAACTTTTTTTATTTGGACACAATTCAATTTATTTTCAAGCTACTGTCAGAATAGTATACATAGTCCAAATGCTCTAAATATTTTATATGATTCAATACAAACATGCTACTATGCATTACTGTGTAAAATATTGTAATGGAATTTTTAAATATATAGTCATAGCAAACCTAATAAACCAGTATTGGTCCAATAAACCACTACTGGTCAATTTCACTATTTAAGCAGACATAAAAACACGAAGTCAACAAGTGAATTTGGCTCACATGCCTTAATATAGGGAAAACAAAGGATATTTCTACTTTGTCTTATTTGCATTACTAAACTAAGGTATCTGTTAGTTCATATTAAAAAATAAGAACTTATGTAAAAGCAAGAATCTATTAGAAAGCTCTTAAGGTTTTATTTGGTCATCCTTCTCAATATATATATATTTTTCCAACTTGGAAAACATTTCATTTCCCTGAAAGGCTGAAGAACTAGTTTTAACAGTAAAGTAAACACACTGGGGGAAATCAGGAGGAACTACACAGCAACAGGTAGTTTCCTATTCCTACTGAACTTGAAATGTGAAGTTAAAACAGAGAATCACAAAGGGGTTTATGACTGAACTACAGCATTAAGATATTAGTACTTTTTTAATGTGATTTGTGTGCACCACAAAGAAATTGTGAAATACATTATACTCTTAGTAGTTTCAGAAGTGTTAGACGTGGTACTATTGAAAGAACAAATGAACAAAAACCAAACTACCAAAACATTAGCATAGTTACTGCACCTGCCTGCCAGGGTAACCAACTGCCCCAGTATTGCCAACCATTCCTGGAACTCCCTAAATGGAAAAAGGAAAGAAGGAAAAAAATAAAAATAAAAAACATAAGAAACCAAGCTTAACATTGGGTTTGGAGCTGTATTTATCATTATATTTAAGTAACTCCATCAATGTCAGTTACACACCCCTAAAAAAGCATTACAGGAGTAGTGTCTTTGTGAAACAAAAATATGACCTACTTTCATAATAAAAATATAGACACAACTTACGAAAGTAATTGAGGAGGACTGTAGGAGAAAATAAGTACACTGGTCTTAGTTATATTTTAACAAATGAGTGTTAAATGTTTCATTAAAGAAGAATCCTTGTGCCCTTATGAAGTCTAACTTATTAGTCTCTTCCAGAGTCAGGTCAATATAGCCATGGATTAGACACGTATGCATTCAGCTTCCTTCCGCCTTCGTCCTCCAAATCAAATCCAAAATTCAAATCCAAGTCAGTTTTGTCACTGTTTTACTACTTAACATCTGTACACCTTACTGTTTCCTGAAAAAGATGCTTTCTTGAAATGATGCCGCATGTTATGGCCTATCACAAAGACATGAGAAGCTCCACCTAACTGCTCACTTAACTTCCTTCTATGAAAGCCAAGTCCATAAACTAGAAAATACTGAGATTCAATCTCCCACCCACTGTCTTATGTCAGTGTTGCTATAGCAATGGATCAGGACATCCTCTGAACTCTTCACAGATCATTTATTGGAAACAGCAGCAACAGGAAACAGAACTAAAAAATGCAGAGGCTTTCCCTGGAGACTTTCAAGGTGAAGCTGGATAAGGCCCAGGGCACCAGATTAAGCTTGCATCCCTGTTCATTGCAGAGGACTTGAACTAGATGGACTTCAGAGTTCCCTTCCAACTCTAAGGACTCTATGAAAAACAGGTTGCTTTTTTTTTGGGCTTTTTTTTTTTTTTTCCCAGTCATCTGTCACCTGCTTTCAACTGGAAGTGATTCATCTTCTGACAGATGTTCTGCTATGGAACTATAAGACAGAGTATTTTCTAAACAATAATAAAGGAAAACATTTACAGCAGTAGTATGAGAACACTGTTGCACACTGCCAGTTTTCACAATCTTTAATATGAACTGCCTTTGAAGAAACTCATCTTTGACTGCACAAATAATTAGCAGAATTATTTTTCAGCACAAGTTGCACATTTTTCCATGCATGACAACTGACCAATTACTTCTCCCCACCAACTCCTTTAAAGTTCAAGACACTATTTTCCTGAAGTTAACAATTACTTTTTCTTCCATTGGCTCTCACTTTATCTCATTGCTAAACCACAGTCACCGCTGTGAAATGCCTGTGGATATAAAATAAAAATCCCCACTCACTGAGAAAACATTTGTGGAAAAAACTTATTGGTGCCTATCATCATTATTGTTGCCATTTCCTTTTGAACATTGGCCAGAAGGGCACTCATGGTTCCACCTATTCTGTTGCTAGGTGCCTTGCTCATCCTAACAAAATACATTCAGTAATTAGTTGTTGTCAGAAGATCGCTTCTTGAACTCAGACAGAGGTGAGAAAAAGCACTGAACAAGCACTTCATTTGCAACATACTAGAAGATTAAAAATGCATTAAATTATTAGATTGTTTGAGAGAATATGAACTATGGCTCTAACAAAAATTTCACAACCACCTCTGCCAAGCCAGTGCAGTAGTTAAGAAAAATAAATTGATCTTTCCTGCTTCACCTAGGTCATTTCTCACCACACTAATCTCTACACAATCTGAATCCTTAAGCAGTTGGTGATTTACACTGATTGCTTGTATTGAACCTCAATACTGGATTATGCATTCTTCTATTACCAGTTGTTCATACGAAGAGTATAGACTACTGTGCTTTCATTACTTACCTGCTCACCCCGTGGCCCTTGCAGTCCCATAAAACCTTTAGGACCCTGCAGGTAGAGAAACAGATACGTGATAAATACAGTTAAACAGCCCAAAATTGACTTTTTCTTCCTATCATAGTTTCCCATTATTAAGAAAAAAACAAACATTATCCAAACTTGTTTGTATCACATTCACAAGGAAGGAAGACCTTTCAGGACACAGTATTGAAAAAAATCCACTTGGAATAAATTCTAGTCTAGAATTCCTACCAGTGAAGAGAATAGCCTGCTCCTCATCCCAGAAATCTTTAATGTAGTGCTGGAACCATGAACCTGTCAAACTTTAACCATTTCAACCGTAATATAGCTCTTTAAAAGAAAAGAAAAAAATAAAAAATACACCTAAAACATGCTATCTGCCTCAGTATACCTGAAATAGAAACCTCCTTGATCTTTACATTCACCTAAGCAGACCCAAGCAAACTGACCTGTAACAGTGCATGATTATGCATATGCCAAGTATCTATTCTCCACATCTCTTGCAGAGGCACTGGGAATATACAAGTTCCCAAAAGCTGCAGCTTAATAAATAAATAAATAAATACTGGTTGTTAAGATGTTGACTGAATAGTAGGAGTGCCTTGGATGACTTGGAATATCTGGCTTCCTTGGGGTAAAGATGCTCTTAACCAGTAGAGATTTAAAGTGACACGACAAACCCACTGCAAGGAATTCTGCAACTGATTTCAGCAAGCCAGGTATTCCCACATTTTGGATAAGCATCTGTAGAACCAAGAGTGTGCTGCTGTATGAAATTAGTCATTACATACAAGGTTAAAGGATTGAATGATTTCGCCCAGTGATAATTTTAGGTAACAGAAGAAAATGACATATGTTGGGCAGTTTTACTGTTACAGGGTTGTTTAAAGAAATATGTTCCAAAAGAGATGTATTCACTAGGAAACTCAAAGACCTTGTTTTCTCTAAACTCAAAGCAGGCACGCCCTTTAATTTTGCTAATCACACATGGGATATTGCTACTTTGCAAAATTATAAGGTATTGCAGTTTCAATCCTCTCCTGTAACTTAAGTCAAATAGTTTTGATACGTTATCTTGCATCTGAGAGAGCAGCTCTGCACTGCTGTGGAAAAAGAATGAAAAAATTCTGTAATCAACATCCTGGATAAACCAGTTAATCTGATTATGGATAAACAAGTCACTACAAAATATTCTGATTTATTATAGTTTCAACTATATAGAACTAAAGATGCCAATATAAGTTAGTAACACAGTTAGATTTCAAATTGCTGTTTGGAAATAAAGCTAAGGACCCTGAATAAGTGATGTCTGCACACACTGCATCCTTAATGCTGATCCATCTCCAACCCAGTTGTCTGGCTGTCAGAGGCAACTATTTGCTGGTCTGTAGAGGTAAAGCAGGCACTACTTGTGGGGAGAAGAGAATGAGGGGGTTTCCAACCTTGTGAAGTCTCTGGACTACTATAAGGAAAGTTTTGCAGGGACTGATTTTAAGATGGCACTGTCAGATACGGTTTGAGATAAGATCTGTGCTCTGGAAACAGCATTCTCTACAAGCTCTGAAATCTCCAGCCACCATTTCCCTGCTTCAAAGATGCCTGAAAATCAAGCCTTTGAACACCTCATGTGCACACAATTTTCTATGCTTATGCTAGAACAAATTCAGAACCCTATCCAAAGCGATAAAAACCTTACACCCTGAACCAAACAAAGCTCAGTTATGTAGCTTGTAATACAGGAAAGAAAAATATGTCACGTTTCATATGCAGACACAACGATGCACTCTGACATGTGGTGTGTCATGAAAAAAAGTCCATCACAATTACCTGCTCATAGAGTCCTGATTATTAATAACTTTTTTAATTACCTTCTCCCCCCCAAAAAAAAACAACAAACAAACAAAAAAAACAAACAAACCTACCATCTCAGCTTCATAGAAAGAAACATTTTATAGTTATAATCCAAAGCAGTAGTTTACCCATGCTTTTGTACTGCACAGAGTGCTTCAAAAATTTTTTTTATTTTTTGTAAAATGAATCTTTCTAACAAACATTTCTGATATGATCTCATTATATATACTCTAACATGACCTAATATGAACTCACTTACTCCGAAAAGAACCAGAAGCATATGGCTTCTCAAAAGTTATTCAGGACAAAAATGTGAAAATAATATGCACATTTGTCTCAAATTTCCACAATGTATTTTTGTATGAACTCTGAACAACACTCGACAAAGTCCAGAAACAGAAAAATCTGGATTATAAAACTTGCTAAACAAAACATAATTCACAGGTGCAGCCAAAGCAGTCCTGCCCAGTGGAGGGCAGCAGTCATTGCAGCTCCGTGGCCACGACCACTGCAGTTACAGCTCAATGGATTTTGGGTTTGCAGAAGGAAAAGCAAACCCTGGACTCAAGTATTTCAGGAAGACACTAACAAAAATCACGTTGAAAAAATAATTTTCATGAAAATAACATAGACTTATATTATATTATTAAAATAAAACCTGGAAGATCATTAGACTTGCTATCAAATATGGTTAAGAAAATGCTCAGTTGACATCTGTGAAAAATCAATTTGCTACACCATTAATTCCTACATAAGATTTTCTTACATTCTTCTTAAACTGGAAGAGAAAGTAGATCAGAAATATGTTATTTACTCAATTCTGTGGCAATTACCCAGTAGCACTGGGCTATGGAACAAAAAATTGAAGTACTTGTTTTTATCCTGCAGTTTACTCTTGATCTAGTTGACTTCACAGCTATTTCTACTTAGCATTCCTTCAAAAACAATTTCCAAGATCACAATAAACTACCAGAAAAGGACCATTCTGACAATGTGTTTACCTGCGTATACATATTGAAAAGTGATGCAACTAATTCTGAACTTATTAAAAAAATTAAGCATGAAATACTTTTTACTGTTTGCTGGTTCAGTGGTATTCAAAACCTGGTGCTCTTGCAATGTGGGTTAGGCAGAAGTTAATGTAAACAAGGTTCTAATTAGTGCCTGATGTATACAATATGCAAACAGAGCATAACATTTCCAGTGATCAAGTGATTCACTGATTCTCCTACCCTCAGATAAGGGGTGAATTCTTGTGGCAGGAAGAGAGCACAATGGCCATGAGATTTTCATTTCCTTGCCCCTAAATGTCAGTCTCTTGATCCAGAATAAGAGACAGCTGCTTCCCACCTAAAGAGCTTTAAAACAAAAACTACTTTGTTTTCTAACCATAAACCTGATGAAATGAGAAAGCATAATAGTTGGAGAATCTCAAGGCAGCCCGAGTTCAAGTGAGTAACAAAAGCTATCAGCATCCAGACTTATCAGTTAGCTCTCACAAGAAGTGATGTCTACCTGAAACAAGAGTTTACATTTGCCCAATTCACAAAACTGGGACCACATGTGTTTGGCCAAGTAAGTTTCCACACTCCTGACATGACTTCAGTGATAGCATTTTTTTTCTGGTCACACATTCATTGTTTCTGTCAATTCTAGAAATGAGTTAGTAGATGATATATACATATATTTTTTATTGTTTTACACTAAGATCAAGACAGCATCAAATTAAGATGTCTTATAACACCAAACACAAGCTTCATTGCAATACCATTTTTTCTTTAATTTATTAACAAGCAAGCCTTTAAGTATTACTTATCTTTTATATGTCAAAGACCATGAATACCATAGACCATCTTTCTAACAATTTATTCCATCCTGTGGATGGACACTTTACAACTGCCTTTAATGTTACATACTTTTAAATACTACTGTGTTAACTATTTTCCATGGTTTTTATTATACTTGCAAAACAGAACTGTCTTCTCAAAAGACAGTATATATCAGCACTTCTTCCCCAGCTTTCTTGCTGATTTTTACCAGTTTATCAATAATACAGCCTAACCAGAGCAGCCTAAAGGAAGTCAGATATTCTCCTCTTCCACATAAACTACATTCACTCCATCACTCTCTGTGTTCATTTTTTTAAGATCATATCATTTTCTCTAGCAACATTCTTCCATTTTCCTTCCTAAAACTCCTTGTTTGCTTTCTGCTTTCCTGTATACATAGAACTGCCATAATTTTTACATATTTTAATGTAGTGTGTAGAATCTGACCTTTTTCATGCTAAAACAAAACAAAACAGTAGCTCATAAAATTGGAACTTACTTCATTTGGCTTCTATTTAGCAATTCCAGCACATGTTTGGAAAAGAAGTAAATAATGCAGAAGTACTATCAGCAGAAAAACACGTGATCCCACACAGCTTTTTCTATACTGTGGAGTACACAACATAGAAAGAAAAAAATGAAAAGACTTACTGAAAATTGAAAACAATCAATCTTAAAATGGCTGTATCTTGCAGGCATACCTACACAACCATTGCATTTCAGCAGGGGTGTGCCACGCCTTCCATAATCTGTTTGCTTAGTTTTTGAGAGGAAATTCTGCACTGATGGACTTCTGACCTCATGCATCTGACAGTACCAACAATAAACAAAGCTTATACACCTTCTATTCTTTCTTCCTTCTGGTAGCTGTAGATATGAGCCAAGGAGAGCTATGTGAAAGAGGAAACAGGAACTTACCTTCTGGCCTTTGATCCCTGGTGGTCCTGAAAAGCCTATAGGGCCTGGATCACCCTGTACAGAAACAGTTAGAATCAATGTTGCACTGGACCATGGCACAAAGCTATTAACATGTAGCAAGTCATGTTGTCTCTTGAACACTTGGTATAAAAAAGCAGATTATTATTATTGTTTAAAATCAGGCACAGCTATTTTTTTCCTTAAATGAAAAAAACCTGAGAAGTCTATTTTTCCTCAAGTGCTGCCAACTGGTAATTCAGCTGAGGAAATTTGTCCTGGGTAAAAGATTAATTTAAGAACCCAAAACAGTAAGAACTATAAAAATGCCTAGTCTGATATTTGTGGACTACAGAGACATGCTGTATATATCTAAGTATAGCTCATACTCATACATGGGTGAGCCTTAGACTGTTCAATAATATAATAATATATCCATGGCAGTTTTGGTTCCTGCCAAAGAATATGCCTTGAGTTTCAAGGGGACAGGTATAGCTCATGACACTGGTTAGGCTGCCAGAAGAACAAGCTAGCAAGCTTAAACTAACTCTGCAATTTCTACAAAAGCAGCATTAAGTTTCTTATCATTGCATCAATTGAAATATTTCTGAATTTCGCTGAGCAGGTTTTTTAAAATTTAAAATACGTATTTAAGAATGTTAGGGTTTGACAAAAAAATATATATCTTATTTTACATATGAATGAGCAGTTAGTAAACAACAGTTATTTGCTAATGATTGACTCATTACGGATAAACCACGTCTTGGACTTTTAGGTACTTAGCATATATATTTCACAAATGAACTACCAGCAGATACTCCCAATAAAATTTTTGCATAAATACAAGTCATCCTAAGAACAAGAACACATTAAAATGCCATTAAATGTTTAGAATTACCACTTTCATTTAAAAGTTTCATACATAAGCAGTAGATTTGTAATCTAAAAATAGTCACAAGCTTTTAAGCCCACAATTTCTACGAAGAATCATATTAAATATCTATCTATCTATAATATAAATATATCTATATATATACTATATATATACTTTGTGGAGAAAGAACAACAACAGCCTAGAAGGAGCTAGCTGGAAAAGTCTCAAATGTGAAGACAAATATTAGCATCAAGAATCGGACTAACTACAATAAAAACTAACTAGCTGCAATATTGTACACTATAATGAGTGTACTTATCAGATTTTGTCTGTCTGTACTAATGCACAGTACTAAAGAAAACAGGAATCAGTACTTTGTCATTCCCCCAAATGAAATAAAATGCGTAACTTATGTTTAAGCTATGAGTAGTATTTTCTATCTGCCTATGGTTCATTACATCACCTGCGTCTCCACTGATCAGTCTCACAGAAGTGTCAAAACACATCAGAAGTGCAATACACACAAAGCATTGTCTTGTTATAACTTGTGTGACTATTAAATGAGACTTCAGCATTTTTCAATAATTGAGAAAGTGTTACCTTTTCTCCACGTTTTGCCTGTCCTGGGGAGAATCCTGGGTCTCCTTTAGGGCCCTATTGCAGAGAAATTAAACTTATCAATATCAACAGGGAAGAGAGTTTTTAATTATATACATGAAACAAATGTTTTCTCTGTTGTAGTAAAAGAAAGGGAAATATATATATATCATCAATATTAACAAAAATGTTACCAGACAGAAACGTGTAATGAGTCATGGCAAAATACAGCAATTCACACTGAAAGGAGATGTTTTCTAAATTTCACGTCACAACAACATTTGACAAAAGGTTTTTGGGTTTTTTTGTACATTGTCTAGGGATACAGATATGCCATATGTCAGTGTGCCTGTATTCACAATTATAACTGCACACTGTTTTTTACTTTACCAATAAAACTGTGATTTATCAAGCTAACAAAATACATACCAGAGAATGCAGTTATTTCAATTTCCATGCAACTATATTTTCAATTCATTTGCATAATAGGCCTTTTAAAGGTGTTAATTCACTTCAAAAGCTTAGCTTTCCTTATCACAGACTGGCACATCCCAACAAGGCTGTGCAATAATATCATTTTCCATTACTAAGTTATTATCTCCATTCAGAATTTCTAGCTCTCACAGCAAGCATGCTTTTAGCAACTACTTTTAATCTCACAGGCATTCCCAGTAGCCTGTCCATGAGATTAATACAGTCCTATACTAACACTCAGAAAAGGTTCCTCTGAGGCACTCCTACTAAGCAGAACCTGTAGCACTAAATTGGCGTGTCAGGACACATAGAACACAGTTCTTCAGCACTGTAAAAGATATCTGAATAGTTTTTTTAGCAATTGGTTTACATTTTGGAAAGCAAATTATTACGTTCCCTGAACAAATCCAGTTTGTCTTCTGCTTCCATTTTCCAATGCAGACACATTAAACTAAGAGTGGACATAAAATTGTGATCAGCTCTTGTCTAGTTAAAATAATTAAAAACAAAAAAAAACAAAAAAAACCACAACCAAAACAAAAATGGGCCACTGTTATGCATCAATTATGGATGAACATAGGTCAAGATGCAAGGATAAAATAAAGCACCTCATCATTTAATATATGTAACACTGCAACATAGTTAGAACAGAAGGGAAAAATGCATGCATCTAAAAGGTGAAATATAAAGCTGCATTAAGTCAGCAAGTTGCATTATTATAAGTGTTATCTGCTGTGTTTCAAGATCCAAAGTTCGTTTAATTTCAGTCATCTGTGTAGGTCAGCTGGATGCTCAAAGTCAATCTATGGTGAACACCTGGCTAGTTTCTATTTAAATAAAGTTTCAGAAGGCATTTCTATTGAAAGGATAATTTATAATCTAATAAATTAAGAAGAGTGCTACCCACCCACTGAAATGTGTGTGCATATATATACACACAAGTATTCATATATAGATACACACATATGTGTGTATATATGTCTATATATATAGCTACACACATACATATACACAAACATTTCTATTCTTAAATTCATGGAGATTGCCACAGAGTCATTAAAAATTATGACCCAGTGGAGTAGAAAAATCCATTATAAAACAAATCCTAGGAGAAACTGGTTATAATTGTTTCCTAACAATGTAATTCATTATACAGCCAGCACAGATATTGTAACAATTAACTCTGAGTTTAACTGCTCCTATAAAAGCAGATAGTAACTAAAGAACACATACCAGATAGAGTTACTTGGTTTTACAATGTTTGACACTGAAAGCTTTATTATTTATTTATTTATTTATGTCCACAAGCAGTTTTTAACACCTGTCGTGACAGGTCAGATTCCTGCCACAAAGAATCGTGCTAAAACAAATCAACGTTGTTGCTGCTTTTTTCCTAACTTACTTATCAAATTTTTCAAACTAAATATGAGTCGAAGGCATTCTGCAATTGCACAAATCTGTCAAGTCTATTTAAAGAGGCATTACGTGACACAGGTTTGAACGATTTTATTTAAGCTTCCAGACCTAGTACTTTTGCTTTGGTTTTAAGTATCACACCAAGTGGTAGTGCCTGAAATATCAGAGTATTTAAATATGAAAGACTGGGCACCGATGAAAAGAAGAATTTATAGAGAATGTCTCAGTTTACTTTTTCTATTGCTGTTCTTTATCAAGGCAAAAGGTTGCAGCAGTTAAATACTTATTCTCCCTTAAATTCATTTATGGAAGAGGCTGGGCTGATTTACACAAACTCCTTTGGGAAGCACAGAATACTGGTCACCATTCTGCACCACTTCCTTACTCCTGAATAAACCGCTATTTTGTTTTGATTTTAAGTTCTGTTTGACTATGTTTAATTAAAAATTGCTTATGGTAACAGTCTCCATTTGTAAACTGAAGAAGACCAATTGCTTCTCTAAGCAATTCTACAGCTTCCAAAAAGTCACTAAAGAAGCTCACGTATTTACAGGGAAATATATGTAAATTAACTCACCTTTGGACCTGGCAATCCTGGCAAACCTGGATTACCATGTGGTCCTGGAATACCCTACAAAAAATAAAAAAAGAGAGTGGGATTACTGAGCAATTCACTAAACTGTTCACAGCTGAACAGTGAATCATTTTACTGCGTTACTATCACTTGTGGAAGCACTGGCTGGGACTTGCAAGAGATTCTCAAGAGTAAAACTTCCTAACAATTAAAAGTGAAGTATTTCTCCCCTTTCTTTAAAAACCTCATTTTTTTTATTGTCTTCCCAAATCTGAACAGATTAATACAGAGAAATAACACTGAAGAATTTAACTATTAACTACAAAATAAGGAACTGGAATAGTGTTCACTGACTGAGGGGAGGACTTAAAGCAGAGTATTACACCTCCTCAAAAGAAATCATTTCAAATAGAAACCCTTCAGATTCTCCCACAGCCAGTGTAGAAAACAGACTTGGGGCCAAAACAATTAAACTGAAACCATTCTAGGAACAGACTGCTAACCAGGACTGTTTCTATCTACTAGTTGAAACACCACCCAGGATAAATGTCCTTTCTTGCAATGCACTGAGTAATCCTCATTCATGATGAACTGTGCATTAGGGAAAATACTTACGAAGTCGCTGTCAGCAACCATTAATCTTCCAAAAACTGAAGGACCAAACTAGTGAAAACCTCACTCTGATACGTCAGCAGCAAAGCTTTCCCTGGATCCACTAAAGCCAAAATTTCACACAAACAAACTGAAAATAGTAAGAATGTTTCAGCTCTCTCATCTACTCTCAATGTTCTTACAAAAGATAAACTCAGCATTAATCTTTTCTTCACATCACTTGGAATTTAGCAATTATACCTTGCAGTAACACTGAAAGTTTTCTCTCTCAAGTGCTCCCTCTCATTAATGACAATGTTCACAAAACTCCAGAGAAAAACTAATCCCACTTCTGATATATTAGTCTGCAGGCAACACTGGAAGCTCTTCTCAGGGATTTAGAAGCAAGGAAACAAACAGAAAGTGCCAATGCAGCTCCAGTGCCGAAGAGGCTCCTGGTTTCTGCTGCTTGCAAAATTAATATCTTGGGATGTAACTGAAGACCTGAGGCAACACAGAGCTGAGAAGGTGTCCTGGCAAAATGGGAGACAGTCAGAATTTGGCCTCCCTGTTGGTCAATTCTGAACTTGCTGAAAGTTTACTCTTGAGAAACTTGGAACAAGTCAAGAAACAAACAAACATGAAACTGAAAACCTAGTGTCAGATACAGACTTCTCTATCACAGAAAAAGACATCAAAATTAATTTTAATGAAAATCTGTAATTATTAATCAGGCACTGGTAGTGCTCAACCCTCATGAATCTCTGTCATAAGCAGGCTCAGACCTTGGAGGAGGCCCAGGCACTTCAGCTCTGCACTCCACTGCTTCCCTGTGACACCTTCAGTCACATTTTCAGATCAGAAAGGGAAGCCTCAACGATGAAAGACAGAAGTCACAGGGCAGACTGGTAGATGGGGAAATGAACTTCACACCAACAGGGTTTTACGTGCTTTTTGGCTCAAAACACTTTATCATATCATGTCTCTGCACTAACTGTACTTGTAGTATTGAGCAAAATAAAGAGCTCTGGCATTAAAAACAACAACAAAAAAACCATTTGCTTAAAATACTTTGTCAGCCCGTGCAGGCATTTTAAACTCTGTTTGCATCAGAACTGCTGGTAAATATTCACATTGGTCATTCTCTTACTTCTCCAGACACCCTATTCAACACTACAATACACGTTTTCTGACATAGTTTGTAGTTTTGCAATATAAAAAAAAGTGCTGTATGAACCATCAGCTCTTCTTTAGCAGGATAATTTGTAAACAAACCAAAACAAGAAATTAAGTGAGGAAGACATGGATTTGAAAAAAATGTTTTCAGTTTATACTTTTAAATGTGTCTCATCCACTCCCTTGCCACCAGCTGCTCTGAAGTACCAGGTCAGTTCCTGCCCCTTGAAGGGCTGCTTCAGTTTCCTAGCCAGCCACATCAGGTTTTGAAAGCCAGCAAAGAATGAAACAGAGAATGCAATGTGGAGTGACAGCTTGTTTAAATGTGCCTCAGAGTCTGACTCAACACTACTCCCACACATCTGCTAGGATTTTTGTATAATCTACTCCCTTGCTCCCCACTTGCCACTTGGCTATCTGAGTGCGTTCCAGCCATAACCACTTACATCCCCAAATGCCACAGCCCAAAATCTTCTATGCAATAAATCCTTACATTACCTATCACATCTTCTGTCAAGCTGCTGTAACACAAGAGTCTAAAATAGATTACTGGGAACAATTTTCTTTTTTTCTTTTTATTTTTTAATGTCTCATAGTAGTTAACTTTGTATGCATTGCCTGCTTGTCTACACAGTGACGCACATCATTCATTCTTCATTCTAAAACCAAATAAACTTGACCTTAGGCTGCAGAGTAGCAGATGTGGGCAGCATGGAAAATACTAAAAAAGTTACTATTGCAAACAAAAGCTAGGTGCAAGTGTCACAGTGCCCTGTGTGTACACACTCCTACAAAGAATTAACTATGCTGGAAGTTAGAACAGCAGAAGTTAGTTTGCCTTATTTTAGCCTACCTACCAAATGTTAGGAATCACACACTTTCATAATTAACAGGCATACAAAGTTTAAAAAGAAATTACACCAGCTCCAGCTTAATTATCAGTGATCTGAGTAGAGCTACACAAGATCATAGCAGTTTTACTCACCCGAGGACCTCTCTTTCCTGATGGACCAGGTAGACCAGGAGGACCTGGAGGACCCTGGTAATAGAAAATTGAAACAACTGAGGCTAAAAACCAACACAAAGACAGCACCACAAGTCTGAATAACACTGGTTCTTCTATCTGATGATTCTCTGATTGTGGAAGCCTTCACTGCTTGAAGAATGACTTAAGCTACAAGCACGTGTATCTTTAATTTTGCTCAATATCAGATGTTTAGAAATATTTTTTTTCCTGAGGATTTGAAGCCAACAATCCAGATTAACACAAATACACTTCAGTAAAATTTACAAAGGAAGAGCAGCTCATCTCAAGGATTAGAAATGAGTTCAGTATATTTCAAAACTAAGAGCAGAATAATTATTTTTAATAAATATGGAGGCATGCCAAACATTTTATGGCATTCAGATAACTTAATATGAAAAATGAGCTAGCACTACACAAAAAAGACAGACATGAAATAGAAGAGATAGTTAAGCACGGACAAATTGTTCAGCTTCCTCAGTTGTGAGCTTGGGATAGGAATAACTGGCAGTGTGCCCATCCTCTGTTTCACTTGCAAATAAATCATATCATTCACTTCAAAAAAAATAAAATTAAAAAAAAAAAAATCTAATGGAGAAGAAACTTTCTTCCATGAGGTAGAAAAAACAAAGAAAATTTCCACACAGGTACATGCTGACCCTGTTCCTCATATCCCACCCAATATTTCTCACTATCTCTTGCCATACTTTCTGCAAATCTGTGAACTGTTTATATCAACTCATCTTTTGGTGCACTGCAATGTTTGTCCTCATTTAAATTATTAATATTGTTGCTTTAATTTAATTTCTGCTCCGAATTGCATTTTCAACACCTGACACTGCTAACACACTCTTCTGCAACCTTTCTATCTGCCAAACTGTTTTTCTGCTGTTCTTATTTTGGGCTGTTCTTTTAAATTTAAGAAAAGAGCTCAGCACCCAAAATTGAGGACTTTTCTCCAAACTTCTGCCTCCGAGTGCTCAAAACAGTAGAAAAATTGCCAGCCTCCCATCTTTGGCACTCCTAGAGATGAACACAGTTTATTTTCGCAATGTTAGGTAAACTCCAGTGTGCTGAACATCACTCTTTCACCCTCATCTGACTACCTTGCTCTAAATTCAATGCTATCAGTTTTGGGCCATCTGGAATTCATATTTTATCACTCAGATTTCTACCTTTTAGCATGTATTTCTCTCCTCTTAAAGTACACTAATTATTAAGCAACAAGGCATCAGTGGATGTCCACCTACCTTTTTATCTTGCTTCATTTGTATTTCATTTGAAGTGAGAAGAGAAGCACACTTCCCAAGTGCCCTAAAGCAAGCAGTCACTTATGTAGGATTACCCTACTTTCCTTAGAGCTGTTGAAGTCGTTTTCTCTGTCAAGAACTACAACAGCCAAAGCAATGTCATCAACATCAGAGGAATACACATAGCTTTGAGTGACAGATTAAAGCTTCTCAAGACTGTCGTGCAGACAATAGGGAAACTGTTTCAGGTAAGTGAAAATAGATGCTTAAATACTTAAATAAATGTTACATGATGGAGTGTTGTTTTGTTTTGCTAGTAACAAAAATAAAATGTCATCTTAAAATTTCATCTAAATTAGCAGATAGTTAAATAGAGATTTCTCAGACTGGGCAGAGAAACATGAGGGTTACCTGTGAAGTTAAAATACATGAAGGTGATTAACTATCCAGTATATCCCCTTTGGCTAGGGACAGCCACAGGGAGCAATTTTCTTCAATAAATTGGATAAGAGTGAAATATCAGATACCACTGCTAATTTACAATTTTTTAACTACTGTCCTCTTTCAGCATTCTCACTCTCACACCTCCTGGTTGTAATAAGAGCAACCCATCCAGGCTCCAGTTCTAATGCAGGGAATGCACTTCCAATTCCATTTGAGAGTATCTTCAGACAGTTGTCACCAACTGGACAGCCTACAGAACACTATATTTTGTCTTCTATCACCAGTCTTGCTGAAGGAGTGTCTTCTTCATTCAGAAAACTTTTCTAAAAGAGAAAAACTTCTAGCTCATTTTTCAGGGATGTCAAAGCTCATGCAGTTTGGCAGGCTGATGCAGTTACTCGGCAGCAAGTAACCTAACTCTGTACTTCAATCCTAACACCTCTTTTTAGACATGTGGGATTGCACACCATGCTATTACAAACAGCCTTAGGACTTGTGTGACAAAGAATACCAACTGGAAAGTTAAAAGAGTTAAAAATAGATTAATTTAAAAAATAAAAAAAAAAAACTTTATATAGAGCCAACACCCTCTGCTATACAAAAAAGAGTAGCTCATCAGATGAATGGAACAGCTTTCTGTGTGAATCAGGGAGATGTGGTCAGGAGACCACAGTGTTCAACTTTAAACTTGCTTCATATTTTTAATAGGGGATTCCAGGCATTACAATTGCTAGGATTTTAATCAGTCATAGTGATTTTGAAGAATTAAGTGGAAGAATTAGATATGCTATCCATAAATGAAGGACTGAATTCTGGAGCCCTGCTTTGTAGCAATGGGTGAATTCCACAGCTGTGGGATCATGGAATTCGAGGGGCCTAATTATATAAGGCAAGAATCAGTTCTGGTAGATGATTAAAAGCTAAAATGAAGCTGAGGAGTCTAAGAACCACAAAAGCTAGTTCTTGCCTGTCAACTCCAATAGAACAAACCTTATTTCTGTGTTAAAATCTTGAAAGAAGGTTCAAACCAACCACAACATAATGAGAGAAGAAAAAAAGAGAAGGGGCTTCATGCCTCATCAGGATTTCTTTTTGCTGCAGGGGAACTCTGCAAGTCCCTCACTACTGCTCTTTTAGGCTCCCCACTGATAAGACTCTGTGGATACTTATTTATTAAAATGTTAGAGCCTTCAAGATAAAACCTGAATTATCACGGTCTTCTCTCCAAGGATGTACTAGACTGAGAAACCAAGAGTATCTCTTCAAGTTCAGACAAGTTCAATGACAGCAGCCAGCACAGTGCCACACTACCTCCACCAAACACCATTCTTTACAGAAATCTTCTGTGGAAGAGCCATACACAGACCTTTTTCTTGCTTCGGCACCAATCTCTATGGCAACACAAGGCTTTAGTTTGTCCATAGACTCAGTGCGTGCTGTTGGTCCTTCCAGCTGAGCTTGCACCCACAAAGGTGTTGCAGAGCCAGAAGCCTGATCCAGACATCACTTTTAAGACCTTGGGCATGTTACTGAAACTCTGACCCAGCAATGCACCATATGCTGTAGCTGACGTGCAGATCAGACAAGCTTCTGCATTCAATCCATAAGACAAAAATACAAAATGGTAGCATACACATCTTTCATATACATTTTGAACTCTCCAGATCAGGCATACAAATCATTGTATGCACTGTGTCTGTGTCTAGCAAAAACAGAGCATTATTTGCAGTTGCTTAGTACACACACAAATAAAACCAGCAACAAAAACCCCCAACATCAGCAGCCAATTCTTTGCGCATCAGAAATTGTGCTTTCAGTCAGCTACAGTCCATAAATTTAAATGTTCAATTTTTAAGTTATACACCATTAACCAAAACTTTCCATTAGCAGTTATTAAATGCCACAAGGTGCAAAAATGAAAATTAACTTCAACTCACATCTATAACAGCTACATATATAATGATATTTTCTCATAAACACAGGGTTAAAAAATGAAAGGAAAAAAAAAAGACTGACTTCATATTCACAAACAAGAGCACCCCCTGACAAATGCACATCACTTCACACGTTTTTCAGCTGTGTAACAACCCCTTAGCATCAAGATTCTGTTTAGAGTAAAAACTGAATTTCTAAATAAGTTTTCAGTTGCTGACTATCTGAATAAGTTATTTTTTCAGTGCCGAAGCTATTCATGCATATTCAAACATATACTAGAAGTTGCTTGCCTCCTCCTATCAAATTACTTTCCAATAATAACTGCACAAATACAAGAGAAAAACAAGTGGAACAATCTTCCCCATGCTATAGTTTAAAAAAAATTAACCAGAGACTCAAACAAGCATTAAAACCACTTTTCTGAGACTAAACAGGAACTGCTGTTCTTTCTTGAATATAGTTTCATATGCATTGACCCCAGTTTTATGTATGAAAAAGTTTATGACCCTCAAGCACATAATAAAAAAGGGTAAATTAGTGGTATTAAATGCATTGCTCTGCATTTGCAGTCATTTCAGAGATCACTTACCCTGATAAATGAAGAAATGCCACAAATATGAGTTCTAAACATTATTTTGCATGCAGATTTGCACGATCCTGAAACTGTGGGTTAGGAATGGTTTGAAAGGATTAGATTCTACAAGTGATCTGCTTCAACAATTACAAATTTTGATAGCATTGCTCAACTGAGGAAACCATATCATTCTTCCAAGCACCCTGGTTGTTCTTTTCATGGAACAGCATCTACATTTGTAGAGTATGAAACTACCCTATAATTTTATTAAGTGAGCAGCGTCCATAATTAGCAGTTACAAACATCTGGTTCCATTTCAAATTTTAAAAAAGACTGGGTTGCCTACCACTTCACCAGAATTGAATGCCTCCATATTCTGCTAGTAAATAAAAATACACACCACTTAGGCCAAAATTACTTGCCAGAGACACACTCATTGCAGACAAAGTTTTGCCCAGTACAAATGGGAGAAGGGATAATCACAGCCTTGCTCATTTTGCCAAATTTGTTTCAAAGCCTGTTTTAAAAGTATGTTGCTTCATTATAATGAAGAGTGTAATAAAGGTAACTTACAGGAGGTCCAGTCTCCCCCTTTAGACCTCTGCTACTTCCTATTTCAAACATTCTGCCTTGATCTTCATAGCTGTAGTTATAAACATCAATATCATAAGTGTTTTCTGTGTGATTAGTCTTATCAGCAGGATCTTCTTCCTCTAGATCAAACTGATTATCCAGGGAGAGGTCTGCAATCAAACTGTACAAAGTTCTGTTGAACACTGGCTGGTTTTTGGTTGGTTCATCTAGTTGTTCTTCTTTGTCTGCTCCCCTTCTTTTCATTGTATTCTGTTTTACAGGGAAGATCAGAGAAAGCTCACTTTGTCTGACTGTAACTTCTGTGGTAGTATGTGAAGTATTTGGATAAGAAGCCTTATTTGTGCCAGTGATGCCTCTTTCTTTGCTTGGCTCCTGCTGATGAAGGGGCAGACTGACCCCCTCCCAGTGTTCTGTTTCTGGCCACGCTTCCAGCAGCAGGGGTTTAGACTCTGCAGACTCCGATGTTGAGACATTTATTGACTCAAGGTACTCCAGTACAGAGTGAATCTGAGTAATGTTGGTAACAGGACCATATGACGCTTCTTTCCTTCTGTAAGATACATCTTCCCACTGTTTTTGCTCACCAATCTTTTCCTTCAAGGAAACATCTAGCACACCTGATGCATTCGGTGTTCCTAGCAGAGATTGATATGTTTCAGCCAGGCGACACTGCTGTTTCACATATTTACAATAGTTTGCAGAGGTTTCTGCAGAAGGAATGATATCTAGCTGACATATAACTCCTTTAAAGCTGACGGAGAGGGAGTTCATCCTTCCCAGGGTAAATAAACCATCCAAATCAAATGCCTCCAATTCATAAGGCATTTCCCTGCTATAGTACTTCTGTCCACACTCAGCAAACATTGAGACAGTCTTGTCTCTAATTTCAATAGCAAACCAATGCCACTGTTCATTATGAACACTATAATTGAAGTACACAGGCTGTTTCCCTCCAGTGTACACCACTACCTTTCTTGGTAGCAACTGAACACCAAACTGCAGTCTGCTTTTGCTCCTAATACTGAAAAGAAAAGCATTATTTACACTGTAAGAGTACAACCCAACCAATATGGTGAAGTGATGCCCTAGACTTGCTGGTATGACTTGAGCAACGGAGGCCTCGACACGCACGTCACCAGTAAGCACAACTCCGGACACAGCCAGGCGAACCCCCCGGAGCAATGGCAGCACTGCTGAGGGCACTGGCATCACTGATGGCTGCTGGACATCGCTCACAAGGCCGAGTCGATAAAGAACATCTACTGCTGTAAAAAGAAATGAAGGCACATTGTTCATTTCACTTACATGCTCAAATTCAGACCCATGAAAGCAAATGTAAGGCACAACATACATATATATACATATATCAGTCTTTCACATAAATCCAACAGATTTTATCAGATCTTTCCTAATGAAAAAATATTTAATTTAAAAAAAAAAAAAAAAGCCCTGGCCATGCCCGTTGGAGGTTAATTAATTCATAAAACTGAAAAGTCCCCATTTGCTGTTATCAACCTTTTCACAAGAGTTAATGAACATCCCATGTTTATTTGCCAATTCCTGCCTACCTCCCTTTGAAACAACAAACAAACAAGAAAAAAAACAGCAAACAATTTCTGAAAAATAAATAAAAAAATAATGTTTTTCCTCTATGTCTGAAAAATATTAACATTCAAGGGAGAGCTGTTTTGTTTCCATGAAGGGACAAGCTATTTACTATCACAGTAAGCAGCACCCAGTGGCATCGTGCAAGCTCCTTTGTCACAGATCCTCAGAGCAAAGCTGGACAGGAGCCAGCAGCCCAGACTAACATAGCCACTGGCCCGATCTCAGCACCAGGTAGGAACAGACAAGCCCAAGGACCTTTCCAACATAAACTTCTCAATTTCTGCACAAGGGGAAGCTGAACATCACACAGTTTTCATAGGCACTACTGCACAGAAGCATTTTTTTCTCCAACAACTGGCAGGACCTGAGCTATAGTGAACTGCATATATTAAAAATGACTAATATTATTTAATATTATTTAACCATTGCACTGATGTAATAGGCCTAACAGGGAACAAGCTGTGCTTCCCACAGCATTTAGATGAGGGTATTACTTTTTTTTTTTTAACTGTTTTTTTTTTCCAACCACATAACTAAGTGCTCTTTTTAAGCAAATAAAGCTCCTAAGTGGCATGACAAAAACAGGAGTAACCAAGAGAAACTAAAGATTCACTGCTATTTTAAGACACAAGAGCAACTGAAACAAATGGATGTTCACTATTTTAGTGGAAAAAAGGTTTCCTTTCCCAGTCTTCCCTTTCTCTGTTTACTGAATATACTCACAGAAAACTTTAAGAACACACAGATGTTGGCTTAGTTTCAGTAGTAAATTATGAAGAGAGTCTGAGACTTCCTGAGAGTGGTTTATAAGTTGGAACTAAAAGCATCAACCTGAACACACTGTGCATCTTGAAAATTAATTACACACCTTGTAGTATTTCTAGCCATGTTAGAGATCTGCAGGAGCGCCAAGATTGCCCTGGCAGCCAGCCCAGCTGGAGCTATGGGGAAAGCATGTCTTTGCAGAAAGTCACACGTACGCCAATTCCTCAAGATGTTCAGCCTCAGAGCAATTAACTTACTAGGCTGTATTTTAATCTGTCAAACTGATAAGAAAGGTCAGGTTATAGTAGAAGCATTCTACTTTGCAGCTCTGCTAATGAACCCCTGTACTTTCCCAGGACCCTGGTCCTTCATGGTCTGGGTGTAGCTATGGAGGAGAAAGCTGTGTGTGTGTGTGATCCTCTGGGCAATACGGAAGACTTACAAGGAAAAGCAGCTCCCCAATGGCTTCAGGGACAGCTCAAGCACTTCTGTGCACTGGCTGAGCAAGCTGACACACTGCACCAGGAAAGCCAATCCAACTCAACCTTCTACCTGATTGTCACAATTTTAACCTGAAGTATTTGGCAGATATTCATAAATATTTATCATTAAATAGTTACATTTAAAAATAACAGTGTCAAGTGATCTCTGTCTGAAGTATTGTAACTGAAGAATAAAACAAATCTACCACACTGCCATAGAACAGTCAATTTTAAAATGATATTAAGGATCACCATTTCTAAACCTCAAATGACAAATTTCGGCAATTCTAATTCCTAAACATCACATTGTTTAAAAATTATTTTTAAAAAGGAAAAGCACTGTCGAGTGCGAAAATATATAAGACACTTTCTCCTCATCCTGCAAACAGATTCCTGCAAACTATGACAGGTCTCAAGAAGGCTCACCACTGAGAAATGCTGTGTGAAAAATAACAGCAGAAGATTAAGTACCAGCTAATTATTCCTTGCTGACTTACTGCCTATTAACCCACCATCAAGCCAAAAGGCTGTTCCAGACTTTTTTGGCTATTCACTTCATTTCTGATCCAAATTTTTTTTTTTTTTTTTTTTTTTTTTTTTTAAAGCTTTCAGGAGCTCTTGGCAGTACACAGGGTTTTGGGAGCAGACAACCCTCTTAGCTCTTCCTCCCAGCATGACAACCACAACCTTCTTTACCTATCAGTAGCCAGTTTTCCTTGTTTATCCATGTCTGCACTACATCTGTCTTCACTTACTGTTCACCTAATCCATTAGTCCCCCAAACTGTAACGGCTCCTCTTCTTCAAAGAGAAGCTATTAGTTTTTTTGTGTGTCAGTTGCTTTCTTTCCATCTTCTAGGATTACTTGTAAAATTCACAACATAATTGGATTGCAAAGGAAGGGAAAACTTAACAAAAGTTAAGACATGGACAAAAAAATAATAATAAATCACAAAACAATCCCCCAAAAAATGGTAAGGTGATGGTGGTGTTCTGTATCACTCTTCTGTTCAGCCTCTGTTCATTTTCCATATTCCCTCACTCTCGTGACTTGTCTGAGGGCAGAATATTTAGGGTGCTCTCTCCATTTCAACAATCCTAGCACAGATGATTTGTTCTCCCTTTACTGATATGGGTACAGAAAAGCAATGATCATTTGTCAGCTTCACCAGAACTCAGGGCAATTACTCAGCGGGTTGTCCCTTTCCTAGGCGGTGGTGCATTTGCAGTTGGGTAAGTTACAACACAAGGTTGCAACTGATACTTTGCTGTTCACCAAGGCTGGGCAACTGGCCCCGCAAAGTCAGACAGAGATATGAATTCTGCATATCCTCACGCCAAACTCAAAGAACTATTCCTAAAAGCTGAGGCTTTGTATTTTCATATATTTCACTGAACGCAATTTATAGCACCCTATCACAATGCATTAAGTGCAGCACCTTAAGTAAAGCACACACTAGCTGTCTGATCAGATCAGGAAAGAAAGAACATTACCCCTGCTAGCATCTTTGTATTTGACAGAATACTCTGTTTGAAACACAAGGTGCCAAGAATGTTTTGATACCAGCTTAGGTGCTAACATATTTATAAATGAGCAGACCACCCTGTTTTTGGACAAATCCTAAAGCACTGAATGGAACAGCGCAACCGCTGCATTCTGTACAGACTGAAGGATACTCTTGATCTGTTCTGACTTCTTTCCTTTTCCTCCCATCCCCAAGTACTTGCTTTTCTCAATATTTTTTTTTTAACTTCAAGAAAATGGATTCATTTACTTATGCTTCCTTCTAACAATTTTGAATTCTATGATTCAACTACAAGATTTCCTAAGGAGAGATTTTTGGCAGGTGCACTTATTCAGTTGCTTTTCAGGAGTCACATTCTTCCACCTCCTAAAGGTGTTAAGTTTCAAGGGCACAGGTGAGCAAGGTGCAGAAACACACACAGCTCTGCACCTCTCCACAGTGTGTACTTATCTCTTCCACCAGCTCCACTACCAGTGCAGATCAATGCCTGGCATCCCTCACCTGCTCCACTGGGAAGAACAAACTGCCTCCCTAACTCAGCCTCTCCCCTCCCACCACACTGGCCCAGAGCAGGGAGCCCATACACTTCTATAGGTGTCAGGTGAGCTTTTTCTTCCCTCCTCCCTCACCTCTGATGCAGAACTTGGCTCAGCAACTAGATAATCTGAGAAACTCCCATCATCACAAAAGCACATCTCCATCTAGCTGAAAAGTGAGAAAACATCTTAACAGGAAAACTATGAGCAGCTAATGGAAGACAAAACTGAAGGGGGAAAAAACGCACCCAATCTCATCCTCACAAAAAGCAACAAGAAAAAGAAATACTTCACCAAGCACAAGGAATAACAAGAAGGAAAAAAATATTGGTGACAGCAGCAGTGGGATGCTGGAGATACAGTTACAAGGCTCTAGCAAAACAATATCAGGAATGTGCTCTGACTTCATCATGAAATAGAGTTGTTTACATTCAGCTGAATACTACATGAAGATTACTGTTACCGTACCAGCCAAGGAAGAGCTATTTCTTGCTTCACCTGAACAATGGAGGAATATGGAAGATAACTGATACTGCCACTCTCCTGGGTACTAAAGAGTAAACTGCATGTTAGCTTCCACCACTTTGGGATGCTAATATTCCCACAATGGTCTTATAATGAACATCTGGTGCAGCTGTAACAGCTGGCAGAATTAAAAAAAGAGACAAAAAACAAGACAACCTTATTCCCTTCCTAACATCATCTGCATCTGAATGCAAAATCAAAAGAATACACAATTTCACTTTTTGCTTTAATGATGCCAGCCTAGACTAAGCCTTTATTATAAGCACTGGTTTGCTTGTTTGTCCTCAGAAGTGCAAAGGTAACTCAGTCATACTTTGCCACCCCCAAAGACACCCACTTGCACTGAAAACACAATCAAAGCCTTTTCTCTGTACAAGACTTCTCTTTTATGAAGAGTCTGCTTAAATATGTAAGCAATTTCATGGAAAGAAAATCTGAGTAATTTTCAAAAGGTCATCTTTTCCAAACCAGTTACTTTAAACTTTAGCTCTCAATTATATTGTGGCTGATATATAAGTCACCGCAAGGAACTGAACCTAGGGTCACTAGTAACAACAGCCATTTACTCTTTCTATTTGGTAACAAAACAAACCAACATCCTTTTGTAAGAAAGTATTCTCACCTTGTTTGGGTGCTTTTGCAACACCTGCAGCAATACATATTGCAATAGAAAGAAGGAGGATCTTCCTAAAAAGGGAAGAAAGAAAACAGCATGTGAAAAAACACAAAGCTTCAGGATTCCAAAAAATCAGAAACTTGATTCAATACCCAATGTCAATGGCAAGATACCACTGACTTCAGCAAAGCCTTCCAGCCCTCACATCATACAACTTCCCTTCCATAGTGAGAAGGTGTTTCACACAGAGGACAAGGACCACATATACCCTCATACACAGCACATATATTTTACAAGGGCTTTTATTAATAAAGTAACTGCATCTGTTTTATATTTTATTTATTTTATAGTAGATTTCTTTCTGGAGAAAAGAAAAGTTACTGCAAAGAAACTATAAAACAAATGACAAGGTCATGCCTATTAGATAATTTTGTGCCAGTGTACCTACAGCCTTGTCATTACACCACATCATTTATCACAAATGAGAGTGTTGCGTTACTTTTCTTCCTGTATGCTACAGATTTCTGTCACATAACAAATGAGACATGCTCTTCAAAGCAAAAATAAATAAAATCCCACCACATTTTGACTTAAAGCTTGACACTCTGATATAATATTGAAGGGTATCCCAGTATCACTAATTGAAAATAACAACAATAATAAAAATCAAGTAATCAAGAAAGTGCAGGAAGAAAAGCCCACACATTTGTACAGGAGCATAAGGTAAAAAGAGAAATGGCAGACAGGTTTCTTCCTTTAACCTCTAGGTTTTTACCATCATCACACAGGATAGCATACACATAAGGCAGGTATTAGTAATGCTTCGATGACAACAAATCATGCTATGATTTACAAATATCTATATATAAAGCAGTACTTACTGGAGATCTTAATACTTGTTCCAAGTGTTTGTAATCACAACCCAAGGGCTCACACTACATGTTTATCAGCTCTGAACACCAGAATTCAAGTTCAGTGTGCATTCACAAGAAAACAGTTTCTGTGTCACACACTCTACCATCTTTCAATCTAATTAGAATCTCAGTGAAATAAAGTCTTAGAGATGAACAGATAGCTGTGCTAGCAAGAAGTGCACACTGCACTGCATCAACCAAAATGAGACAACTTTTTTTCTTTTTCTTTTTCTTGTTTTCCTATTTTCATGGGCACAAAATGGATTCAGAATAGTACAAAACATTTTAATTAACTGAACTCCGAAGTCAGGACACTTAGAGAACACCAAAGCTCAAACTAGAAAGACAGTTCCTTAACATGATAACAGCCTCTTCCACAAAGTCAGAGAGGGACATGCTGTGAGTCAGACATTTGCCTCTATCACCTCCCAGAAAATGTTGTAGGAAGGCAAGAAATTCTGAAATGCTCCCAGGGCTGTAAGTTACACAGATGTAACTGGATATAAAGAGACAAAGACAAATGTCTGGCTTACACAGTACTCTCCAACTAATGTCAAGAACAGATGAGCAAGCAACTAAGAGAAAAAACAGGGATCAGAGACAATCATAAAGCTGGAGGTCCCCTAATACATGGGAAAAGTTTTTCTTCCTTCTACCTCTTTCCATAACAAGTGGAAACTTTCTGTAAATGAAACCATGTGCAAACCTGAAGTGAAGCTGTACAGTACAGCCCTTGTGGTCAAAGACAGAAAAAGGAAAAAAATTAAATTCTGTCTTCTAGAGATAACCTATTCATTCAAACTTTCCCTTCTTGGTCAAGACCACTGTTATAAAATTAAAAGAAACAAAGCAGCCAGCTCTCACACCCGAGGCTCACATGGGTACTGTCACTAGGCCACCAGGCTCCCCTCAAGCATAAGGCATGCGTGGCCATTTCTACTGTGGTTACCAAGAACACAGTGAGCAACACACACAGCACAAGAAGCCCAGTCCTGGTCCACATGCCTTAGCAGGGCCAGCAGCTCTTGGGGAGAATTGCCCTACTGGGACATGATAACAGAAAAAAGTAGAAGTGGGTGACCATGTTGTTGGCTCTCTCTCCCCTTTTACCATCACACAATGAGCCTGAAGCTGTTCCAACAGCCTTTGGCAATGTCTTGTTCTAAAGTCCAGTAACCTCTTATGCTTCTCATAGCTTGGCATCCTCTCTCCTGTTTCAAACTCATGCACAAGTTGTTGGCAACTACATAACTGCTTGGAGAAAGGAACTACCAAATGTGCTTGAGCTATTCACCACTTAAAAGTGAGCTTATATTTCTGATAATCTTAAACATCTTGTGGCTGCTCTCTTCCTCCTATGAGTGGAAGGTGACTGAGATAAAAACTCAGTATGGTATGTTTGTTTTTTCCCCATTCAGGATGACAGGTAGCTGAGAAAACTGATAAACTTCAAAGCAAGTAATGACAAACAGCAATGCAAAGCTCCACCACTTGAAGACCATTCAGCAGCATACGAATTTGTGTTTGGTCAGTGCATGTTGGTGTCATGTAACAACATTCTCTATTCCCTGGCAGCTTTCTCAACCTCAAATTTGAAGAAATACCACTAGCTGGCTGTGGAGAAGGACAGAAAACCTGACCCAAGAGTAACTGGTGCAGAGCTGCATACAACTCCGCATCCACCAATGATGACGGTTGAAATACCAGCACCTGCCCCACATGCACTGCTGCATTAGATATCCTCTGAGTATAAAAGCCCAGCTTGTACCTGCCACAGCCACCATAAAAGCACCACATATATGTCTTCTAAGGCTTGATGTGCCTTTCTTCACAGTGGCTGTCCCTATGGCTCCTTGCCTCTAAATCACCTGAGCAACAACACTCCAAGAGCCTTCTTGTAAATCTCACACAAGCATTTAAACAGTGAGAGGAGACACTACACTGTAGTAAATCAGGACCTTCAGATTATCTTCTCTCCCTAGGCCTGCTTGGGACAGCCTACAGCTCAAGGCAGCATGACCGCTTGCCTCTGCTGCCTCCACTGATGCTCAGTGTGTGGTGGAGCTCTCCCCCATCTCTGAATGTCGCATTTCCTCACACAGCTCAGCACAGGCAAAGCCATGCACTGCAACTTGAACATCCAGGAGCCACTGGATGCCTGGCTCTTTCGCTTGTCAGGTCCTAGAGCAAGGGCAGGCACAGCTCCTGGTCTGAGGGGCACTGGAATAATTGATCCCCTTTCTTCTCTTGCGTTCGTTGTTTTTTGGTTTTTGTTTGTTTTTCTTCCCCTCCAGCCTAATGACACCGTATCTGCTTTTCACAGCACTCCTCTCAGCTGGGCAGACCTAATCACATCACAGTACCCCCCACACAGGCTTTCCCAGAGCTACCAAGAAGAAAAGTGTCAAGGAAAAAGGGCAACAAGTGGCAGAGTTCATACTCACCACAGCCCCTCTGGTCTCACAAAAATCCCAAGAGAAATGCATTTAGGTACATCCCTTTGCCCAGAGAGATTGTGGAGTCTCCTCCTCTAGAGACATTCAAGACTTACCTGGACGCTTACCCATGCAATCTGGTCTAGGGAGCTGCTTTGGCAGGGGGGTTAGACTAGGTAATCTCTATCCAGAGGTCCCTTCCAACCCTTACAATTCTGTGATTCTGTGATCCCTGAGAAGGTTTTTGTGAAAGACGATAACACCTCCTAAACAGAGATATCCTGCACCTAAGACCCCAGGCAGTTAAGAATCTGATTGTTCAAGACCTGAGAGGACAGACACGTTTCTGCTGCCATGAGGGGACCAGGAGGCAGGCCAGTGTTGTCTCCAGCTCAGAGGGGCCCGTGGCCAGCATGGCTGAGGGACACGCGGCCTGCATGGCCTCTCCCTGCTGACACTGCACACCCAAATGAGGGAAAAGCCCTGAGAACCTTGCAGCAGGCTCACAGTGTAAAGAAAGGAAGAGACACAAGAGAAGGTGAGAGGAATAAGATCCAACAATGCATTGCTAGTTCCTCCTGGGGACCAATGGCCTGAGAGGAATCCCATTACGGCATGGTTTGGAGGAAGGCCCTGATGCACTTGGGACAGCACAAGGCACAAGGCAATAAACTGTACGTCCACAACAGTCAATCCTGCTTGCACTTCTGAAAGAAACAAACAAACAAAAAAAAAAACCCAAGTAATTGTAAGGCTGATTTTATGAGTACATCACCATCCTCTGCACCATCCCTGGTCTGGAGAGGGAGTACTGTTTCTCCCTGTACCAAGGCAGGTAGCAGTCTGGCCTTACAGCGCTTCTTCAGAGGGGTGGTTAGGGTTGCAAGGGACAGACTGGTTTGGGACATGCTGAGGAAACCTGATCCTTGAGCAAATAGTCTGGTTTCTTAGCACAGGCAAGCAACCAGGCTGCTTTCTCACAAGCGAATTAGGTGAACAAGATAAACTCCTGTCCATATAGCTTTAGAGTTACATTAGATCTATGTAATTCTACTTCAGTGACGCACATCACTCTCAGATAAACGGCATGCGTGCTTCTTTTCCATAATTCAGTTTGTACTCCTCCATCAACAACGCCTTTTGTGAACTTGCACCAACACAACTCCTGGAGGAGCCCCGCAGGCGCCCAAGAGCCCGCAGCTCCCGGGCAGCCTCCTGCAGCGCGCGGAGCCGCCCACCGCGGCTCAGCGGACCCGGACAGCACGCCGCGCTCCTCCGGCAGCACGGAGCTCGCCGCGGCACAGCCCTTCCCTTCCCACCGGGAGCTCCCTGCAAACGTCACTCCAGCTACTGCCCGAGTACAGCAAGCACTTCACATAGAATTCGCACACCGGTAACCTGTGTAATGCCACTATGACCATCAAAAGTCCACAATCACCTTGCTCAGCACCTCACCTCAGCCGGTGAGAGCAGCCCCAGCTCCCAGCCCGCAGCTGGGCAGCATCCCGCCGAGCTTTCAGACACCGGGTACCCGCGGCCACACGGGCACGCTGCGTTCCGGCTGTGGGACGGAACCACCGGGACCCAAAGAGCTGCGGGGCAGCCGGCACGGCTCACAGCGCGGAGCGGAGGGTCCGCCCCAGCAGCGGCACCCCGCAGCCAAGTGCCGGGACACAGCGGGACCCGCCCGGTTAGAGCTGGCTGCTCGGGGCGGGGGGGAGCCCACCCGGGAACAGTGCCGCCGCAGCGCCCGCCTTCACGCCTCCCCGGCCCAGCTTACGTTGGTGCCGCGGGAGAGATGCGTCCTCGCCTTATCCTCTCGGCTCCCAAATGCATTTGTATGCATTTGCTCAGGCAGCGGAGGTCCGAGGAAAAGCCGGAGCCGAGCGCCGCGCCGCCGAAGCCTCAGGTACTGTCCATGACCCCCCGCCGGCCTCAAGCTCTCCGCCGAGCTTCGCGCAAGCCCGAGGGCGGCCCGCGCACAGCCCGCGGGGGCGGCGCGGCGGAGCNGCGGCGGAGCCGCGCCGCGCCGCTCCGCACCGCACGGTGTTGGGTTTCATCGCTCTCTGCCGTGATTACATCAGCAAACGCGGCCCCGACCCCGGCTCGGCCACGCAGCAGCGGGAGGGCGCGGGGAGCGGCGCGGCGGCCCCAGGTACGGGGCGGGAGCGCGGACAGGTGGTGCCGCTCGGCTGCGGGCTGCGTTGTACCGCGGGGATGGGGCGATGAAATTGGCCTGAGCGTGCTGGAGGCTTTTGCACCTCGAGTGGAAGTGGCGGTGTCCCACAAGTCTCCCTCTAGAAAACTTTGAAGAGCAGATGTAATGCGGTAGCACTGCAGTGCAAAAAGAAATCTGACACCTTTTGCCGTCTCATCCGAAACGGACAGAGGTCTTTTTTTACCTCAGTCGGCAGTTCTCCTCCCCGTCCCAGTAACAGGCTGGTGGTATAACTGCCTCCCATAAGAAATCTCTGTGCAACCTGCTTCCGAGGTCACACAAAATACTGTTGAACATCATGAGAGATTGTGGTGGGCGCTGTATTGCAAGCCCACGGGTCAAAGCTGGCAGCCTCACTTAGCAAAACTTCCACTGACATGAGCAGAAATCTTACGTGAGTTAGGAGTGTGGTATTTGGCTCTTGCTGGGTGATGTTTCACAAAGATCGCACTTCAGGCCACAGCAAAGACCTTCAAGCCATAGGAGTGATGGAGAAGGCGGCAGGAAATAAATCTAAATGTTCAGGAAACAAGAGTATTGCTGAACTACAGAGTAAGGCTGCATAAGAAAGGGATCATATATTGCTATCACTGAGGATGCTCCACCCAACTGAAAGGGCCCCTTCTGTGTCATTCAGGTATATGGCAACAGGCATAAAGGTGGAAAATCAAGAGCAAATACAGAATGACGAACATTCTTGGGTATAACAATACAAAGTTACAGGTGGAAAATGACTCTTAGAGAACCCACCTGAATATTGTACTGTTTCATTTCACACTCAAATTCATTTTCTGCATTTTGAATCATCTAGAATCCATGCAGTTTCAGTGGCTGCCATGGGATTTCCTTATACTTTTTGAAAGCTGAAGGAAAAAAACTGATGACATTTTGTCTTCCTGTCTACACACCTTACATAAAAATTAATGCCAGCAGAACATGAAAATGTATTTGTTCACTGAAGAAAACTTTGTAAGACACTACTGCAACAAAGTTTTTGTCAGCATTTCTTTCTGCTTTAGACCACACCTGAATGGTTTTCAACAACTTCAGTGTAGTATTTTATTTACTTCTCAGTAGCTTTAAGATGACTAAAATGTATACTTTACAGTTAGGCTTCGGAACAGGTTGGTACCATTACATACTATCAGCTGGAAATAGCCCAGTGGTCCCTGACTTGTAACTCATCACCTTACGTGGCAGATTTGCCTGTTCTCTTCCAAGCTTCACACCAAAAGTCACCATCAGTCTTAATGTTACACTTGCTTCTTTCAAGGGTTCTTACAGTCTGATATGCAAAACCTAACATGTGTAAAGCTATCAGATTGTGTTTATTTCCATAGCTAAATATAGTCATCTGTATACTTACAGACATTGAAAGACACATTCAAGCTCCAAATGTACTAGCTCTCATTGCAACATAGGGATGCTGGAGTTTCATTTCCTACTGTAAATGTTTCAAGAGCCTGTGTTTGCACTCTCATACTTGACTATAGCCCATCCCTGATTTCTCTTCCCAGGTACACCCAGGGCCTAGTGAAATACAAAATTAGTTCTTTAAGACACCACTTCTGGCCCTTCTAACAAGCTCTTATTTTTATTTTCTCATTTTTCAAAAGTTTTTTCCTCCCTCTGTGAACTAACTTGCTCATCTGTCACTCCAGATTATGACTGCTGAGTTCCAGCCCCGCTGCAAAGGCACATAGCAGGAGCTGTTCTGAGGTGCTATAAGAGGCAAGGAAAGCAGTTCCCAGACAGAATTCTCCTTCCAGGGTAAGTACAGGAGAGAGCAATGGTACATATATCTCCAGAGCCTAAAAATACAATGGAAAAAAAAAAAAAAAAAAGAGTAAGAATTTGAATGAAAATGCGTGAAGTGGGAACATAAATGCTTAGTGCTAGAGTCTGAGCCTTGTCCCACTGCAGGCAGTAGGAACTTTACCTTTGACTTTGGCCAGAGCAGAACAGGACCCATGTGAGTTTCCTGGTCCTGTCCCAGAATCGAGATATTTTGGCAGAAGATCCTCACTGCTATTTTGTTCCCTTCAGCAAACTGTTTTCCCTGCACACCACAATATATGGTGTTAGGCTATGTACCAAAACTGTTGGAACCTAGTTCAGCAAAATATTTATTTAGATTTCTCTCTGTGGCAGCCAAAAGAACGTTTAACACATTGCTCTGGTTAAAGAAAGTTACCAAGCTATCAAATGTGATTAAGAAACACAAGAAATGGAAAGGATTACAACATGTCTTTGAGAACTATTGGCTGAAGTCAGAGGGTCTCCTTCTCTGAAACCATCAGTTTTTGCAGGATGTGAAAGAAACTGTGATGACCAGTGTCTGCCTTCAATCTCTAGCTGTGCCCATTATTTCCTTGTAGAAGGAGCTAGGGAGAAATAATGTTTTCCAGTTTTGAATATGCCAAAAATCTGGAAGTGACTGAAGTATGACTCGTTGATTTTAGTTTTCTAATAGCAAACTAGAGAAATAATATAAAGGTACACTTTAATGAAGTCATAGTAGAGAGGGTTCTACCTTACAAGAGCAACACACAAAAGCCTGTGAGGGAAAGAAGCTGAGAGAGGAAAATAGATGCTCTGAGTTCAGGGGACCATACTTCAGATATCCTGGCATACAGAGGGGGGGAAAAAAAAAAGAAAAAAAAGGAAAAAAGCATGCAATAATCAGAGTGACAAAATTGCCAAGCCACAAATGACCATATAGACCAGTGAAATTCCTTAAGATACTTAGTTAAAGCAAACAAGGGAACATGTCCAGCAAGGAGCAAAGAACAGAAGAGAGCCTCATTGAACCACAAGACAGAGTAAAGGCTCCAGACCACAGGGTTACAGCAACTCTGACTGGAAAAGGTGCCTCACCAAAGCCAAGATGCTAGCAACTGCTTATGAGACCTGATAGCATCCATTTTAGTAAGTCACTGCTATAGAGATCACCAAAAAGCAGAGCTGGAGAAAGCTGAAACATGCAACTGATGTGAACTGATCTGTAGGAGCAAACTCACACCCAGAACGTAAAGCTGTGCTACCTTGTTCCATTGATGGCATAGCATACACCACACCAAGAATGCAGGGAAACTTAGCCAAACACACAAGGAAATATTAAATGGAGAAGCCTGAGAAGCAGTTATTAGGAAAGTAGTATGTGAATGGAAAATACTATAGGAAGAACAAGTATGACATGGGAACCATGGAATGGCCCACCAGATGAGGAGACTCCAGTTAATAAATAGGCCAAACTGCCAACAGTAACACTGTAAATTTCCATCTCAAGAGCAGCTAGTGAAAGAAAAAACAGAGTTAGACAAAATCCATTGATTTTCATTTTTAGTTACTCTTTATCCCATCACTGATAGAGTGTTTTACAATTTGGGCAGGAAGCAGAGACACCCACTCCTACAGGCAGAAAGATGCATTTGACATGAGGCTTTTTCTGGGATACTCACTGAACTGAAAATCCCCTTTCTTGGTGAAGTCCATAAATATGACTAGAAGTCTGCATGACCAGAACCATATCACAACCTATACAGGTATGTGCTCAGAGAGGGACACACAAAAATACAGACCTCAGCAGGTGTGTTTAACCACTGAGGTACAGGCTGCAACCTCCTGTCACAGTGTGGTCCCCTGCATCACTGGACCTCCCCATCAGGTCTCCCTAAGCCTCTTTCTCATGGAGAAGCCTTTTCCAAAGGGTCTCAGTCATCTTTCACTGTACAAAACCTGCTCTGACTCCGTCTATAAAGAGAGATAAAAGTCTATTTCTGTAAAGCATGGAAAGGTCTGATTGTGCTATGTTAAACAATGCTCCTTTATGGCACCCAGGGACGCTTGGCCTTCTTGGTAGTGCTCACTGTCACCCTTCTGCGTAGGAGGAAAAGGCCAAAACCCAGCAGGCTGTATGACATCTTTCTTCAGGGTAAAATCTGCAGTCATTTCCCTGAAAACACCTCTCTGTAAAAGAATAAAAACAGAATTCATTTTGGAGAGTGCCCACACTGATGGGATGCTCACAGCCTGCTTGAAAATTCTCATCAGCACTACTTACACATCTGGAAGAACCGGCATAGTCATCTAAGAAGTATTTTGCTCCTGAGCCACAAAGAGCCGTACACAAGGCCAGGCTTCTTTCAAATTCATTCAGACACTTCTCTCAGCAACTGGGGCAGATGCTTCATTCCTTATTTTGTTAGTCCTAGGAGGGTCTTTCTTGTCTGTCTTTTCTCCCAGCCTTTCAGGCAGGATTTCAAAGCAACATTTTGCAAACAATGTATTTCCAGATATTCCATCTTCAGTACTTAATGTTTTTGTTCAATTTCTGCAAAATTAGCTTCTGGCAACAGCAAGGGGAGCTTGCAGAATCATAGAATTAAGGTTGGAAAGACCAATAAGATCATCCAGTCCAACCATCAGTTCATACCTGTGACCACTATAGACCATATCTCTCAGTGTGACATCCACCTTTTGCTTGAAAACCTCCAGGGATGGAAATTCCACCACCTCCTGGGGCAGCCTATTCCAACACCCTACCAAAGAAAGATTCACTCCTATAATTTCCTCACCTGATAACAGGTGAGGTACTGTTGATCAGTAGCTGAAACTACATTAAATCTCCTCCTTGGAGTAAGAAGGCTTGTTTTGATATTAAAAATCTTGTCAATATTTTGTCCTATTGCTCTAGTATTTCAGAGCTTCCTCCAACTTTTGCACACATTGTTTTCTGTGTTTAAGTATCCTGAGTCTCTTACCAAATAGCACACCTTAATCAAGCAAAAGAATGGAGCAGTTTAAACTTGACAATATTTGTTGACTATTTTCATTAAAAAAATATATATTTCTAGACTCAGGTGATATTAACATCACTGATAGAAATTGCTTTATTTCCCACTTTATTTTTCCCTGGATATAATCAAAATTTTCCAGTGCTCTTCAGCTCCCAGTGAAGGAAGGAGCTGTAACTTATTTGTTTTCTTGGAACCTCTGGATCAAATGAGCAAGCCAAAACCGTTTTCAAGTAGGACTACTTTTGCATCATGGACACACAGTTTCCAAATTAAGAATTTTGAAGAGGCATATATAGTGACAGGAAAAAGTTTCTATACAGAAAGAGAATAAGTAGATCGCTTTTTCCAAAAATACCAGACTGCTGGATATGTGGTATCCCAGACTGAAATACACTGGCACCAACTTCAATTCTGATATTTTTATAGTACCAGCACAATTAATTTTTGTAAATCCTTTGCAGCTGTACCCCCAGTATAGCATGGTATTTTTAATAGGGTATTTTCATTATCTTATTTTTAGAGATGAAGGTTTTAACCCTGTTCTTCAGCTGTTTACAATTGATTAGATATGTGAGCAAGAACTTCTGTTGCAGGAAAGCAAAAGAATAAGTCTTTGCAGGCATAGCATGATTTCAGAGCAACTTATGCCCTCTTGCCTATCCCCAGCCATGTCACAATGGAGACTGCTGTCAGAGTGGATCTGACACAAGTGATAAAAATAACAAAAAGAGTACAGAGAAGAGATGGATACATCTGAAAGATGAGACGTTCTGCTTGGATCAAACAAATTTGTTAGGCCAGATGTGCCTGGATTATTCTTACTGGAGAGCAATAAAAACCTCATGGTTGTTGAATTATGCAGTGTTGGCTTAGAAATCATCAAAACAGTTGAACAACAGATGATGCAAGCAACTGTACCCTGTTGACCCAAACATACACAAAGGTTTTAATGAACATCTTTATAGTCGCAAAGTCCAAACCTCCTAAGTCAAAGCACCAACACTAACTTATGTCTTGAGCATTGCTTTGTGTGCACCAAACTCTTTGCAGGGTCACGCGTGATTTTTCACAGGGCTCCAACTTCTCCTGGTGCTCTGGTTCCCCTTGAGACAAGTCAGCATTGTACCCTGAATCTTCCAGGGAGTGCACTGCAGATCACTGCAAAGTTTCAACTGGGCTCAAGGGAGCTGCTACATTTTCAAAGCCTCACAACTTACCCGAATTTCAGGGGCAAGACACAGACTGGCACAACAATCCACTTCACAGGGAGACTTAAGTTGTTTACACAGAAGCAGGTGATACCAAACCTTAACTTGGTCTCCATTTTCAAATGGAGGCACAACAGTATGGTTTTCATCTCCCTTTGGAAACTGACAGGGCAGTACAAAGCTTTCTGAAACCATCCAGCTGAGACAGACAATAACAGATCAAAATGTAGACCTCCCTAAAGTGAAGAAGAAGAAAAAATCCATAAAAATTCTGTAGTTAGTTGTTCTCTTATTTTATGGTTTGGGGAGTGCTTTTTATTTCTTAAGTACTTATGGCATTAGAACGTACTTACAAAAAATAAAAAAAAGGACATTTATTATTATCAGATGTTTAACTTCACTTTCCCAACACATGTAACCTAACTGCTCCTTTCCAAATTGAAGTATTCTCCCTTAATAGCTAACTTGCAGTGATTTTGAAGTTACATATGTAGTACAACAGCGCTCTTGCTTGCTGGAGAATCAAAACAAAATTTATCATAATACATTTTTTCAAAAATATTTAATTCCTTCACAACAAACTGCAACTCTTATCTTGGAATGTATTTTTATAGTTGAAATGCATATTAAGAAGTTAAACAAGTATCCTCATTTTCAGATAATTTGCATTATTCTTGAAGTAAGCTTAGGGAAATAATTTCCCAAATGGTAAT
Organism: Odontophorus gujanensis; assembly: GCA_013399175.1. NCBI lineage: Eukaryota > Metazoa > Chordata > Aves > Galliformes > Odontophoridae > Odontophorus > Odontophorus gujanensis. The sequence continues at coordinate 318,942 of VXAB01006978.1, forward strand.
ACCCTCTATAAATCAGGGGTTGTGGGTTTTTTTTGGTGGTGGTGTGAAGACGGGGTCTCCAGTTCACAGAGGCAGTATGAGGTTGACTATCAGCAGACTTTCTGTGAAAGCTTGGGCAGGTCTTCCAGAGCATTCCCCAGTCCTATTACACCGCGACTCTGAAGCAGGCTCCAGAGGGCAAGAAAAAGGGGCTAAACTTTAAAAGAAAGAAAATTATCTCTCCAAATCCAACCAGATATTTCAGTGACATGAACAGATCCTTCATTTTTGGCAGAATCTCTATCAGGTCCAATTTACCATAGCAAAGTCCCAGTAACTATCAAATACAGATGTGGGTTTCATGGAAGTAATCCAGGTTCCAGTAACTTGGTTGAAGGGAGGATGAGTACTTCTTGTGTGCCTCTGACAGCCAGCTTCAACCTGATGCCTACATCCAGCTCCATTTCCCGTGCTTCGAAGAACTGAATATATTTCAGGGTCCTTTGGTTTAGCAAACTTAGTGACAGGAAACATCCTCCCAATCTTCATACACACTGCTTGGAAGTGGCATGTACTAGCAATGGCCAGGCAAGTGTGTCCTCCAGTCCTGCGTGTAGGGCACAACTGTTAATCCACACAGATGAAGGCATGCATCTGTTAGGAAAAAGACTGGTTTAGTATCTTGATGATACTTTTGAGTAAGTGCTTGCACTGGAAACTGACCACTGCCAGACCATCACCAATAGCTGGAAGAATCCTAAAGGCACCAGAACTTCTCCTTCTGTACTATGAGAACTTGTGTGCTGAAATCAGTCTGCATGGCACTCAGNTATGTAGTACAACAGCACTCTTGCTTGCTGGAGAATCAAAACAAAATTTATCATAACACATTTTTTCAAAAATATTTAATTCCTTCACAACAAACTGCAACTCTTATCTTGGAATGTATTTTTATAGTTGAAATGCATATTAAGAAGTTAAACAAGTATCCTCATTTTCAGATAATTTGCATTATTCTTGAAGTAAGCTTAGGGAAATAATTTCCCAAATGGTAATACCCTCTATAAATCAGGGGTTGTGGGTTTTTTTTGGTGGTGGTGTGAAGACGGGGTCTCCAGTTCACAGAGGCAGTATGAGGTTGACTATCAGCAGACTTCCTGTGAAAGCTTGGGCAGGTCTTCCAGAGCATTCCCCAGTCCTAGAACACCGCTCCTCTGAAGCAGGCTCCAGAGGGCAAGAAAAAGGGGCTAAACTTTAAAAGAAAGAAAATTATCTCTCCAAATCCAACCAGATATTTCAGTGACATGAACAGATCCTTCATTTTTGGCAGAATCTCTATCAGGTCCAATTTACCATAGCAAAGTCCCAGTAACTATCAAATACAGATGTGGGTTTCATGGAAGTAATCCAGGTTCCAGTAACTTGGTTGAAGGGAGGATGAGTACTTCTTGTGTGCCTCTGACAGCCAGCTTCAACCTGATGCCTACATCCAGCTCCATTTCCCGTGCTTCGAAGAACTGAATATATTTCAGGGTCCTTTGGTTTAGCAAACTTAGTGACAGGAAACATCCTCCCAATCTTCATACACACTGCTTGGAAGTGGCATGTACTAGCAATGGCCAGGCAAGTGTGTCCTCCAGTCCTGCGTGTAGGGCACAACTGTTAATCCACACAGATGAAGGCATGCATCTGTTAGGAAAAAGACTGGTTTAGTATCTTGATGATACTTTTGAGTAAGTGCTTGCACTGGAAACTGACCACTGCCAGACCATCACCAATAGCTGGAAGAATCCTAAAGGCACCAGAACTTCTCCTTCTGTACTATGAGAACTTGTGTGCTGAAATCAGTCTGCATGGCACTCAGGAAAAAAAAAAACCATCTTCAATTTGCATTACAGGTTGTAACACACTACTTCAAATGTGTAAATTACTAACACATAATAATCAGAGAAATATTATTATATATTACAATTAAATTATAATTATAAATTATATAAATATAAATATTATTATAACTATATAATTATATATTCTATATATAACAAAGCCAGGCACTTCCTTGATGACATTACATGATTTATTTTCCATTCTTTTCTATGTCTCTCTTAGTCAACTGTATCACTCATTGGACAATCTTCCATGAAGAAAATGATAGAACAGAGTATTTGGAAGAGGGTTTGTTTACAAAGCACATTGATAGCCTGATGTATCCAGAGTAATTAGTTGTAAGCCAAATAATAAAATGTGAAGACTCTTCAAGTACACCAGATGACCAAAACCACAAGATTCATTCAGATATTGTATGCTGCATGAGCACACAATGAGTGCCACTTCATAATGTGAGAGTGTGAAGCCATGGGCTCCAGTCAGACCTATGTGTAGTACAGCTGAAATACCAGCCAAGACAGATATTAATTTAGCTCATGACCCTAGGAAGGCATTTCTGCAACCTTAGGTACTATGTGCAAGGATATGTTTTTCTTCACTGTTTACTGAAAAGAGCCTTAAATCATAGAATTCTTCAGAATTTATCCACCACTACAAATATTGCTTTTAATTAGATGAAGAAGAATAAGCACTGAAAATGTACATTGTCCCCACTGTGGAAGCTGCTGGTTAGCAGTGGAAAACCTTGGACCTCCTTGCCCCCTGCTTTTATGTTTTTAAAAATTAATGCAGAACTCTGATCAGCATTTATTTCTGACAGAGTTTTTGGCTGGGAGGTAGCTAACATACTTGGCATGCTTTAAGTAGCATATCAGAATGAATCACTGACTTTGGTAATACTGCATTATATTTGTCTCTTGTTTAGAGAAATAATGTGTAGCAAGGGAACCCTTAAGGATTAAATCTCCACATTATAAGACAGTTAAATGTACACACACTAAGATACAGTACTAAAGTGGATTGAAAAACGGCAGCTATGAACTTACGCTATATATACACATTGGTTGATTTTCCTCTCCTAGCCTAAAATAGGAATTAGTTCTCCAACCTCATATTTCTTTCCCAGGAGAATATAATGCAGGAAAACAAACAAACAAACAAAAATACCCAAACAAAACAAAAAATACCACATGAAAGCCAACACAACTACATTCAAACTATTTTGTTTTTCTAAAGGTCTGCAACTTTTTCTGGCCTCAGACATAACCTGGCAGCAGAGGAAGCTCACTGCAGAGGTGTGCCAGAGAGCTTTCTGCAGCGGCCCATCCAGAGCTGGAGGCAGGCACTGGCTGTGCTGCCAGTCCCTGCCCTGAACAAAGCACATTAATGGAGCACTGTCACTAACACTGTGGGTCTCCATGGGATGCAAGACACATGCACAGTCTTAATGAAGATGTTGAATGAGATGAAATGTCCTCCAGAGCTGCTCTACAGTGACAGCATCAGACAATTGTACTGTGACAGCCTGGCACTTTGAAACCTTGCAAGTGCCTTTATTTTCTTACTACCATAGCGCTGCAATACAATTTCTTATCACAATTGCTGCCTTCCCAGTTTGCTTTTGTGTAGCTCTAAGTACAGGAAATGCAAAAATCTTGATGGATGTTGGCACTTGGAATTATGTTACCTTTTTAAATGTACTGTATCCTTAAGGCTGAAGAGCTGATCATCCTAAACAGTATTAGCTGTGTTATGATATCTTCTTAGTGCTTAGTTGTTTGGATTTACATTTCTACCACCACACTACTGCTTGTGCTTGAGCTCACATATCTGAAAAGAAATTGCAAACAACAATATTTTGTACTCTCATGATCTTCAGGCTCAATTTTAAAACAAATCCAAAAAGAGTCCACTAACAGGAAGTCATTTCATTTTCCTTTTTAACGGAACTGTACCTCCTGATCATGCCCCAAGGTTTAGAAGGAGCCTCACTTTTGCATTTCTGTTCTACTGTATTAAGCTCATACTACACAGTACACCCATCTGTTCTTCTCCTTCTGTTTCTGCTGTGTGAAACCATGAAACTAGACTGGTCAGTGCATTGCTTGGTCTTCTGCTTTCATTGGCATCTGAGTGTCCTTTGGTGATCGATAAGGCGAAGAAAGCACACAGAGGTAATTACTGGATCCAAACAACAATAGATATCAGCACATAGTCTAATCCTCAGCAATTCATAGAGCTGCATCTAGCATTTACCAGGAAAAAAAAAGACACTTTCATTTTCCAGGGTCAAAGAAATGGGTTGTTATACATATGTTATTGTAAAGAGACTGCTTTAGAGAGGCATTAACTCCACCGGGAGGTATCACTGTACTAGAATAGCTTTTAAGATTTTTTTTTTTTTGCAAACTCGTCATGCAATTGACAAATTATAATAGCATGTTTGCCCCCAACCCTCTGAAAGGTTAGTTTATAGACTCCACAGCTTTATGCAAACAGTTTCAAACACCTTTAAATCTGGAAGATGTTATATGCCTAACTTGGAAGTTAGTAATGCCATATTTATTTAGGATAGCATTAATCTCTTTATTAAGAAAAAGAGTTTCTTACTCTGAACCTGACACTGTTTGCTTTCTCAAGGAGAATGAAGTACGGGCAGTTTGCTTTTAAGACTTGCAGATAGGGCTGCTTTACAGCTTCCTTTTGTGGAGCTCCAAAGGCAGAAAATCTTCTCTTCTAGCAGCCTCTGGGCTGAGCTCTGTGTTCACAACTGAGACTTTTGCCTGTTCCTCACATGGAGTCTGCCATCAAACCCTGCTGTCCTCAGCCACNTCTGACAGAGTTTTTGGATGGGAGGTAGCTAACATACTTGGCATGCTTTAAGTAGCATATCAGAATGAATCACTGACTTTGGTAATACTGCATTATATTTGTCTCTTGTTTAGAGAAATAATGTGTAGCAAGGGAACCCTTAAGGATTAAATCTCCACATTATAAGACAGTTAAATGTACACACACTAAGATACAGTACTAAAGTGGATTGAAAAACGGCAGCTATGAACTTACGCTATATATACACATTGGTTGATTTTCCTCTCCTAGCCTAAAATAGGAATTAGTTCTCCAACCTCATATTTCTTTCCCAGGAGAATATAATGCAGGAAAACAAACAAACAAACAAAAATACCCAAACAAAACAAAAAATACCACACGAAAGCCAACACAACTACATTCAAACTATTTTGTTTTTCTAAAGGTCTGCAACTTTTTCTGGCCTCAGACATAACCTGGCAGCAGAGGAAGCTCACTGCAGAGGTGTGCCAGAGAGCTTTCTGCAGTGGCCCATCCAGAGCTGGAGGCAGGCACTGGCTGTGCTGCCAGTCCCTGCCCTGAACAAAGCACATTAATGGAGCACTGTCACTAACACTGTGGGTCTCCATGGGATGCAAGACACATGCACAGTCTTAATGAAGATGTTGAATGAGATGAAATGTCCTCCAGAGCTGCTCTACAGTGACAGCATCAGACAATTGTACTGTGACAGCCTGGCACTTTGAAACCTTGCAAGTGCCTTTATTTTCTTACTACCATAGCGCTGCAATACAATTTCTTATCACAATTGCTGCCTTCCCAGTTTGCTTTTGTGTAGCTCTAAGTACAGGAAATGCAAAAATCTTGATGGATGTTGGCACTTGGAATTATGTTACCTTTTTAAATGTACTGTATCCTTAAGGCTGAAGAGCTGATCATCCTAAACAGTATTAGCTGTGTTATGATATCTTCTTAGTGCTTAGTTGTTTGGATTTACATTTCTACCACCACACTACTGCTTGTGCTTGAGCTCACATATCTGAAAAGAAATTGCAAACAACAATATTTTGTACTCTCATGATCTTCAGGCTCAATTTTAAAACAAATCCAAAAAGAGTCCACTAACAGGAAGTCATTTCATTTTCCTTTTTAACGGAACTGTACCTCCTGATCATGCCCCAAGGTTTAGAAGGAGCCTCACTTTTGCATTTCTGTTCTACTGTATTAAGCTCATACTACACAGTACACCCATCTGTTCTTCTCCTTCTGTTTCTGCTGTGTGAAACCATGAAACTAGACTGGTCAGTGCATTGCTTGGTCTTCTGCTTTCATTGGCATCTGAGTGTCCTTTGGTGATCGATAAGGCGAAGAAAGCACACAGAGGTAATTACTGGATCCAAACAACAATAGATATCAGCACATAGTCTAATCCTCAGCAATTCATAGAGCTGCATCTAGCATTTACCAGGAAAAAAAAAGACACTTTCATTTTCCAGGGTCAAAGAAATGGGTTGTTATACATATGTTATTGTAAAGAGACTGCTTTAGAGAGGCATTAACTCCACCGGGAGGTATCACTGTACTAGAATAGCTTTTAAGATTTTTTTTTTTTTGCAAACTCGTCATGCAATTGACAAATTATAATAGTATGTTTGCCCCCAACCCTCTGAAAGGTTAGTTTATAGACTCCACAGCTTTATGCAAACAGTTTCAAACACCTTTAAATCTGGAAGATGTTATATGCCTAACTTGGAAGTTAGTAATGCCATATTTATTTAGGATAGCATTAATCTCTTTATTAAGAAAAAGAGTTTCTTACTCTGAACCTGACACTGTTTGCTTTCTCAAGGAGAATGAAGTACGGGCAGTTTGCTTTTAAGACTTGCAGATAGGGCTGCTTTACAGCTTCCTTTTGTGGAGCTCCAAAGGCAGAAAATCTTCTCTTCTAGCAGCCTCTGGGCTGAGCTCTGTGTTCACAACTGAGACTTTTGCCTGTTCCTCACATGGAGTCTGCCATCAAACCCTGCTGTCCTCAGCCACATTCTCCAGCCACCTACAACTAGGATCTCCAACTCCTACAACTAGGAGCATGGGGTTCGCTCCCTAAGAGATGTCATCAATAGATGTAATCAAAAACATACTTTATTAGAAGTATCATGTGCTACTCAATCCAGTTGCTTGACATAGACATTCAATCAATTCTGTCTTCAACTTTGTTTTTTTTTTCTTCGTTAACTGTACTGATTTCATTATTATATTTTGGATTTGAATTAATGAGAAGCATAGAAACCAGACTACTGAGTTCCTGGTGATTGTCATCTTTTTTTTTCAGCTCTTTTAATAATGAGACATGGACCAGGCTCATTGAGAAACACTTCAGCCAACAAATGACACTAGAAAAAAAACTGAAGAAAGTAGTATCATTCTTTGCAGTAAATTTGTACATTAATAAGAATTACTCACATCTGGCAATTCAGTTTAGCCAGCAGGTACATTTTATCATATTCTCAGATATCACGCCCACAATAGAAACACATTAAACACAATCAGTTGACATCTATGAGAAGTGTATTAAATACCTCTGTCTGGCTTGGGACTTGCACAGGACTGAACTTGTGACAAAGCAAAGAACTATCTCCCAGAACGTTAAATAAAAAATGCCAGAAAGTATGGAGCATAAATTACTTTCTCATTTCATTTCCTGATTCAACAGCATTTTTTAAATGAACAAATGCATTTTCTTGATAAGTTTTCCAGAACTATTTTGGAAGGGAAAATAGAAGATTTGTGTACACTAAAAACAAGGAAAAAATTAGAGTAAATTTTAACAAGTTTCCTCTTCAATCTAGAGGAGTGTGAACTCTGACTTTCTTGTAGGAAGCTGATTGGAATGGGCTCTGAAAATGACAACGTGTGGCTGGTGACTTTTGCGCAGTTTATTTATGGAAAAAAATAAAAGGAAGAAAGTACCTGTGCAGGTACCACAAATTATCCCAGGAAATATGGCATGTTTAAGAAGAGAAGAATACAAAGAGAAGATGTTTGACAGACAGTAGTCAAGACCAAACCACATCTTAATGCGAGTTATCTTGCATGGTCAAACACTGCTCAAATGGCCAAGTATAACCAAAACTTGTATACTGTAGTGACTAGTGCTCTTCACATCAGAGATTTTCTGCTGGTTTGTGTTTGAGGGGCTATAGAGTGCCCCTTTTATCTACTTCTTGAAATCAGTATAACCAAGATCTCCTTGACTGTTAGAAGCATGACCCTGCAGGAATCGCATCTGAGCACTTTCACACAGAGAAGGTGGTGGTATGTCCATGGACCACACATCAGAACAGGGCCATCAGACTTGAACAGCTGAACTCCAACAGGCATACAAATATAGAAACCTTTCTTCTCTTTATCCCTTAGCAAACCTGAAATTTTCCTCAGGCATATAATGACACATATAATTAAGGACATTTTGCTGGCTGTAGAGACACATACATAGCACTGATCTAAATTTGGCCATTGAAACCAAAGTGGAGATACAGACTGTTAACTAAGAAAGAACATTCATAGAAGGAAAGAGGCAGCACTGCATGTCTGCCCACTGATCAGGCCACAGCCTCACACTTGCAATGGGCCCCAGCACAAAAGCCCCACGTTCTTCCCACTCCCAGAACCAGTAGCCTGCCTTCACCCAGGTGCCCTTAGCAAGGGTTGGAAGACAAAAAAACTAGCTCTTGCATTGGCATAGGGCCATCAGAGCTTGAGTACTGCTGTAACAACACATCCACAGCTATGTTATAGACAAAGAGATTACTAGCAGAATCAAGGTTCAACTATTAAATTTATTTGAGTTCATGCAGTAGTCTGAGGAGAAAAATGAGATTACTATCATATACACTTTTGTTGTGACACATCTAGTCACAATTGCCTCACAAGAGTTATAAGAGCTCTCCAAGTAAAGGATTCTGAAGTTCCCCAGCGTGCAGTGAGCTGCAGCATTGTCTCAACCAGTGCCCAGCTGCCTGCTGAGCCCCAGAGATATCCAGCACATCCCTGCTTTTTAATGCTAATCTGTCTCACAGCAGTCCCTGCATGCAGCTGCAAAAACCATGTGTCTACCCTACTTCTGTCACCTACACATCTGGAAAGTCTATGAGAAAGTAGAAATGCTAGGTACTAGTTATTTTACTCCTCTGCACAGATGACTGATTGTAGGTTGACAAGGCCAGTAGAAAGCAATGCTGAGAGCTTCCAGCAATATTCTTTTACTTAAAAACTGGTTCTACAGAGGACCTCTGTGCAAGTTAACCACTTGTTGTGAATCCTACTTCCGCTCCTACTCCAGGGGTAAGTCACTGGCTGGACATAGCTGTAGCACCCTCCACGGAACTCACCTCCTCTTCTGCCACAACAGGTGGCTTGGGGCAGTGCTGCACCATCCAGCAACCATGGGGAGAGGTGACAGCAGGCCTCAGCTGCTTCATGATGGCCAAACAGACCATCTGAATGTAAACGTGTTATGATTCAAGTTGCTTCTCAGGACAAAGTATCCATTCTCCTCAACACAACACAAGATTGCTCCCCTCCCCTTGAGTTCTTCTGTCTCCAAAGATCACATCTCCTTTACTGTAATCAAAATGATACTCCCAGGACAAGAAAGCAATGCAGCTGCTAATGCCAAAACAGTAGGAGTGCTTTGCTACAATAGAGTTTCTTGCTGAGTGATGAATTCAAAGGAGAGAGGTAAATTCACCCTTATCCAGTTTCCTGTGGTGAGGGGAAAGAGGTTGCTACTTCAGATTCAGCAGATCAGTTTTGCTGACCAGTTCCCCTGCTCTCTGAGGAGACATTCTTCTTGCCAGCACTGTGGATGCAAATGCTGCCAGCACTGAACAGGGGTGAAAGTTGGTGCTATTCAGTGAGCAGTGCCAGGGGTGTTGTAGCTTGCCTGGATGGCAGGGTCTCAGCTCACTTGTTGCAGATACAGAAGGACAAATCTGATCATTCTGCCACCAAATGTTGCCTACTCTGTTGCAATGGCAAGAAAGAAATCAAGGGATGTGCCTCAACAGGCCACAGCACTGGTCTGTCTGTCCCTCCACAGCAGATGACACATCAGACACATACTCTGCAACACACCATACATACACACACTCAGAAGTTGCTCTTGGAGCAACTTCTGGTCTAGAAATCCAAAGAGCTATAAACAACATCTCCATAGGAGTCATGCAGATGTGATACCAGTTCCTCATTCAAACCCAGATCACACGTTAGAGAAATCAAACATTTCTAGTTTTACATGAGTTTAGTTTCTGTTGAGAACTCCAAAAGCTTGTTAATGTTTCTTAATGAGCTATCAAAAAAAGAAAAAAAAAAAAAACGAAAAAAAAACAAAGCCCTTAAATGTCTGAGCAGAAACCAGAGGGCACAAATTGCAGGATAAAGATTGTGGTCAGTATTAGTGGGTAGGACTTCACTAGACAGAATAACTGTTCCTGATCACCTGTCAACAGTTCACAGGCTGGTTCAGTGACTAACACTTCCACAGCCCATTCAGCCCCACATACCTGTCAGTGTCCTAAAACAAAAAACAACACTTCACCTTCAGAAGCAGCAAAGGCTTTTCCCCATACTTTAGCTTTTAAAAACATCTAAGGAAGCCTCTTAGTATAGTGGGAACACTTCCAGGTCAGTCCCAGCAGTCTGACTAATGCAGCACCCAAAAAACAGGTAGCGTGATGGCTAGACATTACCTACAGAGAGCTTTAAATTATAGAAGCTAATTCTTACTGTGGTGCAGGTTGAGGCAAAGATGCATGGGATATGACAAATGAGGCTTATTTCAACAGGCAGAAGTCCAAATGCTTTCCTTATTAGCACAGAGGTAAATCACTCAGAGCTGAAGGTCTTGTGCACTGTGTGACACCACTGATAATAGCAGTGGAAGCTCAGGGGATGCAGCTGCACATACACCACCAAAGCAGGCAGCAATTCCTCCCTCGTGTCTGGTGGACATTTGGTGTATGCAAGAGAGTTAATGGAAAATCCTTAGAAACAATGCTGTGCATGGCATATTTTATCTATTGGGTTGTCTTTTTTCTTTTCACTAACAGCAAAATCTGAAGTTTCTATTTGGAGTTCCTTTCACAAGCATCCTACAATTAGCAGGATTTAATAAACAGTGCGTCCTACAGATACTGACACTATATAGGTGGAGGAAGCGTAACATTCAGCTGCTTTCCAAAGCTTTGCAGCAAACCAGTGTTTTGCTTCCCTTATTTTACACCAAGGTTATAGAAGAAGCACTGTAGTAAAAAATGAACAGAAGAGGGAAACAAAGCAACAGAGCTCTGTAATTAAGGCTTATGCACTACCACTGTTTTATATTTATGCATACAATAACAGAAAGAGTTGCATACAGCAGTAGGGCACTGAAATAGCAAAATATCCCTTTAACATCACAGCTGGCCCTGAATGAATCTCCAAACACCCACATATGAACTTTGAGTTAAAGAGCATTAGAGAGGAAACAAACAACAGCTCAAAGCCTCTCCTCATATATGGGACTTCCATTGGTTCAATGAACCACCAGAAAATACAGGAAGAAGTAGATCCATTTATCCCCCAAAAAGTAAAAGAAAAATACCACCCAAAACACCATCATTCTACAAAGAATCAACTTAGCTCAAGCATATCAACCCTAGTAAGCACAGTACTCCAGCCATAACACATAACAATGGCCTTACTTACACATTGCTTCTCCCAGAAGACACCCAAAACAGCTGCACAGGGTCCACATTCATCCAGATGACAAGAGCTGGCTCTGTAGAAGAATACCTCACACACCTCACTCCCACAGCAACAGGAACAGCTTCAGGCCCAGGAGATATATAGGAAAAGGGGCTGGCTGGGACTGACCGCAACAATCAGAGGCAACAGATCTCAGCTGAAGCTTTACCTAGGGCCATTGCTGGGGTTGTTTCTGATGTAGATAATATCATATAATAATATATAATAAAATCTTTAATCATCAGTCTAGATTTGGGGGCTTATTTGTACCTGTGTCATTTACATTTTTGCTTGCTTATTGAATAGCAGTCCATGTGCAAGGAGGGGTATGGAATCAAAATCACAGCACCATCCAATCTGTTAACAACGGGTTAAAACCTTTACTCAAGCTGTTGAGTGCACCTGCCTCACCTTTTGGGGGAAAAAAAAAAAAAGAGAGATATTTACCTTTCCTTTGAACTACAGAATCAAGCTGGAAGGGGTTCAAGTGCCCCAGAATAATTTATTGTTGCTGCTAGGAGATAGGAAATTTGCAAACACATTCCTGTTATTAGGAGTAAGCAAAAGAAGGCACAAATTTCACTTCTGCAGAAAGCATGTCTATCTTCATGTGAAAGTGATTTATGTGGTGCAGCCATCTGTCTGCTTACACTTTTTAAAGTAGAATTTCCAATTGCTAATGAAGCAACCATTTAGAAAAAGGGATAAATATAGTGGCATAAGCAGGTACAGGTCCGGTTTGCTTCATAGCTTAAATGGTACACTTCAAAGTAGGTTTTGAATTGCATACAATATTGGGTCTCATCACAGCATCTCCCAATACAATGTGAGTTATGACACCGATGGTTTCCTGGGGCCTGCAGAAATCAAAAAGTGAGTATGTGTAGGGGAGACAGGAAAGGTGTATCCCCAGATGCTGTCTCCAGACCCTAACAGGAGATGGACTGGACATAAGGATGAAGCTTTTTACAATCAGGGTGGTGAGGATTTGGTGCAGGTTACCCAGGGAAGAGGTGGATGCCCCATCCTTGGGGACAGTCAAGGTCAAGCTGACTAGGGCTCTGAGCACCTGATGGAGCTGTAGGTGTCCCTGCTCAGTGCAGGGGAGTTGGACTTGAAGGGTCCCTTCCAACTCAAATGATTCTATGATTCTATGTTTTATGGTTATGGATGTCTCCTCTCTGTTCCCTCCCTTACCCCATGGATACACCTGCTCTGGCTGATGGCAAAGAAGTTTCTGCCAGCTGCCCTCTAGCCCTGGGTTTGCCTCACTAAACTGAGTGCAAGCCTAAAAAACTACAACTAGTGCATAACCAAAACATAACATACCAAGGTGATCCCTCTGTGCCAGGCAACCACACTGCGTTCAGAACAACCTGGAACCAGTGCTATACCAGGGAAGCTGGGCCCAAGCTTTTCTCCTGAACCCTTGGAGCACAAAGAGCCTACTGGTGTCTGCCTGCTGGCCCCACCACTGCTGCAAGTCCACACCTGGTCACTTTGGTGCCCAGAGATTTACGCAGTGTGTAAGTGACTGCCAGCTACAGACCGATAATATCTAAACACCCACTTTTCACCTTTTTAGGTGAAATAGGTTAAATCATGTGTTTAGCTTTTACTTTTCCATGTTCTACAATGCATAAATACAGACCAGATGTGCACAAGGATGGATAAACCTCTATCAGACAGAGAGAAGCAGTGCCAGAGGCTGCCTGGGTGCTCTCACTGCTCCTGAGGCACAGGCATGGAGCAAGCTGCCACCTTTCCCTGGGAAGGAGTTGATGGAGCTGTGCATCATGTACATGTCGGTAATGAGAGCACAAAAATGCCATGCACAAAATGGTTATTCACAACAAAATAGCTAATAAAACAAACAATTATCTCAAGGTACGATTAAATTATTCAAAACAGTAAGAGAATCGACAGAAGCTGTTTTGTACTGTTTGTTAGATAGATGTTGCTAAGTTGGAATGATTTACAAAAATACCACAGGAAAAAATTCCCTGAGCTTAGTAATTTTAAATGATGATTTTGCTGAAAATCTAGTGTGTTTAAATGTAAAGCACAGTGCAGGTAATGATTCTGCTTACTGTAGGATGCACTTTGTTAATCAAAAGTACTCCAGAAACACGATCAAAGCTCCTTTATTTGACCAATTTCCACTGGGAATTCAAGAAATATCATGTGTAAGGTTTGCAGGTAATTGGCAACAGCTTAAAAGAATTAAAAAATATTCCTCTAATGCAGTGCAGTCCCTAGAAAGCTGTGTTTGACTCATAACTGCAGCTCCACCTTGTGCGAATGTCCTGCCTTCCCACCACAGCCGAGGACCCCTGTTGCACAGCCTCCCATTGCTGGAAGGCTCCCAGGACAGGGCTCAGGCTCACTGTTTGCTCTCCATGTGCAGGATGTTCAGGTAGTCCTTTTGTTGCAATGGAATTGCTTTTCTGACATCAAATCTCCAAACAAAATAAAATCCTTCAGTACAATAATACTTACTGAAGCATCAGTTTATGCTAGAGACAGCAGAAAATTGCTAAGAAGATGGTCTAACCCAAGAGGATGTTTAGAATTTAAGATTCAGTTAGCTCTTATGGTGTAATTTGTCCCATATGTTTTCCTATTTACATTTTTTCAAGCAAAACGTTTTCTATTGGATGTGGAGCATAAGGAACTTTCCATGCTGAAGTAGCTTTGCACCTTCCCCCATAACACAGCCCTTCATTTTCTTTCTATCGCAAGTCATTATTGAATAACATACACCTTCTATATTTCAGCTGGTGTCTGGCAGCAGGGAGAAGTTGCATGTGATGAGCCTGATCTATTGCAACCTCATCTGAGCAAGCAGATTGCCTATGCAATACAGAACACTGATTTGGTTTTCTGATGACCTTCTGCATCCAATCCTGCAGAAAACTTCCTTTCAAGGCTGCTCCCAGCTGCTGCAAGCCTGGGATGTTCTGGGGTGAGTCTTCTAATAGAAAGATGCAAGTCTTGTGTTATTGGTAACACTGAGGTCACAGCAGTAGTAATAAATTCATGAGCACAAATTGTCATAAACTGTCTGAAGAAAAGGTGACAAACTGCCAACCACTGCAGAAATGTTTGTGTGTTTCTCCTGTCCGCTCTGAAGGGAACTCTGGCTTCTGTCTCAAGCAGACCTTCAGAGTGCCTGTGCAGTACTTGTTGATTGGATGTTTCTGAGCAGCTTCAGCCTCATCTCTTTGCAGCTCTTCCAAGTTTTCAGTGGCTCTGCTGAGCAGTGGCTGGGTGTGCACCACATTTCATTCTACACACATGGGGGCCATGCACACTGCTGCTACCCTTTGCATTTTTTCTGCACATTGTCTTTGAAAAGTGGGATGCAGATGGTTCCAGGGCAGATTTATCATTAACTTTCCTGGTCTACTAGTCTGACCATTTGGGAAAATCCTTGCTCTACTGGCAAAAATGATCCCATTATGGCAGAGAAGTTTCATGCATTCAGGCGACAGCTGTGTCCTCTGAAGGAGATCGCAGAGGGAAGTGGTTGTGCTCTCTTCTGCCTGAAGAACATAAAGTTGGCATTTCTCTTTTGCCACATGTTTTGTTTCAGCACTTTTCCCTTAATTGCTCTGAAGATGTTTTGTGTCCATCCCTCCTTCCTTGTTCGTGTCCATCCTACCTGATGATGCTTGTTGTTCAAGGCCAAATCCTGCTGCTTGGTGAACCTGGAGCTGCCAAATTACTGCCTCTTCCACCTTCACAGCCTCAGGGACATCTCAGCTGCAGTCTGCTCCTGCGGCAGGATTATATGGGCAAAAAGACCAATAAAGCTGCCCCACTCCTGAATGAATGGTTTTTCATTCAATGAGTAAAAAAACCAATATTTGTAATTGCCATTCTTACAATGTTTGGTTTGTTTTCTCTGCTTACATTTCCACTGAACTTACCATTGTTCTTCATACATCGTTCTTTTTTAATGCAGAGCCTGCTTCCTCTGTATCAAAATATGAAGATGTGTGGGTGGATATTGTCCAGAGTTTTCACTTCTCCAGGCAGTGAAAGGCTTTGTTTATAGCTTTGTTTATAATGAAAGAAATAGGTTTTTTCCTCTTGTTGTTCTTGAGAGCAATACTTGACAGCTGATCAAAAATGAAACACGGTTGGTGGGCTTAGGTCAACACAAAGTGCAAACCCAAAGATAAAAAGAAGAAAAAGATTGTCTCAAAGTGCTTTAAACTGTCCCTTTTCCATGTTTTGCAGTAGAAGAATATATATAATGGTAATTATGCCTGGGTGTTAAATTTATGCTTATTTCTCTCGTATGTCAGCTTTGCTGTAACCTTGGCATTACCACCTCCGGAAATCCAGAGTTTGTTACAGGACGTGCAACCTGAAACAGCACAGCTCTGAAGAAAACATATTTCTGTGACTCTATTTCCATTTTGTTTGTTTTAAGAAACCTTAGTGCTGATTTTCAACCTGTGGTAAACTGCAGGAAGATCCTTGCAGGCTGGAACATAGGAGAGCTCCCACATGAGCAGAGCAGCACTGACTTCTCACCTCTCACTCTTGGGAGCAGGTAGCTCTCTGTTTAAACCTGAGGACCTGCACCCATCAACCAGGCAGTGCATGAGCACTGGGGGCTTGTACCCAGCCAGGATCCCCTCTGCCTGCTCAGCATGACAGGAGAGAGGAGGGCTTTGAGCAGTAGGAGCCCATTCCTGACCACATTTCCAGCCAAATGCCTCTTGAAAAACAGATAGGAGCCAGGGTCAGACAGACAACGCTGAGCTCCTGAACTCAGCCAGAGGCAAGCAGCGCTCATGGCCCAGGGCCTACTGCTCAGCTGGTCAGACTTCTGGGTCTGATTCATGCTTTGGGTCTCTAACACCCATCTTTCTCCTCTAATTGACCCCTGCCACATGTTCTGAGAACTTATCCTGAAAGCTGAACAGACACAATTGCACATATCTGCTTGCTCCAGTGCAACTCAGACACCAAAAACTGCCCCAGTGCTTCAGGCCCCTCTCCAGGTATTTTCTTCCCTCTGACTCTGGATCCATTTCACTTTGCCTCTACAAAGAAGAAAAAGCAACACTGAGATGGCCCTCATGTTGAAATCTCTTTCTGTGATTAATAAACTGAGTATACTTGTTTGTTCCCATTTGACACAGATTGAATACTTCAATGTTTTCTTTTGGTGTTACCCAATAAAAAGAGACAAGGAAAGCTGATTCAACCCTTATGTTTCCGAGGCACACTCCTGGAGCTTTCTAAGGGAAATGCATTCGTAGGACAGCACACTGGATTCAGGGCTCAGTTTGCCAAAGTATAATGCTTGGTTACCCAGCACTGAGCAGGCTCTCCTGCTTACTTTCACTTTTGTGCTGTAACTGATGTCTCAAATCATTCTCTAGAGAAAATCTACCAGAGGAAGAACAGACAAAAATGTTTTCCCTATGCAGTGCTAGGGAGATGACTTGCTAGCACTGACAAAATAGAATACTGGAAAATACAAGAAAATCCATGTGAAATTCTACAGTACATGCCGGTATGTTAAAAATATGGTATTAAAATGCATACATGAACACAAACATCTTTTTAAGGAGCTACTATTCTTACAGCCCACCACTGAGCAAACTCTGCTTTGTGTGCATAACTGTAACTTTCCTGAATGACACTGTTATGCAGTCTCCTCCTCCCACATAGCTCTTCAGGTGCCAGAGGCAGCAGCTGAGACCAAGTCAAGGAACCTGGACTAAACTTTGAGCCTGACAGCCTCTGCCCAGCTGCAACCTAGCCCTGCAGATGCTGACAGTCTCCATGGCCCTCATTTATTGATATTATATCTTCACAGATAACTGAAATTCTGCTTCTGTTCAGTGCCAGTCACACCTACTGTGGCAAGGCCCACTGCAGCCCTCAGAGGCAGATTTAGAGTTTCATTCCTAGCCTTTCTGCTTCACTTTCCTACTATATTTCTAGTTTTCCATGACTAATGATCCATTCTAAGGAGAGCTTCAAGTCTTATACAGGTCAGCAATAGATTTGTCAATCCCTTAGATTTTTTTTCCTTACAATTTCTGTTATTCGAACCATGGAAACCATACACAGCGGAATTGATCAGACTGTTCTCTCTTCTTCTGTTTCAGTTGCAAGCCAGTGTAGCAAATGTGCTTTGCTATGCTTTTCCAAGGCTGGGGCAGCATCACCAAGTAAGCTCTCTATATAAACAATAAAAATAGTAACAGTAAAATATTTTTTCCTGTTTCCTGTTTCCCAAACTATTTGCCTCAAATCTTGACAGTGTAAGTCAAAACCAGTAGAGCTGTGATATGTGGAGGGTTGGACTAGATGATCTTAAAGGTGTTTTCCAATGTTAATAATACTATATTTCAATGAAATCTGGAGGCATGTAAACTGAACACAGCAAGTCTTTAATGCAGCACTGAATTTGAAGGTGAATATTGTTTAAATATAATGTTAAGATTAAATAAAAATCTGATCGATGTACATACATGTGCAGGAGGTTGAGTGCCCAAATAGTTGTCTGCAACTGCTCACAAGCTCTGCTGTAAAGAATAGAAGGAACTGCATTTGAAAGGATTCATTACTCCAGTACAAGTTGACCTGCAATTTACAAGAGTGGTAAATTATTTAACTCCAGATTGATTTGAGGATGTACAGCATTGCATAGGTCATTCCACGAACCTTCTAGTTCTTGATGCTCAGCAAGTGCTACTGAAGAAAGTACTCTTTTCAGAACAAATGGAGGTAAAACGAGCAAAATCCAACATACAGTTAGTATTCAGTAAGAATGAAGAATTAATTTTTATCAAGGCATTAGCTGTGAGACTGGTCTTCCCTGCATGAAGTGTTACTGTTCAATGTGTACATCAAAATTTCATCTAATTTTACCAAGCTCAGTCATTACATTCTATTATATCATCAGTATACTCACTAAAAAGAAGAGTTTTTGTTAATGAGATCAATGCAACTGAAAGGCTATTCAGCATCCTTTCTTTAGCAGATGCTCCAAAGAGTTGAGAGCAATTTATCTTTTGGTTTGGCTGAGGTTACACTAAGAACAGCAAAACCCTGGCATATTAAGCTAAAGGAATCTAAATATAGCTTCTTCTAATGTTTTATTTCCCAGCAAATAAAGCAGCTGTCAGAAATATGTTCTTCTGAGAGGCATTCATGTGCACACAAAGTCTCTTGTTTCTAATCTCAGAAATGCACTCACAGTCAGTAGTCACCCACAAACAGGTGTGCAGATCAAACATGAATTTTGTATTTTCCAGCAGATACACATGGTAAATAAGAAGGCAATTCTAAGTTTTACACAGTGGATTAAGCAGTCTAAAATTAAAATCAAATACTTTGACACTGTCATATGGTTACCAGGTGCCTTATTCTAAGAATTTTACATCATCAGGGACATATTTGAAAAACGTGATTTGTGGTGTAACATCTCACTGAATTTGCCAAATTCAAAGGATAAAATACGTTGAGCAAAATAATTTCTCACATTCGACAGATTTAAGTAGCCTGACACATAGTAATACAGGCTAAACTCTTTGAGTACACAATAGAGATATTTTCAAGTGGGCAAGCTAAGGATCTCGAACAGAATCACTGCCTTAAAAAGTACTGTGCTTGTTTATGGCCTGGTTGAAATAGTCCAGAGTTCTCTATAGCTCTGAAGAAATCCAAAATTCTGCCCCGACTTTTAAAGGAAAAAGGAAGGATTGGAAAAACAATAAAACCAAGCAGTTCTAAGGTATTTCTGTATCAGAGTATTGTTCCATTTCAACTGTGAACGTGGGCTACACCAGTCAAAAGGAGTATGTTTTGAAATGAGAGCACAACAGTTAAAACCACAGACATTCACACTCCCACTTTGCTCCCAAAACATTTTTTGTTTATGCATATAACTGAAACGTGCCGCACATCTGCACATTTCTTATATAAATATGGGACTGTGACTCTCTATGCATGCCTTCTTCACTGCACACATGAAGCCGTGCCCTCTGCAGTGATAAGGAGCACCTCCATGTAGCAAACAGAATACCATCAAAAGCTGCTGAGGAAGCAGAATAAATCAAGCAGTTCATTGATTTTAAGGATATCTCTGAGAACAGTACTGACCCAGAAAGACTTTTCCGTGAGCCTATGAATTTTTAGTTAATAACGTTTTGATAACTCTGTTAATCCTGAATAATATCTTGGTATGGAAGCAATCTAGTTCAAAGGATGATTAATCTGTTCCAGTGTGATAAATGTTAAGCAAAGATAATTAAATCCATACTCTTAGATTCAGGAACTAATGTTTCTGAATGGATAATCAAGTACATACCACAGTAAAATAATACAGGAAGTACCATCAAATATTTTTGTGTGCATCAGAGGCCTCATCCATCATAAAAGAAATAATCTTATTCTCAGAGCAACTTGACAGCACATTTTGATATTATACTTAAAACCATCCATCCTACATCTATCCATTCTTACAAAGGAATAAATAAATAAGTAAATAAAGCTTGGACATTCAGAACTCTTACTTGTAGAGTCTTCTTAATTACCTCCTGCTGGAAGTATTCCTTTTACATAATCCCAGACAAACATAGACACTAAATCTTTAAAATCTAGAATCAAATATGGCAATCTTGTACAAACTTTTTTAACACTACATTCACATGTACAGCTCTTAGATCTCTCTGTTCACACTTTGGGTTGTTAAGTCTGATTTGCAGAATGCTTTATAATAGTGAACCTTTAATATTTACCCACATGGTAATAGTTATAATAAAAACATACTTTCGCCCAATTTAATACTAATAACTGAAAGCACATCATTAGAAGACAACCAGATTTATTCTCCATTATAATATGCGCACAAAGAAAGATAAATCATCAGCAAGAATATAATCTCTGAATGCTTCTGTCAGGAAAACTCCTATGAAATACAAGTTTGCCAAAAAAGACTTTGAATACCAATTTCCAAGTCACACATGCCTAATAGAATACATCAGTGCTGGGGTGTAAATGGATCAAATTGTCTAGGACTAGAATGTCCTCAGTAGATATCAGAACAATTATCTGAACTCTCTACTTTGAGAACATGAACTCAATTTTTTTCTTGGTAAAGAAATCATAGTATTCTATCTATTCAGAAATACCAGTGTAAAGTTTCTCCTGAACCAAAATACTAGTAAAACAAAACAACAACAGAAGTTGGAAAATAATTTGAACTCAAGAAAAATGCACAACCCCATTAAAAAAAAAAACAACAGGGTTAAAAAATCTTGTAAACCCAACCATTCAGCTTTCACCTAATTGCAGAGAAAGCCAATCTCCTCTTTCTAGACTGTTCCTGTCAACATGTTAGAGTCAGGCTGCCACCTACAGAGCACTAACTACAGGATCGTCTGATCCTCCTGCTCCTTCTTCACTAGAGCCACCACCCTTGCCTTCCAGAGCAAAGACACCTTTCTGTACTCAAGCTTTGGGATTTCATAAAAATATGGAAACCAGAAGCCACTGAGAAATTTTTTCTAGCAAACTCCACCCAAGTTATCTGTTACTATACAACCGAATTTAAACTAAGAAAAAAGCCACTAAAACATGTAAAAAAAAAGCATGTAAAAGCATGTAAACAGCTCTTCATGTCATTTCTATATTTTATGTGATCTGTAGAATCATAGAATGGCTTGAGTTAGAAGGGATCTTAAAGACTATCAAATTCTAACCCACTTGCAGGTTTCCCACAGCCCCATACAACCTGGCCTTGAATGTCTCCAGGAATGGGGCATCTACAACTTCTCTGGGTAGCATTTGCCAGTGCCTCATCACACTAATGATTCAGAAAACACAAGACCTCATCCTACTCCATGGTAGGAAATTCAGAAACTAATTGGAAATAAAGTTCAGGACAGAGTTAGGAAAGCTTGCCTGTACTATGTCAAAGAATTTTCTCAAAGAATTGGACGATTTCAGGTTGAGGTCTTTCTTCAAGTATCTTGTTGGTATAGAACAGTCTGTAGTATATTAGTGCACTGACTTTCTCGAGTGGAGAGAGGAGGGGAAACCCCTGCTGTGAAAGAACAGCCGAAGTTCTGAGAATAACCTGGAATGACAACTTAGCATCCATGCACTTCAAAAACACTGTTGACTTTTATAAAAAAAGCACAATGGCAAAAATTGAGGCTGTTAAAAATATGTGGTTTGCTTTGGTAGTTTTTAATTCAAGGTAGCATTTAGTGGGTGGAGTTGTAAATTAGTAAGTGAATTGCTGCCACAGCAGAGTGTGCTACTAGTCTGCAAAGGAGCTTTACTAAGAATAGGAATGTGGTCACTGTGATAATGAACAAGGGCCCAGCATGCCTGAAATGATGATGGGAGATCTAGAGATAGATGCTTTATGTGTAACAGATGCTCTAGAAATTAGACATTAAAGATCTCTGAAAGATTGAACTGGTTTAAGAGCATGGCAACCAATAAGGTTTGGTTTCAATTTTCAAAGGAAACAGTGGCAGAGTCTATACACATAAAACATCCTTTTCACTGTCACTTTTCAATGAATCAGACTAATCAGTTAAAATCAGTACAATGCACTAATCAAATATTTGATCCATTCCATCAAACACCCAAACAAAAAAGGTCTGTTCGTGCATCAGTTACTTTCTGAAAATAAATAATATTGGTATTAGTACTAACAGAATTTTAGAGAGACTATATGCATGGGAAGGGCTTACCACTTTCTAGAACTGTCTGTAGCTGCAAAAGATTGCAAGACAATAACTTTGCAGCAAGAATCCTGAGTAAAACATGCAGATAGACGTGGATGGCAATATAAAATATGCCCTACCTTCAAGTGTTTGGAAGCTTTATTACTAAGTAACCACAAGTTCAGAAGAAAATACACTGAACCCAAGAGCATAGCAGGGTGACCTGTGTGACTACAGTAAATTCGCATTTTTGGCTGCTGAAATTCCTCATCAATGGACATCAACAATGTACTCTCACCCCTCTGACCTTACAGAACATGCACAGCCTATATCAGCCTTAAAACAACCTGCAGGAAGGTTTTCAACAGGAGCAAAAATAAATCCGCCTGCAATCACTGTGTCTACTTCACACCCTTGCACAACCCCTTCCTTGGGGGTCCTGCTTTGATCTTAGTTTATACCGGCCAGCTCTAAGGCTCCCAGCACACTGAGGGTTGTACACAGTTGTTACACTGCTGAAGAGTCTGTCTATAGAGGAGGCCAGGTCATGGGTCACTTTCCCTGTAAGAAAACACCCACAAAGTGATTTTGTCACAATAGTTCTAATCTTGGTCCTTTCCAAGGCAGAAAGTTCAACTCAGTCCCGGTAGATGTTGGAGTTGCATGTTAAGGGTCCCTACTTAACTTTTTTTTTTTAAACAAAAGTACAAGTGTTAAATTCATTCACTATTAGTCAGACCAAATATACCATAAAGAGCCATTGATCATCCAGTAACTGCTATGTCTTCTACACAGAAATTCTTTAAGGATACAAGTATCCAGAGAGAAGTCACTGAGTTTCTCTTCTCTTACTGGAAAGAACCCACCCTACAACAGAATTTACAGCAGCTTTTACATCATAGAAGGGAAACAGATAAAGTTCTTAAATCAACCTTAATCCTCTAGCAATAAGCTACTAGACAAATAGGACTTAAGGGAGTAGAGCCCAAAGTAGCCCAAAGACCTATACTTCTGCTTTAAATTGTGTTCTTATGCAGTAATACACCTAAAGCATATGATAAGACAATGATCTTCTGCTTTCTTTCTCAAAAACAGTAATGAGGCACTGATGTGTTAACCTCCTTTTTTATTACCAATGAAGGAGCTGCAGGAGATATGATTTCAACTATTAAAGGTCTCTTACTATTAAAGGTCTCTTAGCTTAAGGATAGTACATGCTTGCACTTAATCCCAATTGAAGCTCCTAAGCTCTGACTGAAAACTGTCCAGCACAGGGCCACAAAGAAGGTGAAGGGCCTGGAGGATCTCCCCTATGAAGAAAGGCTAAGTGAACTGGGTCTCTTTAGCCTTGAGAAAAGAAGACTGAGAGGGGACCTGATCCAGGCTTATAAATATCTGAGGTGTGGGGGACAAAGTGGCGAGGCCAGACTCTTTTCAGAAGTGTGTGGAGACAGGACAAGGGGAAAACGAACAAACTGCAGCACAGGAGGTTCTGCACGAATGTGTGCAAGAACTTCTTTACGGTGAGGGCAACAGAGCACTGGCACAGGCTGCCCGGGGGGGTTGTGGAATCTCCTTCCCTGGAGATATTCAAGACCCACCTGGACACCTACCTGTGTGACCTGGTGTAGGGAACCTGCTTTGGCAGGGGGGGTTGGCCTCGATGATCTCTTGAGGTCCCTTCCAACCCCTATGATTCTATGAAAACAGAAATCCACTAGCTAGAAAGTGAATTTATCAACCTCAAAGCACTTTGTTCTTCATAACCCCATAATCCTGTCATGTTAGGAAACATGGAACAGCATACAAAATGCTGACGAGGTATACCATACAGTTTTGAATTGTTTTACTTAGAAAACTCAATTTATAATAAAACTAGAACTCATTAAGCCTTTTGACCTGATATCGTATTCACTCTTTAGGCTATACCAGAGAGCACAATAGCAGTGATATGAGATGGCATAATGAAATACACCGTGCCAGAATCATAAAAAAATGGTAACCTTCTTCTAGGCCAACTGGCACAACTGGAAAGCAACATGCAAAAACCAAAAATGCTACAGTAAGATTTGCTATTAGCAGAAGTCATATAGAATAAATGGTAGTTTTATAAAAAGAATTGAACACGAGAAGAACTACTATCAGACATCAGCATTTGTTAGGATAGATAAACATTTGCAAAATAACGAGAAGAGCATTACCATTCTATATGCAAGTAACAAAGTGCTATGTTCAGCAAACAGAGCATGTGTGCACCAAATCACATTTCCAGTAAAAAAATAATTTTTTTAAAATATAAATTCTAAATTACATGTACTTATCTGAAGGTACTACTAGTGAAAGAAAGCATATCACAGTTCTATATACACATATAGAGACATATGCTTATAAACAGTTACTTCCTGAATCAGAATTGTGGTGTTTGTTGTTTTTTTTTTTCTATGAATTAGCCCTGTATCAACTGAATATTTACATATTTTAATCTGAGGCATAAGTCTTAGTTCAGTGAACTGCAGCTTTGTACTCAAACACATACAAATACCTTAATGAAGGTGTGTCAGTGTGAAAGGGTATATCACAGAATGGTAAAGGTTGAAAGGGACCTCTATAGATCAAGTCCAACTCCCCCCCTAAAGCAGGTTCCCTACAACATGTCACACAAGTAGGCATCCAAGCAGGTCTTGAACACCACCAAAGGAGGCTCCACAACCTCTCTGGGCAGCCTGTGCCAGTGCTGTGTCACTCTGACACTATCAATACATTCAGAGCTTAAATTATATAGTAATTAAGAAAGTATTTCAAATACAGATATATTACTGTAAGATAGATATGCTCCTCTTCATAATGAGGAGTAAGACAAAGTCTGGATGAGAGAACTTTGTGGTTGCCACCATTTTATGCAACCATTTCATGCAGTGCAGTAAGCTGTAAGGAGAAGAAAGGTAGAGAACCAAAGAGAATCTAATGCATTCTAAATTCCTGCTTGTCTTAATATAACAGATACCACCATCTTGGGCAGGTAGCATATCTACAATAACAAAAGTATAATGACTGATAAATAATATATGCTACATTTATATATAAACATATCAGTAAAAAGATATGCAAATTATTATGAAATCTGTCAGTGTATGCCCTCATTCTTCATGAGAAACAGATAATTTGTGATTGTATTTACCACAGACTAAAAGGAGACAGAAGAATTTATAGCACATGGCCTGACCCATGGTCATAGCAGACTGATTTACAACTTTGTGTGCATACCCTACATTTATACACCTTTCACTACTATCATGCAGTCTGCCTTTTCACTTCACTTACAGAAATAATTGTATTATTCATGGAAGTAATATCAGGTAAATATTCTGTATGTGATCAGCCAGTAGAATATACAGTAGTAATTAACCTGTATTTCTAGATCCATAGCATAAGTTTTCTCAGAATAGAACTAAAATTATAGTGCTCAATCCCATAGGGTCTCAACAGCATTGCCTGTAACAAGAGTTAGAACCAAATATTTTGTACAGCCTCTTTATTATTTAAATAAATAAAGTTACAGAACTCAGCCAAACATTGTTACAAATGAGGTTTTCAAAAACTGTATGTAATTCTGGATGCTCTGGTTCTTGTTTTCTGACCTTTGTAGGCTATTTTCCAACTCTTTCAAACATACCTCTTGGTGTTTTTCATTCTAAAGAGAACAAGAGGTAACATAACTTAGAAATAAAATGCAAATTAAATAACACAATAGAGTTAGTACCTACATTATATAAGTCTTATTTATCTATTAAAATTCTCAGAGGCTTTACAAACTTGAGGTACTCAAAAGGACCTCAGGGCGTAGAAACCTTGCTTATGCCCAGTTAAAACCAAACCAAACGAAACCAAGCATGCTTGAATAGGTTTACAATCCAAAAAAGGCCTGGGATTATAGAGGCTAACCTTCCCAAAGAAGATCAATTGAACATTTAATCTTAATAGACTTCACTACAGAAAGATACTCAATTTATTTCTTAACATAAAAGCAAGTATGTTACAGTAACTTACTTGCTGAATATGATTAAATTTCATTCTCCACATCAACAGGTGAGGCCTTCTGGGCTAAAAGACTAGAAAGTTTCCTTATTTTTTTTTATTTGACAGTAATAAATTACTAAGAAAAAAATATTTGAAACAGTACAAATTACTAGCCAGTGTCTGACTTTGTTATAACATTTTTATCTCAGGGCAAATGCAATCATTAGTTGAATTTTACTCAATGGAGATAAAAATGAAAGCATACCAAACAGAACAGTATCTCTGATGCACTATTTGAACCCTTAAGAGAATCTGCATTTGCATTGCCCTGTGATCTTAATCTTGAACACTTCAAGTCAGAATACAGAATCTTGTTTTTGAGGATCTAGGAGAGTGTTCATGTCTTTTATTGTCTTTCGTGTTTATTGTCAATAACATTGTAGCTTATTGTCACTGATGGCTGGACAAATCTCTTATCAAAACTTTGGCTAAAATCACTCTATTAGTGGAAAACGTGCTGAGATTTTCTGGATTAGTTAAAAGAATAGATCAGAAGTAGCATGCACCTCTGCCCCCCCTTATCCTTTTTATTTGTTTTGTTTTTACTTTCAGAGAGTATTACTCATTCAGCAGAACCACAGTTTAAGAAGTATCTACATATCAAAGCCTGGATATATCGTTATGTGGTTATTAAACTTATTTGCTCAAATCTAGTTATGTTTGCTGAAAAAAATTTATCTGGGAGGGGAATTACAGTTTCATACATATCTCATGATTTTTTTTCTTTGCTGGAAAACTGGTTTAAATATGAAATATAAGCTCAGTGTTATTCCAGTTACTTAGTAAAATAAACTGAGCATTTGTTAAATCTGTTAAAAACATCAATACACAGAAAAATATTGTCAAGTTGAAATAATCTGCTGTTCTCCAATATGCTCATCAATTGTATTAACAGTTTGTTTTTCAGTATAAGAAACTTTATGTAAATGGTGATGCAATAATTTCTTAAGTCATAAACAGTATTATTTACTCACACGGTGAAACTCATGGAGAAGTTGTTTCTTCTCTTCCTGCCTCTCTCTCAATTCATATTCAAGAACGAGCATTTTTGTCTGAAGGGCTTGTTCCAAGTATGACATTGTTTCAAATTCTTCGGCTACCTATAATAGCACAAGAAAGAAATTACATGTTTACTTGTATTTAAAACCCAAATCTCAGATAGTATTGAGAAAAGATTTTCTTTCCCCCCCCCAAACACGGTTAATCTGAAATGGAAATCCTTCCATCTTTCATTTGAATTAGTGTTTGCATCCTTCATGTTAATAACAAATCTTTGCTTAATATTCAAAGAAAACAAGTTCTTGCTCTAAGATTAGAAAGATTTCAGTGCTAAAGTTCTTGTGGACCAGCTATTCCAAATAAAATAAGAAAATACTAAGCCTTTGTCCAGAAACACCAGTGTGTGGGATTTAACTTAACCAACTTACACGTTAGCTAAAACATTTTGATTTGTCACAAAGACGATGATGAAATGTTGGTCCAGTTGTCATTAATTTCAATAGGGTTTGAATTCTACAAAGATTGCAGAATTACAGAATTGTAGGGTTTGGAAGGGACCTCTCGAGATTACTGAGTCCAACCCCCCTGCCAAAGCAGCTCCCTGCACCATGTTGCACAGATAAGCGTCCCGGTGGGTCTCAAATGCCTCCATAGAAGGAGACTCCACAACCTCTCCGGGCAGCCTGTTCCAGTGCTCCATCACCCTCACTGTGAAGAAGTTCTTATGCACATTTGTGCAGAACTTCCTTTGCTTCAGTTGCATCAAAGATGTTGAATGGTGCAATTCACATTTAAATAGGATTCCAAGTAACTTTCAACATTGTCCCCTGTATACAAATAATCTTTTCCCATTTTTCTGTTCAAGCATACAGTTTATATTGTCATTTTCAAGTAGAAAATGGCAATCAATGCTAAGAGTTGTATTAAAACACCAATACCATTTTTCTTCCTTCCTCCAAAGCAGATTTCAGTTGTTTGGTTAAACTATTGTACTCCGCAATTTTCTCTTCAAGCTGCAATTTACTGCACCGAAGATTCTCATCTTCTTTTTTGCTCAGATAAGCAAGTTCTTCATTTTGAAATTCCATCTTCTCTAACATCCTTTATGCAAAAGATTGACATGTTATATTTCACTGCAGTACAATATCGCAGTAATCAGACGCAGCCCAATTCTTTTTTTATTTGTTTTTTAAGAATTACCTCTTAAGATGTTCATACTTCTGAATGTTACTGTTTTCTTCTTCTAAGGAACCATTACCCACAGAATTTACACCAATCCTGTCCTGTACAAATGACAATTCCTTTCTAGTTAAAGGACTTATGTGCAAGATATTACAAATTAAATTAAGCATGTCTGATAAAATCCAGTTGAACAATTAATCTTCGGTTGAGTAATTTTAAGTACACATCTTATGCTCAGGTTTTTGAAAAAAAATTGAACACTACAAACTTATGTGAACACTTAAGACTGAAGATGTGCTATGTAACACAGTGAAGTCCTAATGAAACCCATATGCTGCCCATGTAGCCTTGTGTAGTAGGAGTTGGTTGGGTCTATCTCCTTTTGAATTTAGGCTTTAGATTCCAGCAAGAATAAGCTCCCTCACCCCTGCAATCACAGAGCACATAAAAATAATATGGTATATATTTATATATACACACACAATTATCATGGAAGAACACGGTTGTACTGCCAAAATCTCTGAAAGTGATTATGCATAATAAAAAAAGACAACTGACTTCACAAGAAGAGGCTGAAAAAAGCAAGAAGCCGAACTGTCTTATCCCTACCCAGCATTCAGATTGGCAAACTTCTTACAAGTTTACTTTTAAATCTTAGTACAACAGTAATGATATTATTTCTCTTGCTACCATCCACCAGCATCAGATCAGCAGTGAATGGCCACATCACCATTCTGCTGGCACCATGACTGAAGGACAGTCTCCATCATTCACTGGACTATATCAAGCAGTTCCATTCAGTAACTTGAGCTAACACAGCTGAATTCGCTTATGTAATTACAGGCTGTTCTGTCAACAGACTGATAGTAAAAAATCTTCAGCAGAGGGGCAGGAACCTGATGTCCTGGTCCAGATGAACTCAAAAGGGCTTCTGTACACGGCCCAGTTACTTCAAAAGGAATTTTTCTAACATCTAATCATGTGATTAGCATATCTAAAGGACATCAACAAGATTTACTGCCAAAATTTAGCTGTTTACCAGAGTAGTGATTATATTCTCCAATTACTTCAATATATTTAGGAGGATTTTTAATTTATTCATAGAAATATATAGTAAAACCACATATGTATTAAGTTTTATGTGCACCTCAAAACTAATTGCTGCTTAAGTACTTTGCTAAGCAAGGATGGATTTATGTGCTTCTGAAATGAGTATTTATAATGACAGAAACAAGCAAAATTTGATGCTACAATGATGATAATGACAGGAAATTGGAAAAGGAAAATCAAGATCTACATTTTTAAGACTAAAGCATGTACAGACACACAGACTCACTGTGCATTTCAGCTGAAGTCAGCATGTCTTCCACACAGGAAGATTGAATTTTCCCCACCTTAGTGATTCAAACACCTGTGTCATTTCTGCTAGCAAATTATTGTCTTCCAACCCAAAGCATGATAAAACAAAACAAATGAGGAAAAAAATACCCCAAACCACAGAAATGAATACATGGTCAAAGAATGCTGAGAAACACTTAGACTCAGGCTTTAAGAGAAGTTAAAAGCAGTAGTGTTAACACACTGAGAATAGAAATGTTTTTAAAGCATGTATTAGATTTCTTTTTTTCCACATTTATAATGAACTCATTAAATGTTGATGTTATCAAAATACAGTTTATGGCTATTTTTCCTGAGTAGATATCATCTGGTTCATAAATTATTCATTAAAAAAACAAAATGAATGTGGTACTAAATTATTCCAAGAGATACAAACAATAATTAGATCTGCATGCTCATTTCCAGAGAAGAATTCTGAGATACTTCTCAGAACATAGCTATTCTGAAGGATTGAGAATATATTAATACAAAATAGAGAAGTAAATATAAGTAACTGGAATTTCTTCCCCCATCCCAAATTCACATAAATACACTTGACAATACTTTTTCCACTGTTTGATTTACAAAAGTAAACAAAGGAAACAGCTTAACTACCACAAGCACTAGTAGGAAAAAACATCCCAGAGACTTTCTTCTACATAATTTCCCCATTTATCTTTAAAAATCAGAACATATTAAGCACACTGAACATGCAGCTCCCTAGGGGTTGTGCATTTCTGCATGTTAATCCTTTCCCAGTACACAAGCCTTTCTTGACATCCTCACAGCTTCCCTTCATCTGCTTTCAGTAAACCACAAACAAGTTCTAACATCTTCAACTTAGGCTCTGTTTTGTCCCTCACCTGCACAGTACCATCACAGTAGAAAAATGTGTAAAGTCAAGTTAACTGTTACAATACCTAACAACTTTCCATGTAAGTAGTAAATCTAAAATTCTACAGAAGTTACATACTGTCATCTGTTTCACCAAAAAAACCTGCAAAGGCACAAGTTCATTGGAGAATTTTCTCTACTGATATGCTACTGGAGACTCAGTATCACTGATAATGAAGATTTACAAAATTATGCAAGTGTTAGCAACATCTGAACTTTGAACTTTACCAAAAAATATTGTAGAAAATTGCATGCAAACAGTGGCTTACCAGAAAAATTCTAGCCATAATGTTTTGCAGTATTTGAAAAGAGGACAATTGATGCCACCTAAAGCTGCATAGAATGCTACACAAATATTTACAGGTCAGAAAATATTTTTCTCCATTCTTCAGATGAATCATGGAAAAATAGCAAGTGTATGAAATAAAATGAACATCTGAGTTTCAGTTCATTGAAAACTAAATATACTCTCTAAAAGTACATTGGATAGTTGAAAACCTATCACATCCTCAACATTGTTACATAAAAAAAAAGCCACAACGTGATGAGCATTGAAACTAGAAAGTAATAGGAAATTGACTTTCCTTATGGCTTTTACTGATGCTTAAGAAAAACATTCCAGTGTTCAGCTTCACTTGCTAATAAACTTTAAACTCTCCTCCATATTTATTCCCATTTTTGACTGCTACATAAAACAAACTCATACCACTGAAGTCTTACAGCAGGTTTTATTCCCTATACAACATTCACAGATGTTCTGCTGAGAGGTCTAGTTTTAACATCATCAACAAAACTACATATATATTTTTAGTAGTGATGGAATGAATTCTAAAATAGCAGCCCAAACCCTTAGTCATTTGTCTTAATCATTTTCTTCCTAGCTATTTGCAGTTGTGTAGTAGCCAAAAAACACCCATTCAAAAGTAAAAGTTAGTAAAACATTCAGGGAACTTAAATTCAGATTTAATATGGAAAAATATGAAGAGCCAGTACCTACTGCTTCCATTAAGTGGATTGCAATAACATCTGAAAGATGAATGTCCTATAGAACTGTTTGGGAGCACATCATAATACTGCAAAACTTACCTCATAGACTTCTAAGCATTTGCTTTCTCTTATTATTCTTCTGCTTTCACTGAAGACTGTTTTGTATCTGGATTTCAATACTTCTACTTCTGCTTGTAATTCTTGTACCTAGGACACAACTTATTTTTACCATTTTTTAATCTAGAAAAATAGAACTATTTGCATTACTTCTATTATTCTCAGTGTTACACCATTATTATAATCGTGATAAGAAATGTTTCATTATAAACAAAACCTTTATGTTTACTCAAAACCGTTTATAGATTTAAAACTTGTGTTTGAACACTCCAATATGCTATTTACCTGATTTTTATAGTGTTCAACAACATTTTCCTGTAGCTTGGTCTTTTCTTGCAGACATAGCAGGTCATTTTCAACAGAAACAGTGCTGATATCCAAAGCAGCAAGGGAAGCCTTGTTTAAAACACGGGGAAAAGCAAACAAAAAACCCCACACATTAACAGTAATTGAAACAACACAGTCTACAATACGATACTACTTTCAAGGGACTTGAAAGCATAAAAAGCGGTAATGATTACTAATCCTAGCAATCAAAAATGACAGTCCACAGCTCATTTATCAGACTATAAGAATATGTACTTTGGAGGATAGAGTACAAAACCTGGAAATTCTTTTAAAAAAATATATCAGTAATCAAGTTGAACTCGATTCTTGTGTTTGTGAAACTTAATTTTGTATTAAGGAAAATAATTTCCAGGTAAGCAATTTTATGTCTACTGACTATAAAATAAATGACATCCTGGTTAAATAGAATGATTAAAAAATTTTGTTCTTAGCTTTGCCACAGATTTCCATTGATAAAGTTTCAACACCACATTACACTTACTGTGAAAAAAAATGGGTGACAATTTTTTTTTATTTTTTTATTTTTTTACAAGTTTGGGATCTCTAGACAGAAGGACAAAGGCAAATTAAAGTGGTTAATTTGTAAATGCATCAGAAATGCAAAGCCATTCCTCAGTGATTCAAAGTAATCTCACCTTCAGTTTCTCATTTTCAAGAAAACTCCTCTCATCTTCAGAATTAACAGAATTTAGCTTTCCAAGAATTTCATCATTAGATTTTCTTCTGTGTTCTTCCTTTCTTTTCAGGTCTTCAGAAAGGCTTGTGATCTGCCTTGTTGGATAGCAAGGAATTCTGTGTAACATATAATGTTTCCAGAACCCTCGCTATGCAAATCAACCTGTTCCATAAGACAAACTCCCTCATTGTTCTTGTTTCATAAAAGAAAAATACATAAATACATGGGAGAACACACTTAAACATCTGAAGCAAGCAGTATCTATTGAAATATGAATTTTTCAAAAGGAATGCAAACCATCAAGGAAGAGGACCGAGCTCCACAGTAAATGAATGTACTACCTAGAACACGCAAGTGTGCTCCCAAGGCAAATATGCATTTACCTACTGTAAAAAACAAAAACAAAAAAAAAGAATGATACTGAATTTAAAGGAGTCTGTCAGATAAGTGCATACCATGGTTACTTAGGAATAATACTTCCCATTGTTGAAAGCAGTAAATTGTGATTTATCCCTCACCATTTTTCTCATGTTAATGAAGACAAACAATGAGAGTTATTTCACCATTTAGGTAGTCATTCGCTGTCTAGTGACACAGGTCTTGGTAAAATGGTACATTTTAAATAGAAATTTGTATTTCTAGTTCAAATACTAATGGCAAAAAGCAGAAGTGAAAAGAGTACTTGAATACCAGATGTTCCTCTTCTTTCCTAGATGCTATGAATACAGAATATACCTCAGCTGGCTATACAGATTTCCAGCCTCACCTCATTTATCTGTACTGTGAAATTTTAAAATATACTGAAATATTTTCAGAAATAACAGTCAAGCCAGTTTGAGTTGTTATGTATTTGAACATGAATCAAGATCTGTATAAAATAAATATTCTATATTAGGCCTAGCATAAAAGCACTTCCTACTTCATTTTGCTTTTTTGAATTAGAGTCCATATTCCTACTTGAGTTAAAAAAAATATTTGTCACTGTCTGACAAAGAAGATGGCATAGTCTTTGTCTACATTTCACTGCTTTAATAAGATTGGACAGTTTTGTCTTGCTTTTTCAGACAAGAGTTAACTGTTCAGATGTTTACTTAGGAAGAATCTCTGTCCACTGGAAACAAAATAACCTTGCTGTCATTAGTTTGCAGTAGATCCTGGAAGCCCAAATAAGAAATTCATACTTTGCAGCAGATGCAAGGGTTAAAACTCAGATTGTTGAATAACTGAATAAATGATTTTATGAAACAGCACAATAATCACTAGCAAGCTCCAGCTGAAAAAACTATGCAGGGGAAGTAACAAGTTCCTCACTTCTACAGGGGAGTTACTTAAAATAATAAAACAACAACCAAAGAGCAAACAAACTTGTGAAATGAAGCTAGAATTTTTAAACTTGTTCTAGTTTCCAGTTTCTCAATTCTGCTCAGAACTTTAATATGAATATGTAGCTTACATTGTCAATAGTAATAAGCTACTAAATATCAAATTTCTGCAACTGCAGAAACTAAATTAGATCTCCACTAGTTTAACTTACTTCTTAAGGTCTTCAGTTTGAATTGTTAACATTGTCTTTTCTTCTACCATTCTATCATGCTGTTTTCTCCAGTCTTCGGAAGCAGACAGTATCTCAGACAATTTGTCTTCCTACAGAACACATTAATTACAAATCATGGATCACACAGATGCCATAAGGAGAACCATCTCGTTCTACAAAATCTTCTAAACACAATTGCTACTTATTGGAGTTCTCTAGTACAAAGCAACATATAACTTTGCCTTATTACCTCAAAAAGGGAATAAAAACCATCCACATTTAAAAAAAATAAAGCCTAATACGAACTTACTTTCAAAGTATAGACACAGATAAACACAGGTAATGTACATTAACTTCAGAATGTACCATTACTTAAGATGAAAAACTTCTCAAGAAAAAACAACAGTGCCTCCAACTCATCCCTTCTATATATAAATTGCATGTTAATACTAAAATAAAATTCTGTCAAAACATTTTAAGAACTAAAAAAAAAATGAATAGCTATATAATAAATGCAAGGTCACATAAACTTGAGCATTAACAGACACACTATCTTGAACGTAAATAAGAACTTCAACGGATAGAAAACAGCGTGACTACAAAACACTACCAGGTCAGAAGATGAGCAAATGCACTCCTCTGTACTGCTGAATGTAATTTCTTGCAAAGATGAAAGAAAACAAAATAAATTGTTAACCTCCAGATATACTAACTGGGAAAATATCCTTAATACAGACAAATCCTAAAGAACAGCAATGTATGGAAAACTGTGAAAACACTTAAGAAACCTAAATAAGTTGACAGACCTCAGCACAGTTATCTTTTCAAAAAGATAACTCTCTGAACACAGGTGAAAGGAAAGGTATAAGCCACACAACAATTTGAAGTTATGTGCTTGGTTATTGAAAAAGTTCAAAGCAAGCAGCTTGGAAACAGAAATCTAAGCATTCCATGAGACAACATAGGCTAACGAATAAAGGAAACAAAGACTTCAACCTCAGTTCTGATCTTTCAGTACACCATACTTCTGAACTTAGTCATTGTACCTCCAGAAAGGTTGAGAGAGAGAAAAATAGCAGAAGAGTTACACAAGAAGCTGATCAGACTCCACTTATTTACTATGAAGTGTAGAACCAGCAGAAAATATTAACTAAATTTTAAAAAGCAAAAACAGTGAATAAAATAATGGTTTGCATGTCAGTTATAGCTAGCTTCCCCTTAACTGAACAAAAATTAGAAATACAAGCAATGCAACAACAAACTTTCCTATTTTACAAAGGGGAAAATTTCCCAGTTACTCAGTTTAACACAGGACAACATTGCTCAGTGTAATCACTCACACGTTCTTTTATTCTGGAGGTTAAATTTCGTACAGCTTCTTCGAAGTGCTCAGTTTTTCGTTTCTGGGACCTGATTGCTCTTCTCAGATCAGCCTTCTTTTGCTCACTTGTTTCCCTCAAGGCTAACATCTGATGCTTGCAATCACAAAATTCAAGTTTCCACTCCGCTATTTTCTTCTCTAGGGTCTGCAACATAATTAAATATCAACTCTTTTCAAGTCCTACACCTTATAAATCTGTCTTTGAGGTATCATAGTGAAGAACTGTAACTGTAGTTATAATCCATTTCCATTACTATCTCTGTATTTGAAATCTTCTGGTTCACGCAAGGAGTTAGTCAACATCTGTACTGAACTAGAAAAGAGAAAGTACGTGTTGGGAAAGTTGTTAGAAAGATAAGCAAGACAAGAGGTCGAGGAGGTGTAGAAACAGAAACAAGCAGGAGGAAAGACATCAGCGTCACCATCATCACACATTCTTTGAAAGGAATGTAAAATTTCAACATAGATGACATGGTGCAGACATTAAAGCCATATCTGAGATGGGAAATAGGAGTGGTTACACCATCCCCTAGTGACTAATTTTGATGAATATCACCTTATGTTACTAGTGATATAAGCTGATGAAGCCTGAGTTCTAAATCTATAGTGAGCAAGCACGTGAGTAGGACTGGAGATCAGTAAAACTGCAAATGAAGCTTTAACATTAAAATACTCAAATCTAAGATCTTGACTTTAAGTCAAGAAAACAGGAAAGACCAAGGTATTTTTCTTAATACATGCACTATGAGATGGACTATCAGATGACAATATCCTATTTTCTTGCAAGATTTAACTTCTTCCCATGCATACAATGACATCACTCTAAAAATGAAAAAGAATTGTATAGTAAATAAACTTTTGAGAGTTTCTTATATTCTGTGTTTGATGGGTAATAAGGCAGAAAATGCTAATATATATAGTGCGTATATATATATATTGTATGTATACACACACACTAAAAGCCATACTGGATTCTGCTTAAAGAATCTCAGATACAATTATTTTTAAAGGTGCAATATCTTGTCAAAAACATGCACAGACTAGTGGTGGACAATAACATCATAAAGACAAGTACAAGTTTCATTCATCTCATTTGCTGCTCTTCTGCAAAACTACAGCAATGCATACATGCGAGCAATAAAAGTATTTTTTCTTTAAGTCACTGGAAAATATCTCAACTGTAGAATGATTAAAACCATGCTATTTTACTTGAGTTTTTACAGTTGATTCTGGGTCTAATTCTTAACTTATGTTCTACATGAATGAAGACTATAATGACACACCATTTAACTACTATGTTAATCTAAGAGAAATCATCATAATGTTACCTACCAGTTGCCATAAAATGCACAAAGTATGCATATGAGATTATACCTTCCAGTACAGGTCCTGTTTATGACCCCCAAATTTATCCACAATCAATGGAAAATTTGCTTAATTTGCAGCGTGAAAAATGGTTCTCAGCTTACTAGGATTCAACAAGAAGCAAAAGTACAACTTCTAAAAATTAAAAGATTATAAATAAAAATACATGCAGGAAAGAGTTTTCATATAGAAGGCATGACTCACAGGAAAAATAACTTCAACGAATAGAGAAAAAAAATCTGAGTCTATGTACAGTTTTCCTTGCCTGTAGATTTCAGTAAATAACTGTTAAATCCTTTTACAACCACAGGGGGTCAGAATCGCATAAGAATGAGTGCTTTGGGCATTATTCAGTACCTCAACAACATCAAATTTGCACAACTTGTAGGGGTGTGTATGCTACCCCCAAGAAAAGTATTTTGAAAACTAAAAAAAAAACCAAAAAACCAAAACCTTGCAGCCAAGGTTTTTTCATTTATGTCTATGTTCAAATACTAAAATCTGAGACTACTGACAACTCCAGTATTTGGCACCTGACCTTGTCCTCAGTGTGGTTCTACAACCAGTAACTGCTGCAGCAAATGCCCAAATTTACCTTTTTTTTTTTTTTAATGAAATGGAAAGCGTTTTACCTGCCTTAAACACAGCAAGATTAGGAATTAGTCAGAAGTGTTTCAGTCAGTATTTTATCGAGTCCTCCACATTTAATAAAAAGAAACAAGCATTGGTCCATCACACATCTCAAACAACTTTCTATGGAAAACTCATCCTGGGGACTTCTCTCTCTTCCTGTCGACTGTATGGAAAGTGCTCTGCTTTAGGAAAGGTAACAGTCATCCATACAGTAAAATTAGGTGAGTAGAAACACTTCTACAGAACTTTTCTTTAGCAGGACCACTAGTATGTATGAGTTGAAACAATTAGAAGAAAATAACCTTGAATTAACACAATGGAGATAGACTGCAATATATACATTTTTAATTGATTTGGAATTTTCTTTTTTCCTTTCAAGTGGTGTATGAAATAATCTATTTTTTATTCAATTGGATCAAAGAAATACCTAAAAAAGGTATAAAACTCAATTCTGAAATAAATCCACAGAGGCGCTTTGCTAATTTTCATATAAACTTAAAACACATGAAAATATGTTGACCTGTGTTTTCAGCTTTAACTCATCATTTTCCATTTCTTTTCTTTGAATCTGATACTGCAGATGAGCTTCAACCGATCTTGACGGGTAGTTCTCTTTCAGTACATGGACCTAAGAAAAGAAACAAATGCAAATCTACTGATCTATGGAGATACATGATACGATGTAAACTATATTCTTTCTACTTTGTTGTTGAATTCCAATAAAAGAAAATGTAATCTATAAATATACTCACAAGCAGTAACTTCTTGCTAATGTCATCAATATGGCTTTTCTGTAGAAAGCTAACATAATCACAAATTTATAGGATGTTTGTACACTTAACTCATATTTAATTTAATTCATTAAACCCTAAAGACCATCAACTGCTTTAAGAATTATTGATACACTTGAACTCAGTTTAATAGTATGGGAAAAACAACTTCCCATCAGAACTTAAGTTAGCTGATCTAGGATATATTTTGCAACTTAATTATTTCAGCTTGCATTAAAAAAATAAGAACAAAAACAGTCAGAAAGAAATTGCATTACTAATACAGAATAGAGGAGTATTTTAACGTACTAGTAAAAATGTTTGCTATAGATGCCAGTAAGAAAGGCACTGAGAATTATCTCCAATAAATGGCTTTTTAATAACGTAAGAAGGAACAATAGGATAGCATAAGTAATCTTTTACACCTTTAAAATATCTCTGATGCTGAGCATCTTAGTCAGGGCAAAGTACGCTGCTCAGATTCCACCTATGCTGAGATAGTCTTCACCTTGTTGGCCTTATGGTCTTCAGAATTTTGATACACTTTTCTTAAAAGTATAGAGATCTATGCAGCATTTCTACTCTTATGAAAAAGAATGCTTCTACTTTAGATAGTAGCAAGAAACAGATTGATAAACCATATGTAAATCACACTAATCCTGAAACTGTTGTCTGTGCTGTATAGAAGAGTACAACTTTTCTGACCTTGTTCCTGCAATGAGCCCCTTCCTTTGTGCGGTTCAGAGAATGAGCGAGATCTTGCCAGCCATTGATGTTACTGGATCTGCTGTCTGTACCACCCTCCCCCATTTGTTGAGTTAAAAAAAAATAAATTCATGGAGACTAACTGTGAACAGAATCACTTTAGCTTATTCTGTATTACTTTATTTGTTCCAGAACTGCAGCAAATAAGAAACAAAAGGGTGCCCAAAGCCATTACTCTGGATCTATGACCCTCCCAAAACTGTAGAGCATCAGCATTACGGAAAATTTGTACTCTAAATAGGCATGGATACAGTCTCAATTATTCAAATTTATTTATAGAAATGTGTTTCAGGCATTTTTTAACGCGTAGATCTTTGAAATAGTAGTTTTAATCAAAACATTAAATTAGAAAGTAAGAATATAGTATATTGGAAAAAAAAGAAAAATAACTGGTCACTCACTTTTTTAAGCTGAATCTTGGATGAAAGTTCTTCAACCTGTTCTTCTCTTTCTACTACATTTCTCCTTAGACTCTTAATGGAGGGGGGAAAAATAAACAATTTTCTTGACTAATAATGTAATACACATTGACAGACATTTCAGATAAGAATAACTGAGATTCCATTTTTCAACAATACATCACAAATACTGCCATCAACCTCTAAATAGCAGAAACTATGGCTTCAAATGTGTACTGAAGAATCAATGTTTAATTGCATCGATCACAGTAAGCTCGTTTAAGTCATGTCACTAAGACAAAATCTAAAACATGTTTCACAATTTCATACATACCAAGTTTTCTTGAATACTTGTTATGTTTGCTCTAATAAAGAACAAATTCTGCTTTCAAAAAAATAGGAAAAATGATAGGGGAAAAAAAAAAAAGATGAACAGAACAGAATTCCAGGTCAGAGATTCTAGAAAACAAGTTAATATAACCTAAACATAGGCCTAA
This sequence comes from Odontophorus gujanensis, assembly GCA_013399175.1. Taxonomy (NCBI): domain Eukaryota; kingdom Metazoa; phylum Chordata; class Aves; order Galliformes; family Odontophoridae; genus Odontophorus; species Odontophorus gujanensis. The sequence continues at coordinate 359,120 of VXAB01006978.1, forward strand.
TAAATATTTCTGAACAAACCCATCCAATAGATATTTTCTAAGCAGACAGCTCTCTACTTTATCTCTCTGCTCCACTATTTTAGCTTTGTTCGTTCAGTCTACATCAGATACTGTTTGATGAAATGAAGAATAGCTCTGAAATACAAGAGGTTGTTTTCTAAGCTTTTTCTTCACCTTTTTACTGGTGATGGGTTACTAGTTGGACTAGATAATCCTAGAGGTCTTTTCCAATTTTAATGATTCTGATATTCTATGTTCCAATGATTCTTGTTATCTGCCCACTGATACTGAAATAAATGACAAGTCCTAACTGAAAAAAAAACCAACAAAAAACCAACAGCCTAAGACTCTTTTATATAAATATTTATCTCATTTACAGTAACTGCAGTAGTTACTCTGAGTCTACTCTATACAGAAAACAATGCATAATGTATTCTACTCCGTAAAAGAAGTGATGTCAAAATCCAGCAGACGTCACTTCTAAAATACACAGTAATCAAGTGGTAGCAACAGTTTAACTGTGTCAGTAAGCCATGTTCTCCTTATGCTGTTCTGATGTGAAGTAGTATACTATGACACAGTCCTTTTTAAGTGTACAGCGTAGAAGAAAAAAGTAACAGACATTTTCAGTTTTCTTACAGCATCGTGGGTTTCATTTTCTCTTAACTTCTGTATCAAAGCATCAATGCTTTTGCTGTCTGTCTGCAAGACAAAAGCAGAAAATACTAACAAATTACTTCAAGTTACAATTGACTTAGCAATCAGCTTTGAATTTGGCGTAATGTTTAGTTCATTTTCTGTTTGGTATGCGTAAATATTAAAAATAACATACTCTCAGGATATTTAGAGTTGGTAGTTTATATCTTAAAGATGCAACTTATTTAGTTATAGAACTTCTCAGTTAGGGATTGAGAGTCCCTACGGACTAGGGTCATTCCATATTCCAGTTTATTTATTTCAGCAAAAAGCAGTCTGAAAACTTTACATGCTTCAATGTTATTTAAACACACAGTCAAAAACAGTAAAAGTATTTGTACAAATTGTAATACTTTAAGGACCAGTATTGACTGTTTAAGGCTTTCAGTAGCTTCAGTTAGATATGAAACTCTGAAGAATGAAACATGAGACACAAGCTAAGAGAAGAGGAAAAATCAATCTATATTACTTGTTACCATAAACCTAAAAGTTAATGACATTTTAGAATACAAATTTTGGAGGAGGAATAAACTTAAATAAATAAAGCAAAATAAATAAAAACAGTGGGACTTTCTATTTGAAAGCCTAAAGCATTTTAGTTCCACTAGTGAGAGAATTAATCTAGGGTCTCCAAGGAAACAGGCTAACTCACCATTTTATACTATTAGACCTAATCTAAACACTGAATGACAATAAGCACCAAGAGGTATCCTGGATCACACACACACACCAGCAATGAAACTACAAACCACAGGAAAAGAGCAGAGCAGATCCTTCAGTTAAATTGTGTTCTAAGCTCCACATCCTAGCACAGTGCTAGTATGTGCTGCACTTGCTCTCCAAATTATATTGTGCTCCATATAAGGAATAAGAACAGCTGTTTTCAATCCTTTTAAAATAAGTATCTCTTCCAGCTGGAACTAGATGTGCCTAACTAGCTACATCCTGCCACAACCCACCTGACTGTCTAGGTGCATCTACCTCCTTAGTTTCTCTGCATTCCCATTATTTTAAAGCAGTTCCCTACGGGCCTGTCCTCCTTCTCACCATTTCCAGGTACTCAGAACCTGTCTTGCACTTTACAGACATGTGATCTTCGACTCCTATAGGAAGCTAAAGGTTGCTTTGGATAATCTTACATGTTTCTTTTCTCTTGTTTGAAGCAAAAGCGATAATAATCTTTTGGTGGTTTTGAGTGCTATTAATTCTTTTACCTGCAAATCCTCTTGCGTATCAATAATGATCATCTCTGATGTTGACAGTTTACAAACCTGTTAAAACATTGTAACCAAGAAATTATAATGATCCACAATACTCCCTTAAATGTTTGTTACTAATATTTAGATTTTCCTTTCAAACACTGGCACTAAAAATAAATAAATGTTTGCAACATTTGAAAGTAAAGTAACAAAATATTGCCATAGTAATCCTTAAACAGTATGTGAAATATTGAGGTTCCTCTTCCAATCTAACAGAAATGAAGTATCTTTTTCTGGTTTAATATTTCTTTCTGATAAATGGCCCAAAATGTCACTTAAAGACGTTGTGATAGCATCAAGACAAAAAAAAAAAAAANTAAAAAAGTTTGTGAAAAAAAAAAAAAAAAAAAAAAAAAAAAAAAAAAAAAAGTGGAAACTCTGGAATAAAAAGATTTGCTACAACTCTCTGCAAAGAAATCATCTTACCCTCATCTGTACGTAATTATACAGAATACTTTTGTGTTAATGTTCTTGGAGAAAAGTTCAAATGAAACTCTAGGTTGAGAGTCTAAATTAATAAATTATTTGAAAAACATGAAAACATCCCCTCAAGTTATAGTCAAGCTGCACTGACTTGTGACTTGTGTATCTTTTCTTTCTTCCTTAAATACAATGGCAAGCAGGCTTTAAGGAACACATCTAGATAAAGTTCATGTACGTGACTGTCAAAGGTTAAAATTGGAAAATTCACACCTCTCTGCTCTTTCATGAACTTTTTTGTGCAACCACTGCAAATGGGACAAGCATTTGCAGAGATCAGAATTGTAAGACTTTCTAAATAAAAAATAAAAACCACAGATACTGGTACAGACAATAAATTAAAACAATAATAACTACTTTTGAATTCAGCATTTACTACATGTATGAACTTTTGAGAACAGTATACTTACATTTGTCATTCTACCAAGTATGTCTTTAAAAGCTGGCACTAAGTTCTCTGCTGAATTAATTGCCATTTCTGCTCCAAAAATCTCATGTGATGCACAACTTTCACAAGAGGCGTTTTCCTCCTCCCTGGCTACATGCACACTTCCATTCAAGTTTTGTTGTAGGGGTTTTTTTATTAAGCTTTCTTTAAGCAGTGGGGACAGTTCTGTAATCTTGGTCCCATGTTTATCAGGACATGGTCCCCACATCTTTTTCCAAGCTTCCTCCTGCACAGTCACTGCAAATTTTAGAACAATGTATTCAGTTAGAATTTAATTTGTCCTTGGTTACAGTGGTGCAGATTTGCTGCCACAAAATAAGTTCATTACAAGCAGGAATGATGATTTTCTGCCCTCACAGTAATTATTCGGCATAAAGGGAATTGTTAAGAAGACTTTGGAGAATTGAGACATGACTGGACCTGAATTAATCATGCAATTTTCCAGTTCTCACATCTTTATCTTCCCCACAGTCTATGAAGCTAAATCCTCCGTAGCTGTCAATAAAAAGCCTCATGCCATAAGACTGTCAGCTCTATGAAAACCTGAAGATTAAAAAAAGTATCTTTAAAATTAAATAATGCTCAGACTTGACACCCATCTGGTAGCCTGCAAGAAGTAAAGGTTATAACTTCCAGAAGAGAACTGAGGAAGTCAGAAATGAAAAATCACCTTCAATTTTAAAAGAAATCTTCATTCTTCACTCCACAGGTTTTCCATATGAGTTCCATATCACACTATTGCTCATATTTAACTACTGTTAAATAAGAATTCATTGTTATCTATCTCCTATTTTGGCTTATATGACCCTCTGGACTTCCAACTTTGCAGGAACATTTTCATGCACAGGGCATAAAATGATATATATATATTTCAACTAATTCTAACAAAGAAAATGATAAGACTAAATGTTAAATATTTGCATAAGATATTTACATTCACATGGGTACTATATTTTGTTCTACCCATTTTCTTACTTGCTGTTCTGGACAGTCAGATTCTTTGCTCAGCTCAGTAAAATACTTTTCAGCTTAGATGGCTTTTGTAGTTCTATGATAATCATTTTTATATGGCAGAATCAGTTATCAGAATTTTCCCTCTTCTCAAGATATAACAGGTACCACACACCTTTTTCCCTGAAATATATTCATAATTATGTAGCATTTAGTATCATTTGCTGTTAGGGTATGCACCTTCCCAGCTCAAGGCATGAAACAATCCAGCTCTTCAGGCAAATTCAAGTGTTAAGCATCAAAGAAATCTCACTTCCATTTATGATTCCCAGTGAGTGTACAAACCTGTGATACCACAGGATGCACCCTCCAACTGACATCTCCCACCTCATTTGTGAGGCAAAGGTAGACTACCTGCAGTGAATTTGGTGATACCACGTGTCACAGCAGTTCATCCCATTTGGAGGCAGCAGCAGCTTTTCCCAGCTGGGAACACCTACTTACCTTGGAGCTGCACAGGGAAATGCACTGCCCATGGCACAGAAGTCCAGCTCCAGGTATTACACACTGGCAAAACACATCCCACTACCCAGATCCCTTGCCAAGCACCAGGAAGCTGCCTTGGCCCTGCCTTACCCATCCAGAACCAACTACTCCTGCTTTCATACCAAGTGATGCACCCTCTTCAAAAGGGTTCATCAAACAGAAAGTTTATGTTTTTCCGTACACATTTCCCTCATCACATGCTTGAGAAAATGCGTACCAGAATTCCGGGAGATTCCCTCAGAACCTCAGGATGTAATTGCTCTATTTTGAACTGTTGCTGTAAGGCAAATGACTGCTCTCCAATGGTGTTGCTAACTGTTGTTTGGATTATTTTTTAATATATACTTATGTGTCCTGTTTTACTACATGGGTACATTTCCTAGCAGGCCCCAGTTTGAGTAACACAGTCCAGGTCTCTATATCTTAGTGAAATAACCAAAGCTGGGTTGTTGAATTTAATTGCTTTCATTGAAAATGGCATCTTGAAAGGCTCGAAGTGAAATTTAATTCGTCCTACTTCGTTTATATATGCAGAAAAGAAGAATTAAGATTTTCACATCGTTTCAGTGTGCCGTTTTTCAAACTTAACAGAGGAGAACGAACTTTCCTCGTTACTCTCATCAAGAAAAACTTTTTCCTGAGCAGCAGAGCCCCGTGTGGGCGCGGTGGGGATAGGCAGCTGTAAGGCTGCGGGTGCTGGCGGTGGTGACGGCACTCTGCCAGCTCTGCAGAGCGGTTCGTGCGTCTCAGCACGCACCGGTGCCCATCCGTCGCTATCTGCAAAGTTCCCCCATAACGCAGCCGCGCCCCACAGCAAAGCAGAATACCGAGGAGGAACGCAGCCCCATCAGCAATTTAACACAACACAAGCGAAATTTTGCGCAGGTCTTCATGCAGCTTAAGGCTGTTTGTTCACTAAGGACGTAAGCGGGTGGCACAACCACCACCCCCAGCAGCAGCAAACGGAACGCGGCCGAAGGAAAAGGCGAAGCCCGCAGCTGCAGCTCCCTTGCCGCACGCTGCGCTGAGGTTCAGGACCCCGTTGCCCCCGTCCTCACCACACCCGGTACCCGCACGCCCCGGCTCCTCTCCCCTAACCCCCTCCCGGGCCGCGAACCCCGCCGCCCCTTAGCGGGAGCAGCCCTCACCGCCACCGAGGACCGCTGCAGCCGTTGCCGCGACAACCGAGAGTCGGCAACGGCCGCCCCGCGGAGGCGGGCTCTCCTCGGAGCGCTCGGTGCCACGCGTCCCCGCGCGGCCGGGCGGCTGCTGTCACAGCGCGGGATGGGAGCGCGGGATGCCCTGGAGATCGGCATGCTCGCTGCTCCTGCTTGTTTTCTTTCTGGGTGTTTCCATTCAAGGGAGGCTTTCTGAGGTCATCGTTATTTGTTTAAACGGACGGATCTGAGCCACACGCACGGAGAAAAAAAATCATGCGCCAAGCTTTTATGCTACCCTGGTAAAATCTGTACTGTTTGCACAAGATTAGCGCATGTACGCAGAGGTGCAGCCCCTGGGGAGCACGCGGGTAACTTCCTCCTGCAGGTGTGACACTCCGGATCGTCTCCCCCAGCAACGCCTTTCTCCGACCCCTGCGCACAGTGCCGTGCTTCCCAAGGAACCGTGGTGCCATTGAGAGCTCTGCTCTGCTCAGAACATGCTGCGTGTCAGGGTACCCCAGACCCTGCAAGCTGATGCCAGCTCTGCACGGCGCTCATGTCACTGCTGGCTTCGGCAGTGCTAAATGCTGGTTCTGTGTCACTTGCTGGGCAACGTAGTGGCGCAGAGTCAGAAAAACAAGCAAGCGTGTCCCGACGTAGGATCGGCACTCGGTGCGTGCGTTCAGAGCTGTATAACAAGTTGTGTCAATAGGAGCTTAGCAGGGGATAGATTGCTTCATTCCTCCCTCCCTCCACAAATGCTCTTCTGAACAAGAAGAGGCACAGATTTCTGAAGAGTAAAAATATATTCATATACACTTAAAAAAATCCAAGGCTAAATTCCAACATTTATAACACTAGTAAAGATGAAATCACTCCATTATTCATTATGGATTAATGGCCTGTTTGTACCTGTATTGCAGGGGAGATTTTGTCTTTGCATGTGGAGAAGGCTGCTGCTTTGCTCTTTGAAGGAATCACAGCTTTAGCAGTGGATTAATGATCCCTATCAGAACTTTGCCTTGGCATTGCAGTTGGTTAGCTATGCTCTTGGCGTCCTGCATTCTCCTCAAACAGATTTTGGAATTTTAACTTCCCAGAAGTTGCTATAAAGATTACATGTTTTTAAAGCAATACATGGTAGCAATTATCTAGAAGCAAGGTGATTGCTTATGTAATAAAACAACAATTACAATAAGGGCTATTTGGCATGACAATCAGCACTGCACTCTGTACCTCATAAACAAAGAGAGAAATAAGAAACTGTATTATGGTGGGCTTGCTGTACAATGCTCCAAGTGGAAAATAATTAAAGGAAATATAATGATCAATTCAACTGCCACATAATTGAAAGACTTAAAAAAAAGATGTGCTGGAGAGTGACTTCTTTAGATACTGCAGAAACTGTTGATTTTTTGTCCCAGCTCACGACTTTATCTGATTTAAAGGTACAATGAAACTTTTCATTTCTGTGTCAGAAATACAAGAATTCAAAGTCATTCTTTGTTCATTGTTTAGTTTTGGCAATAGCTGCTTATCAGGAAAAGGCTCTATTTTCACCTCTTAGTCGTGGAACTGGCTTCTTTATAACTGCATATAATATGCTTGCATTACTGTGCTGATGTTTTTGAAGGCAGCTGCTACATTTTTTCATTTTTTCAGAGAAAAAGCTAGCAAACTTAAAAATAAATTAGGTTTCCTGCTAAGAATTAAATGTGAGGAGAGAACAAGGAAGAGAAAACAAAACAAAACAAAACAAAACAAATTTTATCCAGGAGGACAAGAGGTTACAGTTCCCCAGTCTTCTTCCTGGATTAATTAGTAAACTCCTGCCCATGACCAACTCGTCATTTGCAAAGATACTTTACAAAATGCATGGATATGTCATGAAACCCAAGGTTCTGTGATCATATTGGTAAACAGTTCCCAAATCTAAAGCTACAGCACACAGAACCATAAAGATATTAAGAATGGTAATAAAATAACCTTCTCATCAAGAGGTTGCTTAGTCATGTGCTCTCAGCTACAAACTGAAGTTTTCATTAACATTCCTGGAAATACAAACCAGAACATCTCTCCTGTGTAATCCTTTTGCTGCACCATCAGCATGGGTTTTCTTTTATTTTTTCCCTTTTGATTTGCTACTGCCCTGTTTAAAAAATTGTTCCTTCTCCACACCTTTATGTGCCACAAGGTGTAATGCTACATTCTCTGTGAAAGGAAGGACTTGATCTTCCTTTCTCTCAGCCAGTCTTGGACTCTTACTGTCTTACACAGCAATATATATCCAGGAGGGTAAACAACATTTCTTCCCACAAAATAGACATGGTGGTTTCTGCTGTGTCATGCCAACTCCTCAGGCAGGTTTGCCCCAAAGTCATAGAATCATAAAATTGTTTGAATTGGAAGGGACTCTTAAAGGTCATCCAGTCCAACTTCCCTGCACTGAACAGGAGCACCTACAGCTCAGTCAGGTGCTCAGAACCCTGTCCAGCCTGACCTTGAATGTTTCCAGGAATGAAGCACCCACCATCTCCCTGGACAACCTGTTCCAGTGCTCATCAAACTTACTGCAAAAAGCTCCCTCCTTCTGTCCTATCTAAATCTCCCCTCTTTTAGTTAGAAATCATTTCCCCTTGTCCTATCATAACAGACTCTGATAGAGAGTCTCCTTTCTTACAACCCCCCTTTAGATACTGAAAGGCCACTATCGAGTCTCCCTGGAGCCTTCTCCAGGCTGAGCAGCCCCAGCTTTCAGTCTGTCTTCATAGGGGAGTTCTTTCCTTGTCAGTGCTTGGGGTCATCAACACTGGGACAGTGGAGTTCTGATGTTGTAGGCTTCCACCCAAGGATCCTCATCTCTTCGTGGAGGACTTGTAGAAGAATTAGATAATATTCACTGCTGTTTGAGCAGCAGCACGTGTTTCTGTATCTGAATGGACAGAAGGAGGTACAGGGCAGTTAAAGGCAGTGCTTCTTCCTGAACGTTTTACATGGTGGCAGGTCTGGGTGTTATTTGGAGACCACTGTTTCAGAGCTAAAATTGTTAGGCTGAGAGTCATTTGGGAACATCTCACCCTAGATGTGGATTATTGCAGCTTCAGCATTGCAGAACTGCCTTTACTGCATGCACTGACCTGCCTGGGTCAGAGTTCCCAGTCCAATTTGTTACTGTAAATCCAGCTGTGCCACACCTCATTTCCATGTGAGTCACCTCCAGCTCAGTCAGACATCTCAGCTATTTGCAGAAGAATTTCTAGATCTTCTAAGGAGGCAATAGTAGCTTTCATTTATTTTTCTTTACTTCTCAATCAATACTTGCATTCACTTCTCAATTTAGACATTCTCCCTGTGCAGTGCAGCACGCTGGAGAGCAGTCCTCACAGAAAGGCATCTGGGGGTTCTGGCTGACCACAAGTTGAATCTGAGCAGCAGTGTGTGCTGGCAGCCAAAAGGGCCAATTGTAACCCAGGGTGCATCAGGCCCAACATTGCCAGAGAGCGGGAGGAGGGATTATCTCTGCATTGCACTGTGCTACCTCACCTCCAGCACTGTGAGTAGGTTTGGGTGCCACAAAAAGGATATCATAAAGCTGTTAGCATCCAAAGGAGAGCTATAAAGATGAGGAAGAATGTGTGACTAAGGTGTATAAGGGGTGGCTGAGGTCCCTTGATTTGTTCAGCCCAGATCAGAGAGAGCTGATGGGGAGCCCACAGTGGCCTACAGCTCTCTCATGAGGGAAGGAGAGGAGCAGGCTCCTGGCTAAATTCTGTTTTATCAGTGCAGCCTCAAGTAGTCTTGGAAATCCTGCAGCCCTGGAAGTTCTGCCTTACAGCAGGCAGAGGCAGAGACCCCTCCATACACGTGTAGTGGGCAGTGGGGCTGAATACAAGCAGTGCCTGATGGCAAATGTGAGCCGCCTGGAAGGAAGCAATGTGGCCCATCAAAACTTTTAAGTGGGAGCCTCGCTAAGTGTTACATGTCATCAATACCAAGCCACTCTCCTGGTGTAACCGTAGGGCTGTAGCAGGAGGGATGCCACCCCAGGTTGTTGATGCAAAGAACTGCCATTGGATTTACCAAACTTCTGCTTAGGCCCGGCCCGGACTGCTGGCGGGCCGTTCGGCTCTTGGGATTTCGGCACTAGACCTGTGCCGGGCAGACCTCCGGGAAGGCGCCGGGCACGGCCGCCCTCCCAGGGGGGGGCTACAAGGCAGGCCGAGGAGGAGGGAATGCGGCTGGCGCCCGCCTCGCACTCGTACGCCCGCAGCTCCCGTGCCGGGGAAGGCGGGCGGCGGCGCGGGGGGAGACGAGCGGCATGAGCGGCGGGTCGGCGGCGGGGGCTGCGCTGCTGGCGCTGGCGCTGGCGGCGGCAGGAGAGGCGGCGGCGGTGCTGCGGAACGGCGGCTACGAGGGGCTGCTGGCCGCCGTGCATCCCCGCGTGCCGGAGGACGGCCGGCTTGTCGCCCGCCTGCAGGTAAGGCGTAAGGCGGCAAGCCCAGGAAGGGGCAGCCCCGGCGGCTTCGCTCTGCCCCGCACATGCAGGGCAACTGCCCACCCCCGGAGGGGGAATCGGGCCCAACGCTCTCTTCCAGTCGCCAACAAGCTGTACAGCAAATGCTGTAGTCGAGATCGATAGTGGAGGGAACATTCTGCTAATCCCGTGTTTTCATTGCATGTTTGACAGGAGATGATCACGGAAGCTTCCTCTTATCTGTTCAGTGCTACAAAGGGTAGGGTCTACTTCAGAAGCGTGAAGATTCTGATACCTCCGACATGGAGAGAGAAAAGTTATGAGAAACCAAAACATGAGACCTATGAAAAGGTAAGACTCAACACCAGCTGCACTGAATGNGCCGGAGGACGGCCGGCTTGTCGCCCGCCTGCAGGTAAGGCGTAAGGCGGCAAGCCCAGGAAGGGGCAGCCCCGGCGGCTTCGCTCTGCCCCGCACTGCCCACCCCCGGAGGGGGAATCGGGCCCAACGCTCTCTTCCAGTCGCCAACAAGCTGTACAGCAAATGCTGTAGTCGAGATCGATAGTGGAGGGAACATTCTGCTAATCCCGTGTTTTCATTGCATGTTTGACAGGAGATGATCACGGAAGCTTCCTCTTATCTGTTCAATGCTACAAAGGGTAGGGTCTACTTCAGAAGCGTGAAGATTCTGATACCTCCGACATGGAGAGAGAAAAGTTATGAGAAACCAAAACATGAGACCTATGAAAAGGTAAGACTCAACACCAGCTGCACTGAATGGAGCTCAATTAAAAGTTACTTGAACATTTATTTGTATGCCCACATGTACAATAACTTTTAAGAAGTGATATGTACACCATTCACATGATAATGCTCTCAAAAACAGACAAAATGGTCCGTGAACTACCATTAGCAAGTACATAAGTAATGAGCATCAGTAACAACATAGAGTTGTGCAATCCTGTTGGTTTTTAAATCAGAAACAAGAGAATGCTGGACTGCAAGAAGCTCCATCGTAGTCCATAAGCTTAGTGCTTTACAGGCTCCTGGATCATTTTAGAAACCTGGTTTGAATATCTTTGATCTGAACTTTCTTATTTTATTTCTTTACCCATTTTCACTTTTATGACAGGTTGGGAACATTCACGTGTGAGTTCCAGTGATGACTGGTTGTATTTTTCCCCTTTTGCATTCTTAACCCATCATCCTTCTAAGCTGTTACAGAATGGCTTGGGTTGGAAGAGGCCATAAAAATCATGTAGTAAATTAGGTCATATTTTTCTAATTGCACTGTGGCTGGTATTTGTGCTGAAGACAGCAGTAATACTTGTCTAGGTGGAGTTTCAGGCTCATTAGGAAAGGCCTGGCAAGAAAGCCAAGGAAATCAAGAACAGCAAAGTCACCTTATTGTTACGGAAATAGAAAAAGAAGCACAGAAACTTTGCGTACCTGCAATACAGGAAATGGGATGCACATGAATCTGTATTTTAGCTATTTGCATGGCCACTGGTACTCTAATGACCAGCTCCACAAGTATGAGATATTTGCAGTAGACATTCCAATATATTATCTCAGTAGGTAATATATAACATATCAAATATCACATAAAATTATATATTTATCATAGGTTGGCTCCTATTTATTTCAGTGGAAATTACAACAGCTACAAAGAGAACAGTAACACCGTTTGATGGAGCAAATTCTCAGCTACAAAACACTGTTTTTCAATACGATTACTACTGTTAGCTGCATTTTCACCAGTGATGAATAAATGCCGGTATACCATGCTCATAAAAATCTTTACCAGTAGAAGTGACCACTGTCACTGTTGCCACTGCTGCCACTGCTGAAATAATGGAATCAGAATGACCTGGGTTGAAAAGGGCATCTAGTTTCAACACCCCTACCATGAGTAGTGAAGCCAATACTAGACCAGGCTGCCCAGAGCCGCATTCAGCCTTGTCCAGCCTTGAAGGATGGGGCATCCACAACCTCTCTGGGCAGGCTGTTCCAGTGCATCACCACCCTGAGAGTGAAAAACTTAAACTTCTGCTGTTCTTCTTGCTGCGACAGAAGTTAGGTGCTCAGTTATGGGCTGGGTGGTACTGCATTGGACAGTTTAAATAAACAAAAAAAAATATTTTCTCCCTTAATAAAAAGAAAATATTTTCTCCCTTAAGCGAGTTACTTTTTGTAATTTTTTGTACTTTTTTATGATTTTAGGCAGATGTCATAGTGGCAGCTCCTTATTGGAAATATGGTGATGACCCATACACCCTGCAACACAACGCATGTGGAAAAATGGGAAAATACATCCATTTCACACCTAACTTCCTAGTAAACGATTATGTGACAGACATCTATGGCTCACGGGGTAAACTGCCTAAATTGTTTACTTCTCCAGTTTGCCTTAGTGTGGAACAAAAGATGGAATATTGAAAGCTGATGATAAAATAAGCCGATTTTAGTTAACATAAAACCTAAGACTTCCAAATGATGTTATTTAAAATTGGTCACACTTAGGCACAGAAGTGAATTGCTTGATATTAAAACTGCTTGAGGTGTGATGGTTACTGGAAGGCTGCTGGTCAGAAAGTCCCTGTCACAGTGTTGGTGGTCAGTTTCTGCAGGCAGTGATGTAACAGCCAACTCTGGACACACTGTGTTTGCCCTTCCATCCTCTCTGCAGGCAGAACCTTTGTGCATGAGTGGGCCCACCTTCGCTGGGGGGTGTTTGATGAATATGACGATGACAGACCGTTCTATGTCACTGGACAGAATCAGGTTAAAGTTACAAGGTAATTCAACATACAAGCTCTTTCTGGCATGCTTTAGAAAGCTGCTTGGTGTTTTTCTATAAGCTCTTGAGGTATCCCTGTTTCTTTTAGCCTTTATTTTATCCTTCATTAAATATTCTTCTTTCTTCTTTATGAGTAAATCACTATTTTCTGTGCATTCACCTTTACCATTTCTGTGGTTGATGGCTTGGCAGTGGTGATGACTGTTACATTTTTCTGGCCTGGCACTGGAGACTTCATCACTTCCGGACTTTACTGCTGGAGAAGAAATGGTGCTTGTTCAGAAATCCTCCTTCCATAGTCTGCTTAAACATTTCTCCTTTCTCTGAGCATGCTACAGGTTTGGGGCTTTTCTGCTGAGCTCCTTAGTTTCTCTTCTTCAACCCGTTTTTTCTTCTTTGCTAAATCCGCACATATTCACCTCTGCATTCACTATAGCAAGGAGTGCCTGGCTCATGCTTTATGCGGGGGGGTTGCAGAGTACACTGAAAGCATCATTAACGTCAGTGCTATATTCAGGTAGGGTTTTAAGTGGAAATGTATTCTTTTTTATCCTTAGATGTTCCTCTAATCTTACTGGCATCTATGTCTGTGAAAAAAACTCCTGCATTGATGGTAGTTGTGTCATTAATAAGCTAACAGGGCTTTTTAAAGAAGGATGTGCATTTATTCCTGAGAGAAATCAGACCGCAGTATCATCAGTAATGTATATGCAAAGTTTATCATCCGTAAGTACAAACATACAAGAACAGATTTCTTTCAGAGAAACACTATCACAAAATATGATATATCCTTCTTCTATGTTACATTTGGTTCAACTTCTTTGTAAGCAAATCAGCTGTAATATATACTGCTATTAATGTGTTATTAAGTTAACTATGAGGTGGTTTCTCAACTGTGTGTATACAAAAATAAGCAGTTATGGTTTTCCATTGTTATATTTATTTCGCTGCTATCTCTTACTTCTGATTTTTATCTACCTTTTCTGAACATTTTAGGTGGCTGAATTCTGTAATGAGCAAAACCACAACAGAGAAGCACCCAATCTGCAGAATCGAATGTGTGACTACAGAAGTACATGGGAAGTAATTAAAAACTCTACAGATTTTGAAAATGATCTTCCATTGACCAGCAACAGCCTCATTACTCCTCCCTCCTTCTCATTGCTGCAGAGGAGAGACAGAGTCATCTGTTTAGTTCTTGATGTTTCCAAGACTATAGCTGGGGTAAATTCTCCATCAGAGACACTTCACTGCACATTGTACTTTTTTTTGTCTTATGTTTTCAGAAACTTTACTCATCTAGAAATAGTCTTCATGCAGAGACAGAGAAACCTGATTAGAGATGCAAGGAATCTGCTTGACAGTGAGAGGAGTGTCCAGGATTTTCTCAAATTTTTGAGAAAAGGAGTCACAATTAACATGAGAGAGGCCAGGACAACAATGCAGGATACTGGCCAGGTGGCTGTCAGTGGCAAGGTTTTGAGTGGAGTAAAGGACATTGTGTGCTGGGTAACCTGAAGTGGACATGAACCAGAAGAGTAGGGGGAGAGCTGGGAGGAACAAAAAAATTCCAGAAGAGATGGATCAGAGAGCCTTCTTCACTGATGAACAGTGTTCAACAGTGAGTAGGCTACGTATTTGATAAGTTTGAGGCTAATCTTTAGTGAAACAAACTGAATAGCATATCTGGGTTTTGTATTCTAAATTAACATTGGAACTTGCAAAATTGAATATTTTTTGTTCCTTCCCTCTGTGATATTTTCTGCCCAGGATTTTTAGCTATCAGTTTATAATTTGCAGCATTCATTGTTACTTCACGTGCTTAACAAAATTCTTTGCTTTTCACTCATTTAATGTGTAGGGTAACTGGATCAGTAGATTGCATCAAGCAGCAGAATTGTATTTACTGCAAATTGTGGAAGAAAATTCTTATGTTGGTATTGTCACATTCGGTGACAAAGCGGAGATCAAAACTCACATGCACCAGGTAGTCAGTGATGATGCACGGAAACAGCTTGCTTCGTACCTCCCTACAGCTCCAAGGGGAAAGAAGGCAAATGTTTGTGCAGGCCTGAGACTGGCATGTGAGGTAAAGCATCACATACACCACTTCTGTTTGCATTGAATAGGTGGTTTGTTTTTTCAATAGTAAGGATATCTGTGTTTATGCCACATCAAATGTCTTCTACTGTTTATTGCATGGTATCTGAAACAAACTCTCCTAGCTTTCCTGTGAAATATTCTGTTTCATATTCTTTCTAAATTATTTCTAAAACTGAAGCTGACACAATGCATTTCTGCTGTCTTTGATTAAGTGGGATTGTGTTTGCTAAATTCAACTTAGATTTGTCTAAAATCACATTTATTTTTGGCTTTGATATGCAATATAAATTAATTAATGTACTTTTATTATTGCATCTTGAAGCACAGTGTATGAAGCACAATTTTTCTCAGCCTCAGTTTACCTCAGCCTGTTGAGTACTGCTACAGTTCCGCAAAGGAATTACATGAAATGCATGCATTCTGCCACTAGGGTGGGTCACCATCTCTCTGAATTTTATCAGAGAAATGAAGCAGAAATCTGGAAGCTGTAATATTTTTTGTGTCAGGTTTTAATTGACTTCCTGCATGCTGAAGCCTTTAGTCTCAGCCTTCTGCTAGGAGGATTAATGTTTGCTTAAATATACCTGAGAGAAAGGGAAGTACAGTAGTTGTTCACTGCATGTCTCACTGTCAAGTACTCATGTGCCATATTCTCATTTTAGTTCCTGTTACTTCTACACCTTACTGCCATGTAAAACTTAACGGGTATTCGTTCTGATAGATTGTCTTTAAACACGGTGTCAAAATTAATTACTGTGTAGGTTATGTGATATTTATTCTTTGCTAAAGCTTGTTGTTCTATCACCAGGTCATTAGGAAGAAAGAAGGACATCTGTATGGATCTGAAATTATACTAGTGACAGGTGGACAGGACAATAGTACAAGCAGGTGTTTTTCTGAACTGATTAATGGTGGATCAGTCATCCATACGATTACTGTTGGGTCCTCAGCTGCTAAGGAAATCGAACACTTCTCCAAAGAGACAGGTAAGTATAGGAGCAAAGCACGCCTCCAATCTGAAGATGCTGGGAAAACTCTGATGAAGAAAGTGGTTAGAGGCCACAGGGAAGAGGGACACGTGTCCTCCCTCCCTGACACCACTGCAGTTCTGCCATAACCTGTGTACATTTTGCAGATCAGATGTAGCTCTTGTGTCTTATATATCTAAAAGCTAAATCTGTAATAAATCATGCTGTTTCAGGAGGATTTAAGTTTTTTGTCCCAGAAAGGCTGGACTTCAGTGACTTACTGGACGTTTTTACTGGAATTTTGTCCACGAATGGAGATACTTTCCATCAATCCGTTCAGGTTTGTGTTACAGGCGCAGTTAATAATTCTGCTTACTGTTTTTTAGATAAGATCAAAATGTAGCAAATTTATCTAGGTGTCCTCCTCCCTCTTTCCAGGTGACCACTTCACCAGCCTGATGTATTAATTGTCAATTTGTAGGTTAAGCAGTGGTGAGTAAACACACTTGTGTTTACTCTAACTTCTTTCGTATTACTTGGAAAACTGTAGAAAGTTTCCTTGATTTCTACTGCATGCTAGAATATATCAAGCTTTTTCTCTGCAGTTTGTGGAGATAATTATCACTTCAAGCAAGACACAGAATACCATCAGGAAATCTGATCATCCAAGAAAGTCACAGGGATGAAGTCCTGTCTTCATCAGGAGCATTATTTATTGATTTTCCGCATGGAGGAATATATAGATGGAACTCTAAATTCATAAATCAGTCTTATTCAGGATCATGTTCTTTAATATCAGCAGTTTCAGCTGGGAAAGTAGTAATGTCCCATGTACCTTTGCATTTCTAGAATTCCATCTGGTAAAAATGTAACATTAATAGAAGGACTAACTTTTCAGTCACTTCTATGGTTCAATGGGGCTGTCCCTAAATTCTGTTATTATATAATTGAAGAGGAGAATAAAGTCCCTAGTTTCAAAGACTGATAATAGTGTACATTTTCACATCTTTTCAAATCTATCAGATCTGATAGTTAAATTGGTAGACTAAGTCCTTCTTTGTAAAAATGTGATTCCCAGAACTGACAGAAAAATTTTGTTCTTTTTGATAGATTGAAAGTGCTGGTGAAAGTATTGCAGGGCACCAGCAACTCAGGAGGACAGTGACTATTGATAGCACTGTGGGACGAGAAACCTTCTTTGTAGCCACATGGCAAGCTGCTGAACCACCAGAAATCATCCTGGTTGATCCCATCGGAAGAAGCTACACCAGCAAGGACTTTGACTTCGATTCAGTTTTCCATGTAGCTCGCCTCCAGATTTCAGGAACTGCAGAGGTACAAATTGTTTTCTTTCTGTCTTTAGCAATGGGAGGAACATCCTGACTCTACATTTCTTCCATTTCATTGATGTTAGGTTAAGTAAAATCATTTAATGCCTTGAGATAGAATTGCTCTTCTATACTACTGACTGCTGCTGTTGCCGAACAGAAGTGTTCAAGAGAGCTACCTGAAGGTTTTGTCTGTGTTGTCCTTATTATACTTAACATTTGATTTACAGCTTAACAGCAAATTTGTGAACACTATCAGCAAATAGTAAATGAATTTTATCTCATTTCTGTTCTAAGCAATAGATAACATTTCTTTAACATGGTAAGTCCATTTAAAATTACTGTATTGTACATAGAAAATTCTTTCCATCGTAGAAGTTCTGAAGACTTATTTTTCATAGAATTTTGTTCTTAATCTCCTGAATATTCCATAGGAGCTAAAGAAGTAAATTGAAACTGATGTTTGTGGTCTCACATGAAATGGCTGCCAACAGTCAGAGGAGAACTGTAAAGCACTTCTTTACTCTGAGTTGTAATTATGAGTGCTTCCACTGACAAAACACAGCTACACGTGGGGTGCTACTTAGTCTAAATAGGCTGACAGAATTTAAATAATGACAAATTAAATAACGCAAAAAATTGTTATTTCATTTGAAAATACTTGTGGGTTTTTTTTTTTTGTTTTTGTTTTTTTTAAACAAACAAAAAAAGACATACACATTGATAAATGTTCACCTGGCTCCTCAAATTCTAACATTGTCAGTAACTTCTCGAGCAGCAAATTCTACTATACCTGCTGTGGCTGTGAAAACCTATATGAGTGAAGATACAGCTTTCTATCCTAGCGCAGTGGTTGCCTATGTACAGATTAGTCAAGGTTTTTCCCCTATTCTTGGAGCAAGTGTGACTGCCATTATCAGTTCAGAGAATGGAGATCCTGTTGCCTTTGAACTTCTGGACAATGGAGCAGGTAAGAAGACTCTAGGACTACAAATTCAGAAGTATCTATAACATTAAATTAAAGACTCCTGGAAGTACTGTTTTCACCCAATACTTCATGATACAATGCTCTGAGGCAGAGTTTCCATTGTTCTGTGGTAACACACACAAGTGTCGCTAACCTTGTTGAAGTTACTTCTAGATAAACTTTTGTTCAGAACAAGATTTATGTGCATGAATTAAATGCGCAGACATGTTCCAATAAGCAGAACTGTGCTGTGTGCATTAGTTATCAGTTGTCATTCCAGCTGATAGAATTGTTGATGTTCAGCGCATTGGAAGATGAGGTCTTTAAGGCTCAGTAACTTAAAAAGCTGTTATGAGGGTGAAGTGCAAGCATTTCCAGGCAGAAACTGCAGTCCCTATTTTCTGCTGCCTCTTAACAGTTGTCAAGAAAAAGTGTAAATACCTCAAAGACATTAGAATTTAGTAATATTTAGTAAATCCCAAATTTGCTTTGCAGAAATTATTATGGTTAATTAAACTTGCTGCAAGGCAGCACAATCTTAACTGCATAGTCCATCACGTTGGTGGAAAGGATTTTTGTACAGAGTAGGTAGTTATGAAATAATTTTGTAACTTTTGGAGATACTTTAATAAATTGTTGTTTCTGTATTGAATTTCACAACTGAAAACAATCAGTAGTAATGAATACTCCCTGGTTTGTATCACCTTGCAGGTAAGCCCCTAAATGAGAATACTTTTTGGGAATGCACACTGAGCACTTCAGAAGTGCAGGTCCTCTGTTTCCCCTGAATTCCTGGGCACTTTCCCAGAGCCCAACTTGAGGAATCAAGTGTGAAAACTTGTGAAATAAGATGATTTTCCTAAATAAGCTTTTTCTTCAGCTAACCTTCAGTACAAGGAAGAATCTTAACTTTCATTTTAACATGCAACCGAAATCAGAATTGCTGCACAGATTACCTATCAGAGAAGAATTTGCGTATTCTTAATTTCTACTTTCTATATATGTATCTAGGAAGCATAAAAAAGCACATCCATTATTGTTTGAAAGCAATTTATGTCGCTCTTCTGTCTAGGTTCTGACATTGTTAAGAATGATGGCATCTATTCCAAGTACTTGTTTTCTTTCTCTGGGAATGGCAGATACAGCCTGAAAGCTCATGTCCAAGCTAACAGGACTACCATGCCACAAACTCCAATGCCATGGAGTCATGCCATGTATATACCTGGTTATGTAGAAAATGGTAAGATGAAGTAACTCAGAGAAAAATATAAAGCTTCATTTCAGGACCTGAAGATGTGATATCCTTGTGAAGATGCTAAGCATAGTCGTTAGAACAATGACAGCCCAGCTAAGAGAGATTTAGTTGTGAAGAATTTAACACATAAATAGTCATATACCCCAGAAGAATACTGAAAGTAGATTTCAAACAACTATAATGGGACAGTATCTGTATATAGGTAAACAGGATTTGGTTTTATCTATGAAAAATTATCCACAAGTTTAGTCAGTAGAGGACTCTATTCAGTCATCTTAAAAAAAAGAATGGTTAAAGTATTAGGAGATTAAACTCTCTTGTTTATATTATAAAAAGCAATAGTTACTTCAATTTCATATTACCTTTCTTGCTAAATAGCACTCTTGAAACTACAAAGAAATATATAATGTCCTTGAAATGGTTTTGATAGAGGTGAACGGAATTTTCATATTTAAAACAGTATAAATGAAGTGAAGTTCAGGTAACTCGTGGAGTGCAATAGTATGCAAACAGTTAAGATTATTGAGCATTTTTTAATCTTGCAGGTAAACTCAAGATGAACCCATCAAGACCCCTGGCTATTAAAAATAACATTCAGGTCAGAAGAGGAGGTTTCTCTAGAACAGCTGTGGGAGACTCTTTCACAGTATCTGCAGTTCCAATAGGACCTTTTATTGACGTTTTTCCACCATGTAAAATTATTGACCTTGATGCCAGAATGGAAGATGATAAAGTCATTCTAACATGGACTGCACCTGGAGGTGATTTTGACAAAGGTCAAGGTATGTTTGTTGACTTGCTAGCCTGCCTCCTGCCCAAGGTGAAAGATCTGTAGTGGAGTTTTGTCTCACTGACACCAAATGAAATTTAATTAAAAGCTACTGTGGTTCCAGGGCTTTATTCACACTATACAAAATGCTGTATTAGTTATTCCAGCGCTGAACTGGCTTGTGACATGGTACTATATAAGCAGTATTTTAAAAGTGTTTTGGAAAGTGAGTATTTTGGTACAGATTTGAAGTTGGAATGACAGCTTACATACAGATGACAATATCTTTTAATATTTGTATTTTCAGCCGCAAGTTATGAGATCAGAACAAGTGAGACTCCGCTGGAACTAAGGGACAGCTTCTATAGCACTACTTTTGTGAATACTTCCACTCTATCACCTCAGCGTGCTGGCTGCACAGAAGTATTTGTATTTAAACCAGAAGCTTTTACAACAGGGAACATAACCATAGTCTATGTTGCAATACGTGCTGTGGATGAAGTTTTTCTTCGCTCTGAGCTATCTAATATTGCACAAGCAGTAATGTTTATTCCCCCAATGGCATATCCCACTTCTAATACAAAATTTGGTGTTTCAACAATATTGTTACTATTCTTTGGATTATTAGTGGTAGTGTGCCTAACAGTAAGTACAAGCCTTTGTTTAGCAAAGAAAAAGAAGAAAAAGATTCTTTTAGAAAATGCAGCTAAGCTGCTTTATCATAAAGTGTAAGCTTGTCAGAGCTCCAGGTACTCTAAAACATTTAACTGCTTAGATTTGTAGAAGTAAATACCCTACAATAAACAGAGTAAACAAGAAATCAGATTCCAGATATTGTGAAGACACAGTGATTTAACAGCTGAATCATGTTTTCTATATGTTTTATAATATAAGATTGAATGACAGCAAATCGGGTCATTTATTGATAGCTTGTACTGCAGAAATGCAACATCTGTGTACAGTCTTAACACTGTGCAACATCATAGCCTATTCTTACTGTGTAATGGAAAAGTTTTGATTAAATTGAGAGAGATACTGAAGATAGTATTCCTTTTTTAAAAACAGATGACAAGCAAAAAAGTAGTGTGAGTTCTGTTTATGCTTCTGTAAACACATTCACCATTCACCTTCAAGGCAAGGTGGGGAATTCCCAGGGAGGAGGAAACTGATCAGAGGGTGGGGGAGAAAAATCTGCAACAAAGCAGAAATAATCTTTGTTCTGACCCACCTGAAGGCAAAGGAATGTTTACTGGAGACCAGAGCAGAAGGAAAGAGACTAGCTGGGGCACTCTGCTTGCAGCTCTCTGATATGTCATGTCTGGAGAAAAACTGTACGTTCTGCAATGGTTCCAGTGTGTTTCTTCTAATAGAAGGCTGAAAAGTGCTTATTAACAACACATTGTTTTGTTTTGAGTTTACTGTGTCCTTCAAGGAACTTTTTTGCTCGTATAGAGCATATGTGAATATTTGTGTATGTGCACATATGTGTGCATGTAATGTGGGGAGTTGCTTTTTTTCCCGTAACATGAGATTGTAAATACAATGATTATCTGACTGTGAAACTATGTGTAAAGATAAGGCAGGGCAATCAATATTTTATGACCAGACTCTGAGGCAGTTTGCACTCTACTACTCAGGAAAGAAAAAAACCTGAGGAAACTCTAGAATATGTTGTGATAGATTTACATTGTTTCTTTGAAAGGAGTGGGATACTGAATTACATACAACAAAGTCAACCCGGTTCTCTGTTGCTAGGAGGATCTTTTCCTCAAGGAATAGAATGTAGGTGCAGTGTATAGAGCATTTCAGAGCAGGTAAAGACTTAAAGGAGTTTGCACTGCATGGCTAAAATTTGATATTTATGTGTTGTTGCCACAAGTTGTCATTGCACTTCTGTGGAGTGACAGCTGCTGCTGCACCCAAGGAGGAGCCAGTTTTGTAGCAGCTGCAGTTGAAAATAACTCAGCAGGCCCAGCTGAGAAGCAGCCTATGGCAGAAGCAAGGTTGCTGTTTGGTGCTTTAGCTCTTTGGTGATAACATAGATTGGAAAGAGAAAAACACACAAGCCAAAGGAAAGAGAAAGACAGGGAAGAGAATTTTGGGACAGGAAGGATCCCTGTTAAAATCTATCCAGAGTGAAGAACTTAGGACAGATCTCTCTGCAAAAGTGGCAGGATCACACAAAGGGAATAAGCAGGAAGTCACCGGAACTATACAGCATTCCTGCCCATTCCCGATCCTTTTTATTTATAGTTGAGTCTAAATCCAGGGACAAGTATCTGGAGATTTAAATAGTTCTTTTGCTAATATAGGAGGTGAAGGAGGAAAAACTGCTGTGTTATCCAATGAATGTAGGATAGGTGGTAGGTAAGATGGAATAAAAGAACAGGAAGAGATGCGGTGAGGGTGACACAGGGTGGTGTTTCCCTGGGCCCTGTTCTGACAGAAGATGATGCTGCATAGGGAGGACAGGCCCAGCTCTGCAGGCTGCCCAGCAGCACGGCCACCGCTTTCTTTAGCTGCCACCAAGTGACCTGGGTAAATCTGAGTCAGCTGAAACCTCTTCTGTGTTTCCTGCACAAGATACGGAAAACAGCCCAGTGTTATACCGGTTCACATTCCTTTTTTAAAACCTCATCCTTGGGAGAGTCAAATGCTACAGATTGCTCATGTGATTTCATGTTCTGCCCTTTGAGATCATTTCACCTTCTTGCTGATTGAACCAGGAAAGGTGAGAGGATCATCACCACCACCATCACCAACAACAACAACAAAAAAAAACAAACAAAAAAAAAAAAAAAGGAAGAAACAAGTAAGTGAACAAACAAAACCACCATCACCAAAAACATCACCCAAGGAGGAACAGAAAGTAAGGCATAAGCACACCAGAATGATAGAAATAAATGCTTCTTTGGCGTCACTTAGCCAGAAAATGGTTGATGTCAATTACTATTCTGCAATAGGATGGGTTTTGATGACAGAGCAATGACAACAAGTGTTATCTGATTGCTCCACGATGAAAGAAAAATCTGAAACTTAAATGTTTTTCAGTGCTGAATATCAGTCTTATTCTTCTGTACATGGCAGCAGAACAGAACTGCTGAGGGAGTGATGGACTCAAGCTGCCGAGGTAGTCCTAAGAGACTACAGGACAGTATTTCTCCAGCACATTCTACCTCTAAGTAAGTGCATGGTGTCTTATCAGGATATTTTAACAGATATGTCTCAGTGGTGGTGTTGCAAGTTTATTGTCAAGTCAGCTTTTTTTGGTCTTCGTGGTATCTGACAGAACTTCAGGGCTATAAAGATGATAAAGGGCATGGAACACCTCACCTGTGAGGAAAAGCTGAGAGATCTAGGTCTGTTCAGCCTTGAAAAAAGAAGACTCAGAGGGGATCTGATCAACACCTATAAATATCTAAGGAGCAGGAGTCAAAGGGATGAGGCTGGACTCTTCTCAGCAGTGTGTGGGGACAGGACGAGGGAAAATGACCTCAACCTGAAGCAAAGGAAGTTCTGCACAAATGTGTGTGGGAACTTCTTCACAGTAAGGGTGACAGAGCACTGGCACAGGCTGCCCAGGGAGGTGGTGGAGTCTCCTTCTCTGGAGACGTTCAGGATCCATCTGGACACCTACCTGTGCAACCTGGGCTAGGGAGCTGCTTTGGCAGGGAGTTGGACTCGATAATCTCTAGAGGTCCCTTCCAACCCCTACAATTCTGTGGTTCTGTGATTCTGTGAACTTGAAAGAGTGGTCAAGTGAAGAAGTATTTGAAGACTTCAGCCTTCCTTTATGGACTGTTTCTGGAGTGCAGTGATTATAAAAAATTATAAAAAGGTACAAGACTACAGTTATTAGATCATGTCCAACTATGTGTTTCCGTGTCTGCCATCCCATGTTCTTACTTGGTTTGAACTTACTGGAAGAGTTCATGATGTTTATAACTAAATATAACAGGAACAATTTTCTTCAGGAGGTAAACCAGCTCTACCAGATCATGAAGTTTAGGAAGTGATCTGAGGCAACCTGATCTTTCAAAATCAGAAATATAACTCAAATGAAGCCAGCTAGAAGGGCTAACAAAGAGCTAGAAAGTTAGGAAGAGGTGGGAAGACATGCTGGGAGCAGGAAGAACAATTTGGCTATTTTCCAGCATCCCAATCCTAGGTTTCACAGGTGTACAAAGCAGACTTGATCTTGGCATTCTGCATTTACGGGCTGTGGAGGCTGCAGAGGGAGAGGCTGTAGGAAGTCTGCAGATAAAGATATTTATGGTCTGTCCAGGGCATTCAAATCAATAAGTGCATTCAGGGTTTTGATGAAAGGAAGTTGTAATAAAGGCAGCAATTAAGCAAATATGTGACTGGCACTCATAAATAAATAAATAAATAAATAAATAAAGATCATAAAAGGAACTGAGAAGGACTGTCCTTTGTGTTATCTCACCTTAAAGAGAAGTGCCAGCTGAACAGCAATTTCACCTCTTGCTTTTGTATTGATGTGAGATGATTCTGTCCCAAGGCATGGTTCTTCTTTTTCTTTCTGTCCTCTAGTATGACAATATTCTTTCTATTCTCATAGTATGACATTAAAGAAAAGTGATACAATACTTATCTCACTTAAGCTAGTGAAAAATAACTTTTCCACTGGAAAACAGACAAAAATCTTTCCTTGGGGAAGATCAGATTAATACCATATGCTTACTGCTGGACTAAATTAAATGGGCAACTGATCACAGGCCAATAGTGAAAGCTGAGAAGGTAATTTATTCAGCCAAATATGTTCTTCCTGAAGGTGTGAAAAATATTCTAGCTTGATTAGACATAGCTTTAGACAGGCACATCACTTTATAAGTGGGAAATGGGAGCTTTACATGATTAAGCTGATTTTGCATAGACCTGCATGGCTGATCCTGGTAGAAGGTGCTCTGCTGGGGGCCAAAAGGGAGACTGGGTTATATCAAACCTTCCATACCTGGACAGTACTTTGCTTTCATGTTTCTTGCTGCTTCACTGTTGCTTTTAAGCACTTACTCTTATCTATTCCCAGGAACTGTACCCATTTTACGGTTTACAGTTGCTACAATAAACCCAAAGTCCTGATTTCCAAAGAGCCAACAATATTTGCTTTCCAGGCCCTTTCTTTTGAAGGCTTTGTTGGAAGTTGCCAGCTTCCTCTAAGTTTAATTGCTTTCCAGGGACAATGATCAAACTTTCTCAAACCATTTCAGCTGAAACATTTGTTAACTGGGAAAATCCCAGCCTAGGCATGAGAAAGGGATGAGGAGGCTAAAACTGTGGAGTCTACTCCCGGGACGACCCTCGCAGTACAAACATCTTCATTATGGGAGTAGCTTTGGAAAGCCATCGTACCCTCTCATGTTCCAGTCTGAATAAGTGTGCTGACCTTCGGAACTGCATGTAGTAGAACAAAACAGGTGTCCTCTAAAAGAACCGCAAAGTCCTCTGTTACTGCAGGAATAATAAAGACAACAACTGGATTGAAAGCATTCCACAAGAAAATGTTATAGCCTGATAACGGTAAATCCAAGGGTCAAACTGAACCCAAAGATCACAATAAATAAAAGCTCTCAGAGTCTATCTGAGTCACACACAATTCCCAGCTCTGTCTGCCTGGCACAGCCAAACACATACACATACAAGTAGTTAAGTAGGCTAACTAGTAGACCCCTCAGCATATGTTCAGTGCTGACTTCCCCATGTGATATGTAATTTCTCACTGCTCTAAGAATTTAGTCAGAAAGCTTTGCTAACCAAGCGGCATGCAGAAGACCTTTAAAAAGGAGTTGTTCATTAATGCTTCCTAAGGCTTCAGTGGCTGCTAAAAGCAAACAGAAAACGATCTAAGTTTTGCTTATTTGCCTCCTTGATCTGGAGGGGAAATGAAAATAACAATTAGAGAGGGCAACACACTGATTAAGTGAATAACAACTGATATGAGTTAGACACTGGCAAAGCAGAAAGTTGATAATGAACTACAGTATCAGGGAAAAACTGTTGTAGCAGAAGTGTGTCAAAAAAGAGCAAGAAAGTTTAAGCAAGAATAAGGGAAGTACCAGATACAGTAGAAGTACTGCTGGTTTAAGAAGAAAAAAACTCCAGCAAATTATTCTAGAAAATTCTATCCAATTATTCTATCCAATATTCAATATTTCTACCTAGAAATCTTCAGACATAAGTGTTTTTAGATTCAAGTGCCTGAATACATTTTGCATATTAATTTTAAAGATTTGTGCAAAAACTTCAGCAGCAGTTCACTTTCATGCCTCTTGAGGGCTCTTACAATACCACTGAGAAGAAATAATGTTTTTATGAAAGGGAGAGGGGAAGACCTGCAAAGTTGCTGGAAAATCTAGCCACCTATTCCACTGAAATAATTGAAAGGCAGATATAGAAATCAACCAGTAACAAATTAAAAGATAAAAATATTATCAAGCATGACCATGTTTATTCTATTTTTCTTCTTAATTTTTATACAGTTATGAATTTAACTAAAGATGTATCTATGCCAAAAAATGTCTACACAGTTTAAATATAGCAATGTGTTGAATTAATTAAGCACTTCCTTTACGAATGGAAACTAACCAGCTGATGACTCAAAAAGCAGCTGGTAGGGAACTATCACCTCACAGACATTTCTCAAATCATTACATATCAGTGATAGGTACGATGCTATTAAATATTCTATTAAAATAATGTATAAAATATAAGGCTACTTCTGAACAAGTTTCTTAGTATATGAGGTGGGAAATGGCAAGGAAGGTTAGGACAGCCACACAGAGCCACCTGGCACGGTTGGAAAACTGCTTCCACTCCTGAAAAATAAATTTTATTCCAATTGAGATTATTATTCATCTAAAGACAATGAATGTCAGGCATTTAAAAGGGAGGGGGGGTGGAGAGAGGATTGCATATCAACCATTTGCTACAGTTTATTATCAATTATACTCTTGTGATGATCTATTTTTTCTTCTCCTATTGTTTCAATTCCATGTTATATTATCACGGCACTACTAGAAATGTTTTTCAGGAAATCCCTAAGAGATTTGTTTGTATGATTTTTTCTGCTGACTCATAAAATGATCCTGACCAAATTTGACATAAAATAAATAAAAGATCATAGATAACCTGTGAAGGCATAAGGAAGTAAACTCTATTTTTATGATGACAATGAGATGCAAGCATTTCTTCCTGAAAATAACACGTAATGAATTGCAATCAACTTATCCAATCATTTTTAACTAGGCTTATGGAGATCAAAGTCTTATTACAAACTGTTACACCTCTTTTGGCTCCAAAAACAGTTGTATAAATAGGACTGATAACCCACTCCTTTTCTAACCACAAATGTGGGGACAGGGAACAATAATGGGGGTGTTTAGGAGTTTGATATTTTTGCTGTCTTTTCAGCTCCTGCATGTGGCAAAAGGTTCCATTGTGTGGCTAAACGAGAGTGGCTATGAAGATTTGGTTGTTGCAATTAATCCCAGAGTGCCAGAAGATGCCAACATCATCTCAAACACAATGGTAAGAACATGCACATTTCCATGAACTGATTCTCAGTAGTTAAGAATGCTTTGACTTTTTCTAGTTTGAAAGTAGCAGGAGTCTCATTCATGTTAGTAGGACTTCTTGCCTGTGGTTTTGAACTAGTAGTGGATGCATGAAGCCCATAGTTACCATATTAGCCATTTCTAATTTGCCTTGCTATCTTTTGCTGTTACAAAGGGCATTGATTTCCTGAGACAGTGCTTATACAGAGATATCTCAGCTTGAAGACAGGCTGAAATTCTTTTAAGTAGCTTTCCAGATTATCTTTACCTAAGAATGTCCTAAGAATTTTTTCATAGTCATTGGTTATACTATAATGTGTTATCAGTTATCAGTCCTTCTAATGTTCCATTTAAAATTGTTAAGGAAGAAGAAAAAATGTTAGATTTAGTGGCATTTCTGTCTATCGCAATCCATGTAGATACTTCAATGGATCAATTTCCCAATGATCAGATGGTGGCCAGGTTCCAAAGCAACAAAATTGTTTCTATAAAGTCAAATTGTTTTGGAGAAAACCTACTGAATAGGATACACATTCTGACAAATGCTCCAGATTTTCCAGGATGACTAATGCCTACTATGCCCTGAAGTAGGATTATCACTATTCCGTGCCAGTTCTAAGATCAAGTATGAAGGATACTACCCTTTGGTTAGCAATAAAATTTACAAAATGTCCAGACTTCTTTCACTTAATGAAATCAGGTCAGCCACTGACTGTCCCCTTATTTAGCAACAAATGGAGTTTGGATCACTCAATTTTCACTGACAGGTCACCAAATGTTTTTTAGGATAGAAGTGTACAAGTAATGGCTACTCTTGATGTAAGATATCAATCATCTGATAAATTAGCAGTGGTGTCGTTATTATGAGAATTTGCTCTGATATTCCTCCTTCAGATCCTTTGAACCAATTAAGTACACCGTTCTGTCTGCAGAGCAGACAAGTATTGGCATGAGGACAGCTGAAGTATCACATCTCACTGCTCAGCTTGTCACGGGGTTATCACTGACCACCACCCTCAGTCCTGGAAAACTGAATCTCTACAAGAAATCTCCTTTGTCTTAATTTTGTGTGTATGTAACCTGGATATATGTAATTGCTGTTGAGACAGTATTAATTTAAGGATAAAATTCTTGAATTCAGTGATTTTTATCTCACATCAAGGCTAGAATGTAAATTTTATCACAATCTCTGATAAAGAGGAGGATTAGAGAACTGCTGAGAGAATGCAAGAACTACAACTTAGGTTTTGTGGGTTTTTTTCACTCCTTCTATCTTAGTGAAAGCTGTAGTTCTTTCTTAGTTTTGTGTTATGTACTCATTTCTGCTTTATCCTACTGCTGTTTTCTGAAGTATTCATTGCATGAACAGTCAAATTTGATTAATGCTGATATTAATGTATTTTCTTTCACTCCACAGACAATGATCAAAGATGCTTCTAATTATTTGTTTGAAGCTACAAAACACAGATTTTTCTTCAAGTCCGTAAAAATTATACTTCCCAAAACATGGTCAAAAAACAACTATTTAAGATTAAAAACGGAATCGTATGATAAGGTATGATTTGAAAAACTGTTTACAATTAGAACAAGAAAAATCAAGACTACATTATGAATCACAGCAAAAGTTATGACAACTCCTGGAAATTCTTACTCAGGAGATTTAGTGGGAGTGTTGATAGGAAGAAAATAATTTCAGGACTTCATTTATTGAAAAAGAATGACCTAACCCTTCTCTTCAACAACGTTACATATGGCTTTGGTCTTACTGTCTCAGGCAGATGTCATCATAGCAGACCCTTATTTGAAATATGGAGATGAACCCTACACCTTACAGTATGGAGGATGTGGAAAGAAAGGACGATACATCCATTTCACACCCAACTTCATGTTAGATAACAGCTTGGTTAAAGTTTATGGAGAAAGAGGTAACACTAAAATTTAACTGCCTGCTTTATTATTAATATAAAATGGCCATTATTTTTTAAATTCAATTTTGCCAAACCAAAAAAAACTTGGAAGAGAGTCACATTTTTGGAAGTAGTAAATAACTGTGAGGTATCTCAAGCTAAAGAAGTGGATCCAGAAGTTGCTAAATTCTTTAAAAACTTTAAGAAAATATTACCCTTCTGCATTTCACTTCTGCCATTAGCAGTAGTCATCCTGTTATGAGCACTGAGTGTGTAAAATGTAGGTGTACATATACGTGATTTTGTACTATTGTGTCAAAAAATATAGAGCTTTGCTGCCCTGTGATATAGACCCAACAAAAAAACAATTTTCCTCATCTGATGTTTGGCAGCTTGGAAAAAAGTATCTCTATAATAATGCCTTCATTTCTATAAGTCTGATATGAAAAACAGTTCAAGTCTTGCTCACTAAATTGTTGATTTCCTATTAGATGACTGACATTATCTTCCTGGTGTTGTACAAAGCATTAGTTCCTGCACCAGGGTCAGAACAATTGAAGCATGCAGGCTGGGCAATGAGTGGAATAAAATTGTCCGGAGAATAAGGACTTGGGGGGCATTGGTGGACAAAAAACTGAATGTGAGCCAGCAGTGTACCCATGCAGTTCATAAAGCCAAGCCTTGGCTGCATCAAAGGAAATGTAGGCAGCAAGTTGAGGAAGTTATTCTCTCCTTCTGCTCTGCCCTTGTGAACCTCCACTTGCAGCACTGCATCCAGACCTGGGACCTCCAAGACAAGAAAGATTTGGAGCTGCTGGGATGGGTCCAGAGGAGGTGACAAAGTTGATCAAATGATGGAAGAACCTCTCAAATGGAGCAAGGCAGAGGGAGCTAGGGTTGTTCAGCATGAGAAGATGCTAGGAAGACAGCATTACTTCCTTCCAATATCTTAAGGGGCCTACAGGAAAGATGGGGTAGGATTCTTCAACAGGGAGAATAGTCATAGGACAAGGCTTTAAACAGAAAGAGGGTAGATTTAGATTCAATGTAAGCAAGAAATTCTATATCAGTGGGTGGTGAGGCACTGGCCCAAGTTGCCCAAAGAAGCTGTGTATGCTCCATCCCTAGAAGTGTTAAGACCAGGCTGGATGGGGCCCATGGCAGCCTGATCTACTAGGTGGTGTCCTTGATACGACAGGTGTTGGAAACAGATGGTCTTTAAATCTCTTCTAATCCACATTATTCTGCAATATATGATTTTTGCCTCCAGAGAAAATTATTATCTCTCTCGCTTAACTATTTCACAATCTTCTAGCATTACCTGAGATAAGAATTATTTTAGCTTCTTAAAATGTAAAATAATAATACCAGGTACGTTTTAAACTGTTTCATTTTGATAATGCACATATTATTGCTTTTCAACAGGTAGAGTTTTTGTCCATGAGTGGGCTCACCTCCGCTGGGGCGTGTTCGATGAATATAATAACAACGCGCCTTTTTATGTTTCTGAAAATGCAGGTGTTCAAGCAACAAGGTATCATATGTCATTTTTCTGCTTTTATGTTGCACTCTTTCAAACACCTACAAAATCTTTTTTATATTCTTGCAATGTGTGCTGAGCTGTTACTTTGTACTCTGTGTTCTGTTCATATCATTAGAAGATGCCTATTCAGCGTTGTCTGTCCCATGCTCTGTGACCCAGAAAGCAACAGCTGCCATCAGGGATGTTTTGTAACAGGTTCTACAGCTCAGTCTGGATAATCTTTTGCTTCATATGCAACTTCAGACTTTAGTCACCACTAGTTATATACTTAAGATAATTTTATTAAATAGCAATTATCAACAACACAGTAATTCCCTAGTGAAATCTCTGTGATTTTAAACAGCTTCTACAAAGGAACACATTAACTGCATGGACATAAAGAATTAGTTCACATTTTCCTTCTTTTTTAGTCCAGACATTTCAACACAGTCTATTGCACTGCAACTATTAGCAGAATAACTTCTGTGCATAACCTACAAATATCACAAGAAATTTATCAATACATCAACAGGAGCCCACAAGTATTTTATGATTATAAACACTTCTAGATTAGTTCAAGGACTCTTCCAGGAATAGAGATTGTCTACCTGTGTACTTGTTTGGTGTCTAGGACCGCGCTGTGCCAATGGTAGTTTGTCTTCAGGCAGCCAAAATTTACAAAAAAAACCACTTATGGATTATGTATAGTTCACCAGCCCTGCCAATGTTCTCTTCCCCTAGGTGTTCAGCTGGTGTCACTGGTAAACCTGTGTTCCAAAACTGCATTGGAAACCAGTGTGAGACAAGAGAATGCCAATACGATGGTCAGCTATATGAAGCTGGATGTGCATTTGTACCGGAGCTAAATCAAAACAGCAAAAGTTCTATAATGTATATGCAATATTTACCTTCTGTAAGTATTATTAAACCTTTCTGGAGTGAGAATTTATCAACAATAGTCAATAAATGATCAATAATGTTTCTTTGATCATTTTCCGTCTATTTCAATGAATATGGATGATTCTATCATTGCTAATAAGGTAAGTTCCAAAGCACAGCTGCTGTACAAAGCAGCTATTGGAACTGATCTGATGGATGCTTTGTGTCAATAAGGGTGAGATTCACTGAAATCTCAGCACCCTTCTTGCTTCTCTTTTGGAAAATCAGATCAGTGGGCATAAGAGCGAAGCATTCTTGCCAAATGCCTTGGCCACAACAAGATAGCTGTTAATGAATTATTTTTTACACTCCATTGCAGAGCAATCTTATCTTTCTTCTTGTCTATTAAGATCCTGTTTGGTCAGGTACCATGGCACACAGGAAGGTCACTGGAGAAATCTTTATGTGTCCTGTCCCCCACCACCAACTTCATACTTTCTGAAAAGCTTTCTTATATTTAAACTGCTGGGTTAACAATTCTTAGAAATTTCAATCTGACTTTTTAGGTGGCTGAATTTTGTGATAAAGATACTCACAATTATGAGGCTCCAAATATGCAGAATAAGATATGCAACTACAAAAGCACATGGGAAACAATCATGGAATCTGATGACTTTCTCAACTCATCTATTGTTACTGGCCTTAAACCTCCATTTGAGACCACCTTCCAGCTACTGCAGACTCAAGACAGAGCAGTCTCATTAGTACTGGATGTTTCTGGGAGCATGGCAGCGGTAAGAATAAACATTTTACATGCAACTTTGTGTAAAAATTGTAGGAAGCAAAAAAAAGTTACAAAAGTAAAAATATTTTTAGTCAATTCAGTCCCTAACTATGTTATTTAAAGAAAAAAAAAACCCCCCCATAAAATTTTGCATAGATTTATTCTTTCAATTTCCTGTGGCAGAAGATGATAAGCTTGTTCACGTCTGCAAAGTTTAGTGAAGATCCCTGTATATATGTGCTAATTTGCATACAAATCCTAATGCATTTATAAAGATGTAAGAAATGTGATCACCTGTAGGAAGGTGGCATAATTATAAGTGCAGGTAGGTATGTCATGATTTACTAATAGACCTGTACGCACACTTGAACAGCTTTCATAAATCAACCAATATATTCTTGAATTTCTTCACCCATAACTGTCTTTCAAAGTTCAGTAGTGAGCCAATGACCATTACTCTTTCACTGAAACCATTACAGTTTCAGAGTTTAATTTGTCACATGAATTCAAGCCCAAAAATAAAACTGCTCATCACAAGAAAAAAACTCAGAAGGCTCTATCACATTGAGAGATATTAAGTTTTTTGTCAGTTATGTTTTAAATAAAATATTGGTGAAGAAGCATAAAGCAGTATCAGCTCAGATTCTATAGGTATGGCATAAACATAATAATAATACTAGAATTCTCCTAAAGTACTCCTTCAACAGATCAATTTTGAAACATGCCATTCTAGTCCAGAGCTTGATACTGATCTTCAGCAAAGATTTGCAATCATAATACATCATATGAATTTTATAATACAGATATCTAATAATCATAATACATTTTCCTAAAGCAGTTAGTAAATAATGTAATGCTGAAACATTACCAAAAATACACTGCAAGAATAGCTATAGCTGTAGAGAGAAATGTTTCCAAATATAGCTGTATTGGTTTTTTGTTAGTAATCTCTTCAAATATTTGCATTTAACATATTCATGCTTTTACCTTAATTAATGTTATTTATATTTCCAAACTACTTAATCTCTAGGCTAAGTTACTCCTCAGGCATTATGGATGTTGCCCTTTTGCACTGCCACCATGTCATGAAAGTGACAAATAATCTTGATAAGGAATAAAGCTATTATATCAGAAGATAGATCTTTCCTGGTGACATCTCTCTTGGAAGATGCACTATGCTGCATTTTCATGGTACCAGAACATGGTACACACATCCTGTGTGTTAGAACTGAGCATACATATTTTACCCTTTGCAGATCATTTTTAATTTTTAATTACAGTCGACATCTAGATTTTCCTATGTTTTGTTATTAGTCAAAGTTTTTCAGAAGAGACTGCATTCTAAAGATGTTATTTTTTATTCACAAACAGTCTAACCGCATCACAAATCTCCGTAATGCTGCAGAGGTCTTTATAATCCAAATTATTGAACTCGGATCCTGGGTTGGAATCGTCACATTTACGTCTTCTGCAACTGAAAGAAGTCCCTTGGTACAAATAACCAGTGACTCAAGTCGTCAAAGACTTGTTCAGTATTTGCCTACAACTGCTAGTGGAGGAACCAATATCTGTGCAGGCATTGAGAAAGGACTTCAGGTAAAGTACAATGTTCTCATCCAGAGGAGAGCCACAGAGATGATCAGAGGGCTGGAGCACCTCTCCTACAAGAACAGACTGAGCGAGCTAGGGCTCTTCAGCCTGGAGAAGACACCTCAGAGACTTTACAGTGGTCTGCCAGTACCTGGAGGGGGCCTACAGGAAAGCTGAGGAGGGACCTTTTAAAAAGGGTGTGTAGTGACAGAACAAGGGGAAATGGCTATAAACTGGAAAAGGGTAGATTCAGACTAGATAGTAGGAAGAAATCCTTTACTGTGAGGATGGGGAGGCACTGGAGAAGGTTGGCCAGTGAGGATGTGGATGCCTCCTCCCTGGAGGTGTTTAAGGTCAGGCTGGATGGGGCTTTGAGCAACCTGGTTTAGAGGGAGGTCTCCCTGCCTACAGCATGAGTCTGGAACTAGATGATTTAAAGGTCCCTTTGAACACAAACCTATCCATGATTCTATGATTCTATGATTCTGTAATTTAACATTTACTAAATCTAAGCAATTGTGTATTGCATTATCAATTGCAATAATATTGAAACAACTTTACTATTTAATAAAAAATCAAACATTGATTAAAGAAGAAATTAGTCTTACATTCGAAGATAACAGTTCTAAATGTATAAATGTATACATTAAAGGCTTTCTGGAAGAAGCAAGTATTTAAAAGTTATTCACCTGTTTGTTTCTCACTTTTTTTTTAATGCAGATAATTACAGAAAGAATCGGTACAACATATGGTTCAGAAATTGTGTTACTGACGGATGGAGAGGATACAGGTGTGTCAGTCTGCCGTGAAAGAGTGAGAGAAAGCGGAGCAATAATTCATACCATTGCACTGGGCCCATCGGCAGCATCAGAACTAGAAGAATTTTCAAATATGACAGGTAAATACCCTAAATGAACTCTTTCTCTGGCATTCATATTCAAGTATGAAAATGTCATCGCAAAGCAATTAATTGGTCTGGAAAAAAATAAATAAATTTGATTTGTAATAAATTCAAAGAAGTTGAAAGATCTAATTTTAAAGAAGTCCGGTTTTCATGACAAGCTATTCTTAATGCAAACAGGCAGAACTCTTTAGATATCCAGTTCTGCTTTAAGNTTTTTAGGTGGCTGAATTTTGTGATAAAGATACTCACAATTATGAGGCTCCAAATATGCAGAATAAGATATGCAACTACAAAAGCACATGGGAAACAATCATGGAATCTGATGACTTTCTCAACTCATCTATTGTTACTGGCCTTAAACCTCCATTTGAGACCACCTTCCAGCTACTGCAGACTCAAGACAGAGCAGTCTCATTAGTACTGGATGTTTCTGGGAGCATGGCAGCGGTAAGAATAAACATTTTACATGCAACTTTGTGTAAAAATTGTAGGAAGCAAAAAAAAGTTACAAAAGTAAAAATATTTTTAGTCAATTCAGTCCCTAACTATGTTATTTAAAGAAAAAAAAAATAGGATTACTGTCATTCTCATCAGTGATTTTTTTTTAAAGAATTCCTATCAGAAATCATTTCAAAATACTGAGAGTTGTAGGCCAAATTTGATTGTGTTTTCTTGTAAAATCTCTATTTAATAAGTTTCCCATCTCTATTCCGGACCTAGAAAGACGGTGCCTTCATATTTCTTACAAGAAGAAAAATACTTAGGTAGCACTTTACACTGTATTGTCATTAGGAACCATTGTCAATTTTTAAATTAAAATGTAGGTTGCAAAATATCAACAAATTAGATTTTCTTTCTTCATCATAATTTTGCTCTTTGGAATCAAGAGTGTGAGCTGCCATAATGCTGCATCATTTTAAGTCAGCTGAGGCTACATTCCCTCCCCCCCTCCCTCCCTCCCCTCAGAGACTTTACAGTGGTCTGCCAGTACCTGGAGGGGGCCTACAGGAAAGCTGAGGAGGGACCTTTTAAAAAGGGTGTGTAGTGACAGAACAAGGGGAAATGGCTATAAACTGGAAAAGGGTAGATTCAGACTAGATAGTAGGAAGAAATCCTTTACTGTGAGGATGGGGAGGCACTGGAGAAGGTTGGCCAGTGAGGATGTGGATGCCTCCTCCCTGGAGGTGTTTAAGGTCAGGCTGGATGGGGCTTTGAGCAACCTGGTTTAGAGGGAGGTCTCCCTGCCTACAGCATGAGTCTGGAACTAGATGATTTAAAGGTCCCTTTGAACACAAACCTATCCATGATTCTATGATTCTATGATTCTGTAATTTAACATTTACTAAATCTAAGCAATTGTGTATTGCATTATCAATTGCAATAATATTGAAACAACTTTACTATTTAATAAAAAATCAAACATTGATTAAAGAAGAAATTAGTCTTACATTCGAAGATAACAGTTCTAAATGTATAAATGTATACATTAAAGGCTTTCTGGAAGAAGCAAGTATTTAAAAGTTATTCACCTGTTTGTTTCTCACTTTTTTTTTAATGCAGATAATTACAGAAAGAATCGGTACAACATATGGTTCAGAAATTGTGTTACTGACGGATGGAGAGGATACAGGTGTGTCAGTCTGCCGTGAAAGAGTGAGAGAAAGCGGAGCAATAATTCATACCATTGCACTGGGCCCATCGGCAGCATCAGAACTAGAAGAATTTTCAAATATGACAGGTAAATACCCTAAATGAACTCTTTCTCTGGCATTCATATTCAAGTATGAAAATGTCATCGCAAAGCAATTAATTGGTCTGGAAAAAAATAAATAAATTTGATTTGTAATAAATTCAAAGAAGTTGAAAGATCTAATTTTAAAGAAGTCCGGTTTTCATGACAAGCTATTCTTAATGCAAACAGGCAGAACTCTTTAGATATCCAGTTCTGCTTTAAGAGTTGTCTTGATTTGAAAAATAGAGTAACATGGAAGTATCCTGTTAATAAGGAGATTTCATTATAATATTCTTAAGTAAGACATAGGAAGCAGTGTTCTGCAATTACTTAAATTTCACTTTATGACATAGTATGAAATGACTGGAATGCTCTACATAATTAAACTTATAAGCATGTTTAAAACTACGTACATACCAAAGTTTTTACCAGCTTTTGCAGCTGAAGTGCACTGGCTAGGAAACTGTAAATGCCATGACTGAGCTCATCACAAGTGAGCTGTCAGCTCAGCTGGAGATTTGTAGTTTTAAAACAAGCATTTAAAACTATTCATAGGGGTGCTGCTTCATGCTACAATACCTGAAACACGCCACGGAAGATAGAACTTGCATAGCTCTAGAAAGAAATATGACTCCAACAAGTACGGTGAATAAATACTTTTACATGAGAGGTGCACATGCTGTGTATATTCAGAGTCACACCCACATGTAGAGTCCTCGGAGTCAAGCAGTCAGACTCTTCCTGACTCTGGGAGGATAAGACATGGCTCCGGAACCAAAAACACTAGGAAAAATCCCAAAATGCTGTACTTGCATTATTCTACAAGGAGTGAATTTTAAGCTAATGAGAGAGAGAATGAGCTGATCATACAAGCCAGAATAGATATTTTCATGAATTTATTGTGATTCATGTGCTAACACATTAAGAAAAAATGTGTTTCCTTTTCTGGTTTGTGAACAAATTGTCTGTGTTATTAGAACATTTGGTACCAGAAGTCACAAGAAGTCAAGTGGCACTTTTAGAGTATAAATCAGCATCACTGAATCTTTTATTCTTGTTTTTCAGGAGGTTTAAAGCTTTATGCTGTAGATGTAGATGTCCCCAGTAAACTAACAGAAGCATTCAGTGAAATTACTGCAGGAAGTGGTGATATTTCTGAACAATCTATTCAGGTTTGGACAATTCTATCTCCTATGCATTTTTTTGATCAATAACTGAACAAAATATGGTACTAATGATCCTAAACAGATAGTGGCTCAAATTGAATATAGTGTCAAACAAAATTTTTAGTCACCAGCTACAGTTACAGTGAAATAAATGTATTGCCTTAACTTGACACTTCTGCCCCATTTCCATAGAAGAAAACAAAATTAAATTCATGACAAGTTATTTTTCAATTGAAGATGTAATTTTGATACGTACTAAATAGTAATAAAACAAATTTTATCTCTCTCACAGCTAGAAAGCAAAGAACAAACTGTTCCTTCTTCAGGATGGATAAATGATACTGTGACCATTGACAATACTGTGGGAAATGATACTTTCTTTGTCTTTTCATGGAGCATAAACCAGCCACTTTTCTTTCTGAGGGACCCTAAAGGAAAAGAATATAGAAGTTCAGATTTTACAATTGACACTTCAAACTTAAAAACAGCTAGACTCGGTATAAGTGGCACTGCAGAGGTAAAGACAGGAAGATTTTTTTGTATGCTTGTTTCTGAATTAATATTTACTGTAAACTAAGATACTGCTCTCTTTTCTTTTCTTTTCTTTTCTTTTCTTTTCTTTTCTTTTCTTTTCTTTTCTTTTCTTTTCTTTTCTTTTCTTTTCTTTTCTTTTCTTTTCTTTTCTTTTCTTTTCTTTTNCATAATGTTTTAAATACATTTGTATCTTATTTGCAGGTGGGAGATTGGCATTACTACATTCAAAATGTTCATACAGCAGCTCAAGTTATATCAGTAACAGTTACCTCTCGAGCAGCCTCTTCTGACATTCCTCCTGTGACTGTGCACGCCTACATGGAGGTGGCAAATATAGCACCTAATCCAATTGTTGTTTATGCAGAGGTTAGCCAAGGGTTCTTGCCTGTTCTTGGTGCAACAGTGATAGCCACCATAGAGAACGATGTTACAGCAGTAAGCCTTCCTCTTTATGACACTGGTACAGGTAAGGTTCCACATACATAGCAAAAATGTATGCATTTATGCAAATTGGAATCCGAACGTGTGTGTTGCCATCAGACTTATCATGTTGTATCATGATTATGCTGACGTCTTAAATCACAGCAAAAATAAAAAGAGTAACTTACTGTTTTAAGACAGAAGTAAGCTACAGGTATTTATTTGTTGAGAACAACAAAGAATTGGGTCTTACAGTGAAAAATCATCACATTTTTACTGTGTTGCTGCTGTGTAAGCAGAACTGGTGATGGCAGAAGGTAAACTGCTGAAATGTACTTCTGTTTCATGCAGCCATCTGACCTCAAGTGGCAAGGTAAAAAGAAGGCTAGCTGTTTTGTTACTCCATCTCATATTCTATGGAGATGGACCACAACCCTATCATTAGCTCACCAAAAACTAGCAATATCTCTTTTTCATGTTTAAATACATGTATTATTGTTCTTTTAAAAAATATTCTTTTTCTTAGAGCAATAGCTAAACATTCTGGAATTCAGCATCCCTTAATCTCTTTTTATCTTTCCTCTTCCTTTTCTCCATTAGTACTCTCACCAATGGTGCAGACTTGTAGCTTTATGAGTTCAGCAGTAGTCAATATTATCATCTCATTCTGACCTGGTTTTCACATTGTCATACTTAGAAATACAATAAGATTTCAGTGGGTTATCTTGTGTTTCTTAAACACCATCTCTCTTCTGAACTGGTGAGATTTTTTGCTAAAATTTAGAATAGTTTGCTTGGATGCTAGACCATTTGTTCCAGAAGCTGTGCAAGTTCTCTTAAAGAGCTTTCTATTGATGAACTCCTGGGCCACAGGTTATTATGCTGGTGTTTTTTTGTTTGTTTGTTTGTTTTGTTTTGTTTTCCAGATACTAACCAGTGGTTTACCTAGTTAAAAGTGTCAGTGAAAGTCATTCTTTTAAGCAAAATATGTTTAAAATACTGTGGGACAACATCTGTTTTTAAAGATGTCTACATTAAAAAAGCATTGTCAGATTTTCTGCATTGTAATGTTTAGGTTTTATATTTGTGTATGAATTAACCTTATTTAACAGCAGGTATCTTGTTCTAGAGATTAATTCTCTATAATTCAATATGAAGGTGCTGATATGACCAAGAATGATGGAGTCTACTCAAGTTATTTTACTTCTTTAAGTGGTGATGGAAGATACAATCTAAAAGTGAGTGCCCAAGGGAGAAAAAAAAACGTAAGACTTGGCCATAGGCAAAATAGAGCCTTGTATGTACCAGGCTACATAGAAAATGGTAAGAATACTTGTAAAACAGATTATTATTTGTGTGATTTTCATGTGTGTGGGGATCTAAAAACATAGCAAGTGAGATCATTCAGATTCACAATAATGATATTTAATCTTAATAGGTGTTCCACCTATCATTTTTACTATGAAACAAAACAAATCACTTCCAACTATTGTTTCCTATGTAGAGGAATAATGTAAGTTACCATCTTTAAACTAAAAAAAAAAACAATTTTTTCTTTCTGCCATGAAAGGATAAATATTGCTCACAGTCTGTTTGTCAGCAGCTCAGAAGAAAAATTTTCATAGATCTGGGATTTTAAAATGGAATGTTCAACATTCAACCTTAGTACACAAATTAATGCTGGTAGAATACGACACTTTTGTGTTCTTTGTTTTGTTTTGTTTTGTTTTGCGTACTTCTCCAACTTAGTGTTGGAGACGCTTTAGTTGTTGCAAATTAAAGTTTACACAGATGTACATAGTAAAATTTAGAAGAATTGTCTAAAAATCACCCAAGGTATGTCCTATAAAATACAAGTTCTTCTAAAGTCTGCAGTGTGTAGAAAGATGGAAAGAACCAATTTATTACAGCCAATATATACAACCTGCTTTACTAATAATAGCATTGTTTCCAGTTTCTACACATTTCAGATTTCTTCTACTGTTTGAATTTCTTAAATAGTATGTTCAGCATTCTGAGATCGTCTTATTTGCTGTCTTACCTCACCAACTTCTATTAAGTTAGAATAAGGAAAATAAAAATGAATAAAAATAAAAAATGAATAAAAATAAAGATGAGATGAGGTAACAAAATACAGTGAAAATAAAAAGAAATGTAAATCAGAGTTTTGTCATGGTGAAAGTTGAACGTTTTTTCACACAGGTAAAATTCAGATGAATGCACCAAGACCTGAAGTTGCTGATGAAGAAATCCAAGCCAATTTGGGAAGTTTCAGCCGAATTTCAACAAGTTCTATTAAATTGGATAATGTGCCAACAGGTTTTCCACCCTGTAAAATTACAGACCTCGATGCTTATATAGAAAATGAAACAGTAGTGTTGACTTGGACAGCTCCAGGAGGTGACCTTGACAGTGGAAAAGGTGAGTAGGACACTTCACAGGATCAGACTGATCCTTCTGTCCTAATTGATATGCCCTAAGGACCATCAGTCAGGGATGAGGGCTACATCTTTTCCACCAAATAATGGAACCATATAGAAAGTGGTCTTGTTGCACAGTACATGTTTTAGTTCTCCTTATTTCTTCTTTCACACTAAAAAACCAAGCAAACAAACAAATGAAAAAGAAGTAAAGCAAGGAGTATTACTATTAAAGAGGCAAACAAATAAATTATAATAAAATCACAAGACACTTTAGTAAAAGATCTTAATCCATGTTTGTGCATAATTTAAGGAGGAAAAAGAATCAATGAGATGGGTAGAACATGCACTTGTTCCCAAGTAAGCTACACAGGAAAAAGGAAAACTAATTGCAGCTGTAATGTACAAATATTTCTTTGCGTAGACTGCAGTCTATATGTTCAAACATGCAATATAAAGTTATGTACATTATGATTTCAGATTTTAATCTTACACATCTGAAATTGACAAACAAGAAACCCTGCAAGGAAAAATCTCTCTTTCTTTTTTTTAACCCCAACTTCTTTTATGCAGCTATTTTATAGCTGAAGTGATCAGTCATTGCACTGTAGTTAAAGGCAACACTGTATTAGACAAGGCAAAACCGTATTGGTTTGGAGCTGAACATATCATGCTTGACTCTATTATCTAAACAGAAAATGAGATATTCATAACAAGAAGAGAAAGGGAAAAGTGCAAACTCCTGAAAAGTTACAACCTTGACATAGAAACAGTAGAATCCCCCAAAATTAGTTGAACACATGTAAAGCAACATAACTACAGTTTCTCTGGTTACAGACAAATGAGAGAATCATTCTGTGTCTTCCACAGTTTTTGGTATCAAAACCTCATGCTGAGAGAGAACAAAGGCCAAATGCAAGACAGACCTCTACTGTATACATATATATTTTAATTGCTGTTTTTCTTTGGATAGCAGAATATAGTCCTTGCAAAGATAAGAATATTGATGAAACAATGTTCTCAAAGCCAGTTAATAGAAGAAGTTTCCAGACTTGGAAAAAACAGACTCTTGATGCTGCAAAGTAAGGGTTAAGAGCAATCCTGTTAATCTCCCATGCTAAGCAATGCAGTCTGTAGTAAAACAGGAATTTTTCCAAAACAGTTCTAGAAGTTCAATACTGTCACCTCAAGCAGGGATATCATAACATCTATATTAATTTGTTTCTACGTGTACTCTTCTTCCCCTAGCTGATCACTACGTAATAAAAAGCAGTGCAAATCTTCTGGTCCTAAGAGATGAATTTGATAATGCTGCTTCTGTGGATTCCTCCCATCTCATACCTCAGGAGTTTGGTAGCTCAGAAACATTGATATTTAAACCAGAAAATTTGGTAATAGAAAATGGTACTGTAATCTACATTGCCATACGTGCTGTTGATGATACAAACTTGATTTCAGATACATCAAATATAGCAAAAGCAACTTGGTTTATTCCTCCAAAAGCATCTGTGCCTTCAGATGAAGGCAATGCCAGTGGTGGTGTTAACATTACACTAATAGTGGCAGTTGTAGCTGGATGTGTAGTACTTACCTGTATTATTATAAGTTCAACTGTGTGTATTTTACAAACACAAAAGAAAAGAAGGGATCCTGCAATCAGAATGTAACAGTATTGGTAAAATGCTTTGAAAAAGAAAAAAAGGAATATAGAGTAATTTTTGTCATGTGTAAATTTTTAAAGCAGGGAAATGTAGTTTAATGTGAGTGCGTTTATTTTAAGCAGATATGTATTTGTCTTTTTGATTGTGTTGCAGATTTTAAAAAGTGTGCCTTAAACATGTGTACTTTCATTTCTTTCTATGAGATATGAGTACTTAAGTCTTCTCTCGAGAGATCTTTCCAATACAGCATGCTTTATTTTTGTGCTAAATAAAGAAGAGAAAGGAAAACCATATTTTCCCTTTTTTTCATTCTGCATATAATAGTCAAGTAAGGCAAATTGGGAAAAGAAGTCAGAAAGTGTTTCAAATAGTGCTATATGGCTTCCTAAATATATTTTACCAGCTCTCTAGGCAGCCTGTTCCTGTGCTCTGTCAGTCCCACTGTAAAAAAGAACTTCCTCATATTTATG
This sequence comes from Odontophorus gujanensis, assembly GCA_013399175.1. NCBI lineage: Eukaryota > Metazoa > Chordata > Aves > Galliformes > Odontophoridae > Odontophorus > Odontophorus gujanensis. The sequence continues at coordinate 402,887 of VXAB01006978.1, forward strand.
TGGAACTTCCCATGTTCCATTTTTTGGCCATTGCTCCTTGTCCTGTCACTACACACCACTGAAGAGTCTGGCCTCAACCAGCAGCATCCTGTACTTCAGATCTTTATAAACACTGATCAGATCTCCTCTCAGTCTTCTCTTCTCTAGGCTGAACATTCCCAGCTCTCTCAGCCTGTGCTCATACAGGAGATACTCCAGGCTCTTTATCATCTTTGTTATCCTCCTCTGTACTCCTAAGAGATCCCTGTCTTTTTTTGAAATGGAGAGCCCAGAAACAGACACAGTACTCCAGATGTGGTCTCACCAAGGCAGAGTAAAGGGGAAGGATCACCTCCCTTGGCCTGCTGGCCACAATTTTTAATGCAAACAACACTCTTTTTAATGCACCCAATACTTCCAGAATGAGAGTATAAGTACTTTCAGAATGAGAGTTACAGAGTGTATGCAAATGAGCACATGGAAAATGTTCTTAAGTGGAGACTAATGAGAGCAATAAAATAGGAGCTAGGAAAAGCTTTTATGTAATAAAAGGTAACTTAGAATCTTAATCCACAAGTTCTGCTTTTTCTTTATCTAGTGTCTACTTTTTTCTTTTTTTTTGTGATTTTCTGTATTTCTGCAGAGTGTCATTTCTTAATAAGCCTTACTAATTGATGAATTTTCACATCTAAAATTCTATTTCCTCAAGCAATAACGAATGTTTCGATTTCAGTTAATATCAAGGCATTCTCTCACTTTGGAGAAGTGAGTCAGAAATAAAAGGACAATTTATGGTATTAGTTCTCTTAAATAGCTTTCAGGTCACTGAATGTCTATTTTTCAGACTTTTTCCCTTTTGGTTGCTTCTCAAGGGTCTACCCATTCCTAGAAGTGTTTCTATGACTGCTACATACAAGTTCTTTCACAGGATACAATCATAATAAGCAGGTTGCATTACTGTTTCTGGAACCGTTTCCTGACATAAGGTAAAAATATTACAGAACTTACACGTACAGTCTTCATGATCTAAGGCAATCCACCCCGGACACCCAACACTACCAGCCCACTGAGCAGAGCTTCAGTAGACTATTGCGTGGTGTTACTGACATCTAGTGGGCTCTAACAACACTTCCAGTTTTTCCAAATGTTCCTAAAAAGTTTCGAACAAAGCATCTCCCCCTGGGATGCTCTGACCATAACATAAACGCATATTTGAGAGTAAAATAAAATACGATTAATCCGAGGTTGAATTTCTTATTTAAGTATGGCACTTACTCTTAGAGAATGAAGGTGATTTATTTGAATTTTATGGGTAAGTGTCTAAAGTATTCAGTTCAAGCACCACAGCATTCAGCACCCACCTCCTGAACATCTTTGCAAGACAGACATGTTTTGCTTTTTCATCATTACGATGACAGGGTGTATGGTAACTGCTAAGTCATGGCCTGAACCACTGATTGAGCACCTGGAGAAATGACCCAGCCAGCTCTGGGAGCACAGGTGAAGGCAGTTCACCTATGTGACCAGAAGCAGGCTCCACCCCTTTTAAACCTCTTTTAATGACTGACTGTCACCAAGAAAGGATCTTGTTTGAGATCCCTTATTTGTGGAGTATTTCCTGTGAGCCTAGATTCTTGGAGATGGGTGAGCCTTCCATTTTCTTCTTTCTTTGCATCAGCTTCTCATTGTGTTGGTACTATTGTTGTGACATGGAGTAAGACTTTTACTTATTTCAATTATTACCTTTACACCAATGTATACTGGAAAGCTGCGTGGGCTGGGTTACCAGCCATTGACACAAATGCTGTAGTCCAGTTCAGACTAACTAGAGAAGATGTACTTCTTGAAGTCAAAACCTATGAGCTTTGTTCTGAAGTATGATCTTCCAATGCTCTTAAAATAATTTTAGCATCCTGAATGGTAGGAAGTAGACTTCACATCACAAAGAAATTTATTTTAATTATTTCTAAGTTACAAATGTGGCAGAACTGCAGTACCACCTGATAAAGTGACTTTCCCACAGTCATCAGCAGGAAAATGTCAGAGGTGAAATTGTATCTCCAGTCATCAACCTATTATTGCACAGTAAAAAGGAGAGCCCTCAGCATTTTCCTTTAATTTTTATTTCAATAGGGGCCAGTTCTGGCCTGTAGAATTCCCTATGCAGTCTTTCTCTGAGTATAGCCTTTTCTAAGGCAGGCAGTTGGAGTGTGGGACCAAATTATTATCTTGCCTGGGTAACAAAATAACTCAGTATGGTTTTAGGAAGTATGAAACTGTGAGGACAAAAATAACAAAAAAAGGTTTTTCATCAAAGTCTGATTGTATACAAATATAGTCTGGTTCTCTGAAATTCCAGAGCCTCGGCCCACTGACTGTTTTGCCAGTTGCTGTATGCAGTCATAGGATGCCATGGTAAGGAGAGACACAGCAACAGCTGCTGTGCACTAATGTGGAAAGGAGCATTAATTCTTACTCAGAGACCTGCAGTTTCTAGATGGAAGCATGCTGTTGAGAACAGCTGCTTTCTGGCTCTGACAAATACAGTCCCCATATTTTGCATGAAAGTCTGACTCTGTATAGGCCAGACAGCTGGCACTACTGATTTTCTTTACTCACTTATTATCAAACTAAGCTCACAGTTGTTAATACTGGCACGGATGTACACACACAAACAAGGGCTCTTTCCTCTTTCAGCAAAATACTTTTTGACCATTAAATTGAGAGAAGCTTTCAAAGTGTTTCTTTACAATGACACAAACTTTTTTTTTCCTTGCAACTACATTAATTAATGTTAAATCAAATTTACCTTTTGCATTTTGGAAATCTGGTTCAAGGATTGCAGGTGTTTTTCAGATTATTGGTGTTCTGCAGAGGTATGAATGGTAACGTGCTGCCAGATCTCTAAATTTCCAGCTGCTCAACTGCATTAAAAGAAGATGCAAGTACATAAATATAAATAAAATGACTATTCTGTGCAAATATATACCATGGTTGAATAATCATGAATAGAAAGGGAAATAGCACATACAAAGACAATGTTGGGAGGTGACACACATAACTCAGTGCACTACAGAACTAAGTGTGTATGAATTTCAGCAGGAGTTCTGTTACTGGGGTGGTACACACTACCAAATGATATTTATTTTAATGCATTTTCTCCATATTATGAACTGAATGTAGAGGAATTTTTGGGTGACCTTTTAGTTTAAATATTTTTCTCCAAAGCCTTGAATTTAAACATTAGCCTCCCATGAAGTCAGAACACTGTTTTCACAAGTGACCATCCCTGCAGTCTACCATATACCTCTGAAGGAGTTAGCTTAAACATTTTGTCCCGAACAGTGGATTATAAGTCTGCAGAGTGTAGAGAGAGTATTTCAAAAAAGTAACTCTACAGTGTTTTGGGAATAGGAAAAGCCTATGGAACTCAGGCAAGATGGAATTCCAGATTGCACTCCAATAACCATTTTATAGTCTTACATAAGACTATTGTAAGTTAAAATGGAGAAAAACATATCCGTATCAGGGCTGCCTTGTATGAAAAATGTAAACATGCAGTAGAACAGATCTTACTCTTTGATAAGTGTGGAAACTCTTAGTTTGAATGGTTTTCTCACTCACATTGACTGCTTGCATATTTGATAAAAGAAAGATATTAAAAGAACTGAAAGTAACATGCAATGCCCTGCATATGCCAAATAGCCCCTATGTTAGGAGTGGAAGTACTGTTTTAGTAAATCATTTTCTTATGAGTTGGAACTGTCATCTTTAGGGCTTCTGAGAAAGGAAACAATCAAAAGCAGGCAATCCACATCTTTCAAGAATGCTCTAATTGATGGGAGCTTAAAGGATGGGACTCTTCCTCCACTTCCATCCAGGTAATGCTCAAAAGGAGAACATTTTCTGAAGAGAAGAGCTGAGTTCCAAGGCAACAATAACAACACTGCTAGGTGAGGCTCATGGGCAGCTACTGAGTTCAAGGTTTGAGAACCAGCAGCATTTTGCTCTGGTCTGGTCTGAGCTGAGCCGTGTCAGCTGTTAATTCTAACCTGGACACCGCTCAGTCCAGGCTTTTCTGGGGTACATCTCCCCGAGGTGGTGCTTCTGCCTCAGTGCTGGGTGCTGCTGTTCTCAGCTGTTTGGCATCTTGTTGCAGTTCCAATGATGGAGTTCCACAATACTAACAGAAAATCTGAAATTGCCTTTGTGTCTCCGTACTTAAAATCTGAGTTTTGTTACCTCTTTCACCAGCAGAGACTCACTAGAGCTTATTATAATGATACTGAAACTCCTGTCAAGAATTGGAAACAAACTTGCCACACAGTCTTTGCATGTATAGCAGACCTATACACGTGTAACTGTTTATTTAAGTAGCTCAAGAAGAGTTGAAACGAAGCAAAAACACACATACAGCAGCTTTCAGGTCCCCTCCTTAACAATGCTGTGGGTACAATGGGAGCTTTGCACAGCTTGGGCTGTGTTTTGGTTTTAGTTCCTGGAATCTGACCAGCATGTAAGAAAGATTGTGTTGATCCTTCCCGTTATTTCTGGAGCTCAACTTCCTGCCGTCATGCCCTGGGATTTCCTCCAGCCTTATCAAACGCAGCCCAGGGTTACTTGCTATGTGGGTTATGCGGTCAGTTACCTGACTGAGTGACCAGCATCGGTTTTAAGGTAGTGATGTCAACTCATTGCTGAGACAATGTGTTGTAAATCTGCCTCCTAACAGCCCAGGCTGAAGGCCTTCCTCGGGCATCCAAAAACCACGATGAGGGATGTTAAAACAGTGGGAAATTATTAAAACTAGAGACTGGTTGCTTGCTCACCGACGCTACGTTATGGTACTGAAGGGACTTTCAAACACGCCTCCGGCACGCACTGTTTACCTGCATTTGTATGTGGTAATCCAAACAAGTCCATTTAAGTAGCAGCGCACCCTTATCGGCTGTTCGCAAGTTCTTTTCCGTTTCAACGTGAAGGCGAGCACGGTTTGATTTACAAAGGCCCATCGCTCAACAAACGGAGCGAGCAGGCGGCGCTGACAGCCCCGGGGCGGCACTCAGCGCGCGGTAACGGCGAGCAGCGCCCCCAGCGGCGGGAAGCGCGGCCCAGCCACGCCCTCACGGCGGCGCGGGACGAGCGTCGCCGCCGCCGCTTCGGTTGCCGATCCGGGCCCTGCGCCTGACGCCGTGGCCGCGGCCAATCGGGGGCGCCGTCTGCCCCCGGCACCGCCCCCCGGAGGATCCCCACAGGGACGGGCCGGAGCGGCGGCCGCCGCTGCGGGTGCCCGGGCTGAGTCAGCGCCCTCCTGCCCCCGCCGAAGATGAACATCATGGACTTTAACATGAAGAAGCTGGCGGCCGACGCGGGCACTTTCCTCAGCCGCGCCGTGCAGGTACGGGGCGACCCCGGCTGTGGGTACGAGGGCGAGGCCCCGGGTCGGTCCTTGCTGCTGCCGTCGCTCGGCCCGGCGCGGGGCGTTGGCCGGGGATCGCGGTTCCGCCCCGGGCCGGGCTGCCGGCTGGGCGCGCCGCGGGCAGTGCCGGGCCCGGCCGCGCTGCTGGGGGTGAACGGTGAGTTGCGCCTCGGGCCGCCCCGTGCCCCGCTGCCCTCGGCCGGCCGTGGCTGGCTGGCTTCGGGCGTTTCTCCGCCGCCCATTGCACAACGGCTGGGCTCGGTGGGGGGGGGAGCGCAAGGTCAGAGTAGGCCGGGAGGGGAGAGGGGCGGTGGCAGCTGGGGGGGGACGGGGCTGTTCCTGCGGCTTGAGCAGAAGAACAAAGGTGTGACTCCTATGGAGTCACCCGGTGCCTTTACTGGCTGCCCTGAGTGCATCCTGCTGCCCGACCAGTGAGACTTGAGCTCTGACGTGACACGTGAAAGCATTTGTCTGCTTTAGTGTTGTTTTGTTTGAGCTTCGGTGTGGTTTTTAGGCTCGTTTGATAGCTCATTGTTTCTGGACCTATCTTCTTCTTTCTTTACACTAAGGGCACTATAATTGGCTTTTGTTCCTTTGCTGTTGTCTTGAGCCGTAATCCTCTTTCGTTATATAATCAAACCTGAACAGATTTCCTGTAGGGAGGTGGATGTCCAAGCGGAGCACAGTAATATCTCATGTTTTCTCCTTGGGTCGCAGTCAGGTTTGGAACGTGATTAAAGTGGTTATCTGCTCGGATCAGGCGGACTGTTGGCCTGAATCTCAATATTCAAACAGAGCCAGCGACCGGTGGTACAGCAGAGCACTGAAGTTGCAAACGCATCAGAAAACATTGTTGCTCAAACTTAAATTAACTTAAAGCAGTAACTCTGGCTTTTCATTGTGTTGGGGGTCTTTCCACGCACTTTTTTTCTGGCTTCTTTCAGGGCTGCTTGTTTCCCAGACCACCTCTTCCTTTCCAGCTTTAGTTTTTCTCATAGAATGGAAAAAAAAAAAAAAAAAAGAGAGCTATAGTTCACCATTCATTGTAAGGTCCTATGATAGGATCTTGTGACTTTTTTCTTTTATCTTGACTTTTAACATGTAAATACTTTCATTGCATTAAATGTAATGTAGATTTTCTGTCATAGTTTAAAGGTGGTATAAACGGTGATTTACTCCAGTGTGCTCTGTCTGTATTGCCAGTTTACATCTGAATAGCTACAATGTAGGCTTCTTCATCTGAACTGAAATTTATGGGAATATGGAAGTAATAACTTTGCTCTACCAGCTGCCACCTCCTCTTAAAATAAGATGTTTGAAGGGAGTTGTTGTATATGTATATATGACATTGTATACAAAACAGTACTATTTCCTCCAGTGTGGTCTGGGCGCATTCAAGCAACCTGTGGGAACAGGGGTGGGAAATCAGAGGGACAGCACAGATGCGTTTTATTGATGCTGGAAACTGTATTTCTGTCAAACTCTCATTTGCTGTGCTGCTCTATATTGTTGATCATTTTTTTTCCTCTAAGTGGGTACATGAAGTCTAATGTGAGCTGATCAGTCTCCACACTGTGAAGGAGAGTTCTGGAAATATTAATTGAAAAGACCATTTCATAAACAGATTCAATCCTATGAATTTAGTAAAAAATCAGTCATTTTTGTCATATGCTAATGAACCTTAAAAAGCTTTTGAGAGCTACTTGCAGTACATAATATTGTTTTAAAGAACCTTTTAAACAATAGTAGTAGCAGCTCTATAAATAAATTCTGTCTCTATGCTGCAATTGAACTCTCTCGCAAAGGTGCCTTTCTTTCTTTGTGGAACCTCAAATACTGTAGTTTTTATCTAGCCTTCAGATGTGCGCGCTATCAAAGCTGTTTTTACTTTGTGCAATGGAAATTAAACTTGGACAGTGCAGTTTTATTATCACTGTATTCTTGTTTTTTATTGTAAGTTTAAATATTCCACATCAGAGCTTGCAAAGAATGAATTTTGATAGTTAGGAATGCTTTAGTACTGTTACATTCTGAATTGGTAACCTTGTTAGGGATGTATTTCTTAACCAAGTTCTTCTCAGCACGCCTGACTTTGAACAGGCTGTGAAGGGATGAGGTCATCGTGCTGAACCAATGTGCGGAAGAGAGGCAGGCCAAACCCTTAGTTCCAGTTTTGTTTCATTCCCTAACATAAAACACTCATCTTCCCTCTTTCCTGGAGAGCTGGGAGTGAAGTACAAACTGGTTATGGATTACTAAGTGTTGGCATGAATTTAATATCAAGTGAAATTAATAGTCTGCTCTATTTAGTTAGCTAAATAGAGTTGCACTGTATTTCACTGTCAAAGGAAACAGCTTGGAAGAGAACTCAAGAGGTCAGCTTACTGTTTCAGTGAAGCTTAACAGGATCAGCTGTATTTAAACAGATCCTGAAGCATGGGTCTGTCCTATTGTAATATGCAGTCCCTCCCTCCCCCAAACATATATTCTACAATGGTCTATTTTAGCTTTTAATCCTTGATTTAGAAGCTTTCTCTGACATCTAGTTCTAATTTAAATCATCATGCTGAAGTTGGAACCCACTGTTTTTTGTCCTGTTTGCTACAAACAGGAGAACATTCTTTAAATACATTAAAGGCAGCTGCTGTGAGAATCTATCATATTTTCAGCTTTCCCTAGGGGTGAAGGGACAACCTGAATTACAAAACCTGCCAGGCTGACGCCATCTTTTAGTTGTCTTTGTTACCTCTGTTACCTTTTGACTCATGTTCCCAGGAGCGCTATGCAAAATTGGACAAAATGCTTCAAGTGAGAACTCCAAGTAGCAAGAAGAGCAGGTAGAGCAGAGCATTTCTTCAAAATGTTATAAATTATCCTTCTTGTCTTGGTGTGATTAATACCCTTCTCCCTTTTTTTGCTGGTAGTAAGGGTAGGCTGTTGAACTTAACTTACAGATTTAACCTTAGATTTTCTTGATGATGTTTGGATAACTTGATGTGAAAGTAATATGAGTGAATAGTTGCTGTCTTAGACTTGCACTGGTAAACTATTTTTGTGATCTGAGTATTTTCAACCTGCCTAACCACAGTTCACAGAAGAAAAGCTTGGTCAAGCAGAAAAGACTGAACTGGATGCTCACCTGGAGAACCTTCTCAGCAAAGCAGAATGCACTAAGCAGTGGACAGAGAAAATAATGAAGCAAACAGAAGTGTTATTGCAGCCAAATCCAAGTAAGGAGTCGTTCAGTTTTTGTTTGCAACGTTTGAATTAGTAGACTTGCCTGTGTAACTGTTTACTGGCGTAGCTATTGCCTAAGCTGTAACAAAATTCAGCAGTTTTCAATTTTGAACATTTTGAAGAGCCACTGAGTATCAGAGGCACTGTACAAGTTGCTTGATTTCAGTTCTTCTGTGAGCCTTCAAGTGCAGAAATATGTAAATGGAAATAATTAAACTGTAGTGTTGGTTCCATACTCTGATTACTTTTAGAGTTGTTTCCTATATAATTGAATTTCTAGCTCTAATTCCAGAAATCCTTGGTGGCTGTAAGAACTCTAAAATTCTTCCAGATGCAGTGGCTTGAGGAACTTGATTAATCTATTTAATTATGCTAAATTTCCTGTGCAATACAAGTCATTCTGAAGCAGGCAGGATGAGCTGAAATGTTTGTCTCTAACAATATCTTTACTAAGCAATTGTTTTTCCTAGATACTGGATGTTTAATGTTTCCCAGATTTGTAGCTTTCTATAAGTGGTACCCTGTGTTTGTTTTTAAGAAGAGCACTATTAGGCTTTTAGGACTTAAGAGCTAAACTTTTGAAAACCCCGTTGTATAAGGAAGCTTAAAAGTATAGTTTTTTCACTTTGAATGATAGCTGTAACAAATATTTGAAATAAGCATGTCATATGAAATATAGATAGTTTCTAAGAATAACGTCTTCAATTTAACATTGTTCATTTAATGTTGAGCTTGTACGACTGGAGTTTAAAATTCTTTTATTCCTTTTCTATTTGTGAGTTGTGTTTTGAGTAACAGTTATTTGAAATGCATGTGATTTTTAGATGCTAGAATAGAAGAACTTTTCTATGAGAAACTCGACCGGAAAGCACCAAGTCGTATGAATAATCCAGAATTATTAGGCCAGTATATGATCGATGCTGGTAATGAATTTGGGCCAGGAACAGCATATGGTAAGTGAAAGCAATGAATGTAGGAGGTATAAAATGCACATCCGTGCTTTTACACTGGGGAGGGGGGGAAATATGCTTCTTGTCTCTTTTCAGATAAAACACTTCAAAGACTTTTTTGTCAGTTTGAGGTAACTTGCTCTGTAACTTCGTGTATTAAGAGATCACGGATGAGATTTCTGGAAATAATGGGGTTCCTTTGCGGAGGAGAGGGAAAGTGGGTTTAAAAAAAAAGTTTTATAGAAGATGTAAGGATATAAAATCAGTAATGGCATGCTTTATACTTTTCCTTTCAGTATGTTTTCATGCTTTTATCTGTGTCCCCTTTCTGATCATCAGCCTCGAGACTTGTTAACATTGCTTAGACTTTTGCTTACGGGTGCACGATCCTTATGTTGCAGTTGCTGTAACATGTATAATTCAAGGGAGTTCAAGAACTTTTAGCATAAAGATACACTAAGCTTTTGTGGTGTCATGACACTGGTGTAGTTGTCTGTGGACTTAGTGAGCACCTTTTCTAATTCAGCCTTGTGTGTTTGTTGAAACATATAATGAGCACTGTGTATTATTGATGCACTAACCTGGGCTTCACTGCCTAACTTGTAACCAAATTTCCAAGTACTGTTTGGTCAGTAGACAAAACCTACGTGCACCTTTTGAAACTGGTGTTGATCTTTGGGTAAGGGTGGAGGGAGTGGTTTTCCAGTACCGAAGTGGACTTTTCCTTGCCTGTAAGTGCTCATGAGTAATTACTTAAAAATGTAATATAAAGGGAGGAGGCTTTTAAATCAGTGTAAGTAGGTACAATATCCTAAAATAGGTGTGAACAACTGAGTTGCCATAGCTAATGGAACTTCTGTGATTCTTCTCCACTGAAACCTGGCCTTCGCCTGTGATTTTTATTGGTATAAAACAAGAATTAGTTTTCTTCGGGTATTAATGTATTTTGAAAGCCCCCACTATGGTGCTGTATTATCTTTCAAACTGTTTGACTTGACTCTTGTGTCTGTACTAAATTGTTTTGATAGCTACCTGTTTAAATTGCTATGAAATGATCATATTTTCTCATTTTCAGGAAATGCACTCATTAAATGTGGAGAAACACAAAAGCAGATTGGAACAGCAGACAGAGAACTAATTCAAACTTCAGCTATAAACTTTCTCACTCCCCTAAGAAACTTTATTGAAGGAGACTATAAAACTATTACTGTAAGTTGAAGTGTGCGTTCTTAAACGTTTCTAAATAATTGGAAGAGCAAATCTCTGAAATAGTAAAAAACTGCAGTATTGCTTTTGGAAACTTTATTTGGAAAAGGTCAGATGAATTTGTAACCTTCATGTATTCTCTTTCCTTTTGACCAATCAAAATAATGCTGAAATCTTAATTTTTTTAAACTACTGAACTATTAAAAGTTTGTATCTGGAGTATAAAATGTGTGAGAATAATTAGGAACTAATTCTGCTTATTTGTTCAACTGAAGAACCCATTTTATATATGGTTATGAGGAGAGAGGAGGCAGGAAAACAAGTAGAATGGACTTTGCTTTTGAATGTTATGTTTTCTCATGAACTAACCTTCGTGGCTTTCAGAAAGAACGTAAACTACTGCAAAATAAAAGACTGGATTTGGATGCTGCAAAAACCAGATTGAAGAAGGCAAAAGTTGCAGAAGCTCGAGCCGCAGTAAGTAGTGTTGTAAAATTGTCTGTAACTTTCAGAGTTGGTATATGTATGTATTTACATATGTCTGACTGCTTTTTTAGGGTTCCAGTCTTAGTTTCTTATCATTGCTGTTTTTTTCTTGACCAGGTACTTTAAAAGAATTATCAGTGAAACATGAGGAAATGGAAATGAATTGCTAATCAGAGTGTTAGTCTTTTATTTTTAGGGTTTCTATCCAGTTGAACTTAATTGAGCCAATTAAACATTCTCCCCTCGTTGACTAGTTGACGAGCTTGTAGTGCCCAAAATGTCTTACTACCTGCCAAACAGTTGTGAGTACAAATCACATACAGATTTTGTGGAAACCTTGGAAACACCTTTGTCATGTAATAAAATGTAAAATAAAACAAACAAAAAACCCACAAAAACCCCACCACTTCAGTATTTGAATCTTTGTCTTGAAGTATACGTGCAGTTACTTCTAACTGATGTACTCACCTAGACTCAATGTTACTGTACCAGTAATTTGTAGGTTACCACTTCACATCTCCAAATAGGGCTGAACTCTTAAACTTGCACCTCTGAACCATTCTTATTCCTTTAATATCTCCTTGTTCAAGGGTATTAGAATTCCTATGAACTAAAAAGATGCTGCTTTCTAAATCCTGAAGATAACTCTAAGCGGAGTATTTTAAGTAACAAGAACTGGATAATCAAATGTATGCAGTTTCAGCTGAGTGTTCTTATAAGATTTTTGCAGCTATCTGCATGACTGCACTTCTGAAAGTGCAATAGTTATTGAAATAAATGATGGATAATTGATTGTGTCCCCTCTGCTACCCTGGGAGTTTGCGTGTTTAGTGTAGTAGGGGTTATGCACACAGATAATGAAGAAATACAGACAGCTTCAGTATGTAGGGAGAACACATGTAGTATGCAAGATGAAGAGGCAGAAGCAGGATTCTTAGACTTGCTGGTGTTTCTGTATGGATCACTGTCCTAAAAGATATCAGAAGCATCATCTATGAGGCTGAGCCTGACAGATAAAGCACCTCATATTCTTGGGATGGTGATCCTTTTTAAAACAAAGAAAAAAAGCACATCTCTCTGACAGTTTTTTCTCTGTGTCACTTCTTTACCTCTTGTCTACTGTTCCTGTGTATTTAAACTGTTGATATATTCTTCAGGTCGATGCGTGCATTTCTCCCTGTATCATGTTATTTTACTGCAAAAAAGTTACTTTTCTGTTTGTCTCATTTTCTTAATTTATAAAGTTACCAGCGAAGTGTGGAGCAGGTTGTTAATTTTTTGTTATGACAGTAGGTATACACTATACTTTTAAAGTAGAAGTACCCTAAGGAAACTTTTCTTGAAGGAATTGAGCTTAATATTAAAAGGAAGATTCTTTACTCAAGTTTATTAGTTCGTGTATGGTATAATCATCTAGAGCTATGTGCTTGGATGAAGCTATTGACAGGTGCTGCTGCTGCTGCTAACTTGTCTGGTCTTAAATATCCCAATAGCGTGCAGTTCCATTCTACTTGCAAGTTATTTTGTGGTAGTAGAAAGTGAGTATTCAGGCTTCTTGCATCACTATCTTGCCTATACTAGAACTTTAGTTACATTTTAATAGCAGTAAGCATGTTTGAGTAATATTGAATTTTAGGATACCTAGAGAAGTGGAAAAAAAAAAAAGCATCTCAATTTTTATCCTGCAGTATAGAAATGGAGGCTAATGTGAATGTAGGTGTTATGCAAATAGTTCACCTTCTGTCAGCTACCTCTGTTTATGAAGGAAGATATCTGACAAACAGTGCTGAACTGATAATTTAGCAAAATGTATTGAATCAAATTTGTTTCACCACCTTATTTGACAGAATGGAGCAAGGTGATTAGATTACCATCTACAATCAAATGTTTTTTCCTGTTGTAAAAATATTTGAAATTATTTTCAACTGAACTAGCTTATATCAGTATTTAAAAGAGCTGAATAAAACTGCTTAGATTTCTATAAACAGTTCATAATCTTGCTTAGCTTAAACTTGTAGGATTTGTGCCAATAATCAGTTCATCTGCCATATTCAATGTTGTAACTTGCTTTTGTCTTTTATCTATGCACTTAAGCAACTAAACACCTCTCAGCCTGAAGAGAATAACATTATGGTAAATGTCTCTTACGTGCTCAACTTGCTGCATGTAAAATGGCTGAAGGTTTGTTGGCCTCCTGTGTTCATTCATTTTCTATCAAATGGTTCCTCTTGCTATCCATTCAATTTGGCCTTACTTCAGGTTTGATATTAGGAAAAATTTCTTCTTCAAAAGAGTAATGGAACAGGATACCCAGGGAGGTGGTGGAGTTGTCATCCCTGGAGGTGTTCAGGAAATGTGAGGATGTGGCTCTGAGAGACATTTGTTAGTGGGCAGGGTGCTGATGGGTTGGCAGTTGAACTAGATGATCTTAGATGTCTTTTCCGACCTTAATGATTCTATGTTTTCTGTTCCAAAACGGATGTGTATCTAACATTGCGTATGAAAAGTGTACTCAATATGCTCGCCAACAGTACAGCATCAGGTGGTGTTTCCGTCAGAATACTTCCAATTATCTGGAAATATACAGTATTAAATTCATGTTCATAAGAGTTCATTGTACATTTAGCATGACAAGGAATTCAGTTTTTATTCCTTGTCAAAGTTTATCCATTGAAGGGAGAGGAATTATTGTTTTCCCATTGTTTTTTATATGGATAGGAGTAAGTAATATGAAATGGCTAGAAATATGTGGAAACTACTTATTGTCTTCAAGATGTGTTTTACCAATAGCTGAAATGAAATAAAATCACAAATGAAGGGTTTAAGTTAGAGTACGCTTTATACCAGACTTGTTGTAGGGACCCATCACTGCAACTGTTCTAGCAGCATTGTTGTGCTGAACAACAATGGTGACAAATTTAGGGTCCTGTGCTTTGATCACAGCAACCCCCGGCAACCCTGCAGGCTTGGGGAGGAGTGGCTGGAAAGCTGCCTGACAGAAAGGGACCTTGGTGTGCTGAGCCAGCAGTGTGCCCTGGTGGCCAAGAAGGTGAATGGCATCCTGGCTTGCATCCGGTATAGTGTGGTATGCAGGACTAGGGAAGTAATCCTGCTCTGTACTCAGCACTAGTGAGGCCCCACCTTGAGTGGTGTGTTCAGTTTTGGACACTTCAGCACTGAAAGGACATCGAGGTGCTGGAGACATTGAGGTGCTGGAGCAGGTCCAAAGAAGGGCAGCAAGGCTGGTGAAGGGCCTGGAGGATATGTCCTATGAGGAGCAACTGAAGGAACTGGGGCCATTTTGTTTGAGAAAGAGGAGTCTGAGGGGGAACCTTATTTTACCTTCAAATACGTAGAAGGTGAATGCAGTGAGAGCAGGGTAGATCTCTTCTCACTGGTGACAGTGAGGTAGGGTAGTGTGGTTAGGTTGTGGTTGGACTTGATGATCTTTAAAGTCTTTTCCAACCTGAGCAATTCCATGATATAAACCATACTGTTTGACTTGTCGTGATTTTCTTTTGGATCTGAACAGCATAGTGGGTTTCATCACACTAAGTAGTGTATATTTCTCAGTTGTGGTCAGATAAAAGGGTGAATAAGTTTGTTTCAGTTAGCTTCTGTGACCTTTGTGCATGCTTCTTCCTATGAAGTCCTGATTGTGTCATCTTCTTACAATTATGCAAATATGGTGGTTAAAGGAGAATTGTATTGCAAGAGAGAATTGGGACAGCAAGTTGAAGTAATTAAGTTCTAGAGTGATTTCCCTCTGGTTCTATGACTTTGCTGTACTGTGGGCTCCTACTTTAATTCTCAATTTGAGAGTAATTTAATTTCAGTGAAAATTCTTACCAAATAAAAAAGCAATAATGGACATAGCAAGAGAAATCATTAATGTGTCTGTTTCAGTCTTTAATGTAGTGTTTAAAATGAGAATAGCTTTCCATAGCTTCCAGTGTCCTAACATACAAGGATAACTTAACTTCATCCATAAAGTAACTTAGTTTGATTCATATCACTTCCTAATCTTAAATCTTATATTGTAGTAATACCTTACAAGAATCTATTTTAAGCAGGACTGTTCTACATGTCATTCTTTTCCATGTATGAACTCAGGAATTTATTTCAGTGATGTAGTGGTGTCTTTACTTCACTGTATGTGGAGGACTTTGAGCAAATGATCTATTTGTAGAACTTCTCAAATCCCTGTGAAGTTCTGAGAACAAGGAAATAATTAAAAGGCAAAGTAGAGTTGAATTCTCTAATAAAGTGACACCAGTCTAAGTTTGTGTGTTTTTTTTCTCTGCTCTTTTAATGCTGACTAGATATGGGCTGAGGAAGTGACAAAAGTAAGTAAACAACTTAGAAATTGCAGAATTCTGAAATAATAACTTGCGTTGATATAATGTAATAAGGGATATTGAGCATTGTTGACTTGAGTACTGGTAGTGTCTCATGGTGCATCAGAACACCCTGGATCCCTCTAGGGCCTTTCAAATTCCAGTGTTGATACAAAGCCCGCAGCTCATTTCATAATAAGCTATTTTTGACTATCTCTTAGTATCACACGACTCTCATGTGACAAGGTGAAAGGTAGAGGTCTAGTGATCTACACCTCTGCTCTGAAAAACACCAATTGTTCCATGCTCTGGGTAAAATCTGACAGCACCTATAATGCTGGAGTGTGTGTAAGAAGCTTCAGCCTTCAGCTAAACTGGTGTTGTGTTGTTTGGTTTGTTGTTTATTTCTTTACCTGCTTGAATTTGCAGCTCATCTCTCCACAGTCACAAAGGAATGCAACACTTGGCTTAAGCACCTAAAGATAAGGATGCAGGCACATCTGAAAACTACCTGGGCTGAAGAGTTGATGTTCATTAGCTCTTCCATAGCATAAAGGAGACAAAAAACTTTAAAATCAGGTTTTCAATTATGTAGTTGAGTGTTCTTTTCTTCATAAGAATATAAAAAGCAGGGAGTAAGGAGAACAAGCTATGCTACACATGCTCCACTAAGGGAGCAGTAACCTGTCCAGGTAATGTTTTTCTGTTTAAAAGGTGGAGGAAGAGGTTCAGAGACACTTCTTGTTTAAATTTGAGAAGCTGCTGATATGGACTGTAGGCTTTTCAGTAATCCTTCATCAGTTATAGTTTTTTAAGGTAGAACAAAAGATCTGCATGGTGTCCGTGATAGACTTCCTTTGGTTTAACTCCCCTTCTGAAATGTGTAATTAAACAAGGTTAAATGCTGTGTAAGTACTGTGCTATGAAACATGAAGTAGGGAGCCATGCTATATACTAGGTACATGAGCTTTGCAAGGAGTTTTCTGTGATGTCTGCTGTAGTTAATTGGAAAGAGAAGAGGCTTTTTACTCTGCACATTGAGGTTATAGTGTGATTTTGAACATAAAGAGACACATCTCTTGGACTGGAGAAGGAACAAGGAGACCTAGCTATACTGGGTTGTATGAATGTATTCACTCACTGTCTTAAAAAACAACATTAGGAAAGTGATTTGATTTCCTCTGCTCTTGGGAAGATGTTATCACTTTGCCACTTCATTACACAGTATTTCTAAATGTTCATATAGTCTTGGGCAGAATTTTGGGAGATGATGGATTTCTGAATGTTAATATTCAGTAACCAAGTTCATATTCTGAATTTGAGGATCAAGTAATTTTTTGAGGTGTCTTCATGGGAGATACTCAATGAGGACTTTAATACTTTTAAAAACAAAATCTGACTACATCCGTGGACAACAGGGAAGTTTGTATTTTGAGCTGTTGCTGATTGGTGGCTGTGTTGTTGTCTGATGAAAACAGCATCAATTATATGAGCAGAGCTATGTTAACTTGAAATATGGGGGGGAATATATTGACCTTTGCTACCGCTGCTGTGCTAGGAGAACCTGAGGTACAAACACTATTATTCCACTTAATGCCTGCTTTGATATTGAGAGAGGTGGGTTCATAATGCTGGTAGAAAAATGTTTGCCTTTTGTATACATTGAATTTATGTGATAAGTGTCTAACGATAAAGCTGTTTGTTGTGTAGATAGGACTTTAGCATTTCTGAACCCCAAAAAATCCAATTATTCTTCTTATGTAAAAAATATCTGCAAAGAAAAAGCACAGCATTCAAACAACTAAATGTTTTTAAATGCATTTGTATGACTGACTCTGAATAAAATGGGACTGCTACAATATGAAGGTGCAGTATTGCACTGGACGAATATTTAACGTGTGTTCTTGCTTCTAGTCTGAACAGGAAGTACGAATTACTCAAAGTGAATTTGACCGTCAAGCAGAGATTACCAGACTTCTGCTGGAAGGTATCAGCAGCACACATGTGAGTACCAGCAGGGGGAAGAATTAGTTAAAATCAGTGCAGTTCCTAAAAAAAATGAACAAAAAGCTACAGTAGTCTATGTGGGAACTTATGGCTGATATGCAACATTAATCTGTTGCATCAAACAACACATCTATTGGATGATTTATTTTTTAACTATTCTTCAGTACCCAGTGAATTTACTTTATTTTCCCGTTAACCTTAATCTGTGGTGTTTTCATGGTTTTCTTTCAACATAATCTTCCATTTATCTGATAATCTGGTTATTGAAGCCACAAAAATGTGCTATAATAATCTGTTGTGGAAACAGTGTAGATAAATGGCATGTTTCTTGTACAGCACTTAGTTTTTGTGCTCAGGTGTGTTGATTTTGGGATGCTTTATCCTAGTTACCTGGTAAATCCTGGCACAGTGCCTATGTGGTATAAATACTTCTGTGCTGATGTCAGCCTTACCAACCTGATTAATAGGCCAGTGTTTGTAATGCAGTGTGAAGTTTTTGCAAGCTAAAAACCTGAATTTTTGCTATGCTGTAGGCACATCATCTCCGCTGTCTGAATGACTTTGTTGAAGCTCAGATGACTTATTATGCACAATGTTACAAGTATATGTTGGATCTTCAGAAGCAACTGGGAAGGTAGTAACACTGTTTAAAACATTCTTCTCTGAAGTTAAGTGCTTATCAATGGCAGGAAAACTTATTGCTGATAAAGCAGTGGTAAAAACAGTGGTATGCTGTACTAAGAGAAAATACCTAGTTTTACTGGTCTGAAGTTTTAGTATTTTTAAAGTAAGGGAAGAAACAGTCTAACATGAATTTCATGCTTGTAAGCCTTTCTTTGTGACTGGTGGTGACGTAGAAAGATCTACAAAGTTTTCCTATTCAGATTACTCTCTACATATCAGAGTCTTAGGGCTATTGCAGACTGCATTATTTAGGTAAGCACAGGCAGTGAAGAATTGTCTTCACTTAGTAGTGAAGTGAACTTGAAATTTTCTTTAACTATTAAAAGTTTATTGTAGTGGCTGTTCTAAATAACTGACTCTATAAAGTATCTTTGCTTTTGTTTTCCAAGAAGAGGAAGTAAAAACAGATGTGGTTTTCAAGTCTTGTCCTTTTTCTGACTTGCTGCTTCCTGTGGTGCTTGATCTCCTTGTGATCCTCAGTTTGTTTAAACAGACAGCTCAAAGACTCACAAAAAGTTACTGAAACTTTTTTTTGAAAGCTACATATTTAAAGCTACATTACACTGAAAAAAGTATACAACTTTAAAAATTGGTAGCACACAAATATCGTTATATAGGTTTGCACAAATATCAGTACTACTGACTCTCTCAGCGGAACTGATTCACACAGAAATCTTCTGTTTTGTTCTCCCCCCACAGCTTTCCATCTACTTTTCTCTCTAACAATAATCAGTCTTCTTCAGCTCCTGTGCACAGTGTTTCTACTCCCTCAGTCTTGGCCTCAGCTTCTGCTCCGTTGCCTTCAGTAAGCAATTCAGTGGTCACTTCAGGCATCAGTGAACTGAAGTCATCAAGTGGCAGCAGGAAAGCTAGAGTTCTGTATGATTACGATGCTGCAAACAGCAGTGAGTTATCATTACTTGCAGATGAGGTAAGTTTTCCAAGTACCTCAGTAATGTAAGAGTAAACTGAATATTTGTGATAGTCAGTTGAGATGAATTACGTAGATTTCTCTGTGTAAGACATTTCTTAATTAAATTTTAATAGTGCTCTGAGAAGTTAGCATCTTGTATATTCTAGTAGTGAGAGTTGATATATGTTATACCTGCTTAGCTTGCAAGAACATTTGCTGGACAATCAAGGTATGATTATACTATCCTCCTTCTACAATGCTTCTAAAGCTGTTATCAATATAGTTATACTTTCAAGCATGAAGTGTTGCAGTTTGATAAGAAAACCAAAGCACAACCACTTCTGTTTTTGTTAGTAGTAGCAGTGCTGTGCTTATTCCTCTTTGATTCAGATGAACTCTTAATACTTCAGTGTTATTCTCAGCAAGTGAAATTGTATACAATGAAGCTGAGTGCTGGAGGAGTATTCCACCTAGTAATGTGACTACGTCTTAATGAATCACAGAGTAATAACATCCACGAAAAAATTCAGGCTTCTTAAAGATGTGCATTTCTTACATATTTCTATATGACTTTATTATTATCTAGACAGTGATTTAGATGGAAGCTGTGGCCTAAGATTGACTTAAGATGTAGTCCATCAACATCATCTCTTTATCTATCATATACTTGAAGATCCAAAAAAGTTGCTTTTAACTTGACTGTTGATTGTGATTTAGGCAAGATTTATAGACTTAAAAGGAAAGAGAAGTAATTAGTTAAAAAATGACCTAGAAAAAGGGTTAGATGTTTTAAATATTTTGCCATATTAACTTTTCCATGGACCAGAAAAAAAAAATTCTAAGCATTAGCTTATGTTCCATGGATGCTTTATTTAACTTGGTTGATCTTGATTCTAAGACTTTGTAAATCACAAGAAAGTAGACTTGGCATTGCCTGGAAAAAAAATAGGAGATTTTTACAATGTGTTTGTTTTTTGTTTGTTTTTTTAGGTGATAACAGTTTACAGTATCCCTGGCATGGATTCAGATTGGCTGATGGGTGAAAGGGGAAATCAGAAAGGCAAAGTGCCTATTACGTACTTAGAACTGCTGAACTGAGTTGTTGCCCCGAATAAAGACTGTCAGTTATGGTGACCGTATTTATATACAATTAACTTTATATAAGCAGGTTTAAGTGTCTTCCATGTTTCTTTCTTGAGAGACAAATACCAGCCATTACAAACTGGCTTCTCTGCCAGCATGGTTGCATGGTGAATATTCAATCTTAATGTTTAAAGCTTTTACTTCATGTGCCAAGAATGTTTCCTACAGATTTGTTTCTACTGAAGTTTTCACTAATACAGGCTTCTACTTTTGAGTAATCTAGATTGAAAGCAGGAGGTACTGTTTTCTACAGAAATTTTTCATTAATGGCAAAGCTTTTCTTCACATAAAATAAACTTATTGTGAACTGATGCAAGTGTAATGCACTTTTTTTTTGAATAGTCAAAGTCAAACATTAAACGTAAATTCATACGGTTTTGTTCCCAGTATGTGTGGAGTAGAAATGTGCTGAGACATACATGTATAGTTATCTATTGAAACTTGTGTATTTAATTGCTTTTGAAAAATGTAAACAGATGTCCTTTCTCTGTTGAAAACTTGAGGCAAACAGCAAGTATGTTGAGGTATTAAGTTTTGTATAGGCAGACGGTCACAAATTAGTGACCTATGTTCTGACACTAGTTTTGCTTTGTATTTTTACTCTTTAATTACTTTCCAGAAAAAAATAATTCACACTGGTGAGTAACTGTTAAGATACTTTCAACTGCAAATCCACCTTTATATTAAATTTTGCACTGCATTTTTGCTTACCGAGTAAATACTCTCTGTGTGAAGAGTCCTATAGATGAAAACACATTTGTTCAGATTATAGGTTTTAATGAAAATCTACATTCCCAGTTCTTATGCCACAGTTTGTTGTCATGTCTGAATTGGATTCAAGTAGTGTTACACTTCTGTTTTGCAGGAGGACCTTCTTTAAATATGTGGGAAGAAATTAAAATGATTTGAACCTAAAAACAACTTTAACAAGGGTAGGATTATTTGCAAGTGTATTTCCTATACAGAATGTGCCCTTAGTGTTTCATAGTCTTTTCAGGCTGTAAAATATTAAAAGTATTTTTTGAGGAGTATTTTTTTTTTTTTTTAAGTTGTGGGAGGTTTAATTCACTGAATGGGACTTGGACTGTTTGGATAAGGAGACTAATGTCTTTTTCAATGAAAAGAAATTCCTTTCATTACAGGAAGATGCTACATCTGTGGATGTCCACTCTCTCAGTAGGCAATGCTACCAAGTGCTTATCTAACCATTTCAAATCAGCAACTTTAACAGTCGTTGTAAACAAGTGCTGATGAAACTTCTTCAGTGATGTGAATTACCTAAGTAGGATAAATGAAGTTGTTTTTTTTTTTGTTTTTTTTAGGTTGTGCAATGGTTTAATTAAAATAATTTCTATTTTCAATTGCATTTCCAGAGATAGTCTGAGATTTAAAGTGGAGAGGCTACATTAAAGCAAGAAGCCGGGTAACTGACAAGAAAAAAAATCAGAGGTTTGTTTGTCCTGTTAAATGTGAAGATTGGAGGAGTCAATAATGCAACAAGTTAAAGGCTGAAAGAGTTGGGGTGTTCAGCTTGGAGAAGAGAAGGCTCTGTGGTGGACTGAGAGCAGCCTTTCAATATCTAAAGGGGAGCTACAGGAAAGAAGGGGACAGCAGGGTCTGGTAATAGAACAAGAGGAAATGTCTTCAAGCTCAAAGAGGGTGAATATAAGGGAAAAGTCTTTTACAGTGAGGGTAGTGAGGCACTGGAACTTGTTGCCTAGAGATGTAGTTGATGCTTTGTCCCTGGAGACTTTCAGGGTGAGGCTGAATCAGGCCCTGGGCAACCTGATATAGCTGTGCATATCTCTGTTCATTGCAGAGGAGTTGGACTAGATGACCTTTATTAAAGTTCCCTACTAACTCTAAGGACTCTATGAAATCAGAATTCACTATGAATCATTCATAAAACGTTAAATAAAATAAGATGAAGTCCTATGTTTTAAAAGGAAAACAATAAGAATTTTGACTAGGATGGTGATATCTTCTTTTCCTGCTCTGTGCTAACTGTCATAACCGATTTGATCTTGAACAGTTTTTATTAATTCAATTAAATTACAGAATATTCAGCAATACGTGTCAACTAATTCAGAAATGTAATTGAATTGACTCTTTGCTAAACTGGGCCATTTATTTTCTAACTTCCCATTTAAATGCAGTAACATAAAGCAATAATGGTAGAAGATTATAGGGCTTTAGGGAAATACAAGGACTGCAACTTTGTGAAGGCAGTACTTGGCAGCAAAATTGTTATATGCATCAGCAGCTTAAGCTGTGTTTGAGACACTTCAAGAAATGTTTTAACTAAATGCCAAATCCATAGTCTCAATTCTCCTTGTTTTATTTTAAACATAAAATAGTTTTCTTGTAGGAAAATAAAGGTGTTTCTGTTGTCTTATCTCAGGGTTTTCTGTTGTACTGTTGAGAAGGAAGGTACTTGTTTAACTGTTAACTGAAGAGAATTTTAGAAGCAATCCCAAAACTCAACCTCTTCCAATTCTATTTTGTGGGAAATCTTCATGCAAAAATTTGTACTGGACTTCTGTTTTCTGTCTGACCCAACAGTTTCTGTAGCAAGGGGGACAGTAACTGAGATTGGCTTTGGGTCTTTAATTTCTTTGGTTAATTACCTATGTTTAGGTGTGGGTTTTTTTTTTTTGTGTTGTTTTTTGTTTTTGTTTTGCTTTGATTAGTGCTTTGGTGTGTGTTGCTGGTTTTCTTTCTTCTTTGTATGGGAGCTATTTTTATGTTGTGGTTGTTTCTTTTGTTTTGTTTTAGAAGAAGCTTCTAAGACTTCATATAACAAATACCTTTCTGTTGAACTTTTGTAGCCAAATTGCAATAATCACTGAAAGATAGATGTAAGATGGTATCTTGAGAATAACCAAATTTACTTTAGTAGGAACCAAAGTTTGAGTTTCTAAGAATTTGATTTGTTGTAATTTTCCTGATTTTTTTTTTTTAATAGATACAGTGGTACTAAAGACGTAAATGTCTTGAATTTATTGTATTCTGTCTTCCTCTGTTAGTGTACTTGCAACTCTGACTTTTGGTATGAAAATGACCAAGAAGGCTTTCAGAAAGCTCCCCCTGAAAGAAACTCAAGTCCCTAGAAGTAAATAAGCAGTGCAAGAAGGTAGAAATTGCTGATTTCTAAAGGCTGCAGTGTTGGAAAAAAGCATGGGCACTGTCTGGTGAAATTTTTATGCAGCAGTGAAGAACAAGTGGGCATATGCACCAATCAGCAAGATAAGTGAATGCCAAGTATTTTTCCAGTGCTGTACAATACGAAAAAGTTCCTCTAGCACAGGATGTAATCTCTTGTATGCATACAGATCTATAGGTCAAACTTAGAGGAAAATTATATTTAGAGCTTTTGCTGCACGTTAAAGGACTGCTGTCAGCTTTGGTGAGGGCTGAACTGGTTTAGTAGCTTATAGTCTAATTTGATGCTTGTGGCATCATAGCCAGGGATTTACACGTGATTTCTGAAAGCAGACTTAGAAAGATTGGTCTCACCTGTGTTTTGTACAGTAAAGGTATAGGGACTTTAGATTTTACAGAGAGCTGGCATAGGCTTTTCTGAATGATAGAACATAGAGAAATATCTTACAACTCCAAAAACTTAAGAACAAAAACAGTCCTTATTAGTACTCTTGTAAGCTGTGTCTTTACTTTGGAAAGGAGTTGTCTGGGACTTCAAAATCAAAATGATTGCTCACTGTAAAGAAAGTTAGTGTTGCTGTCCACATAATAACATCAGACTTGATTAGAATAGCAGCTCTGTGCTTCATCCTGCATTGAAAGATTGAAAGCTAGGGGGGCTTACAGATGGACACAGTGAAATAAACCATTGGGCTGAGGTTTAATCCAGGTACTGCAGTACTGTGGGACTGTTTGGGAACAGCACCAAACTGTTTTATAATTTTTTTTCTTTTTTAAACAAGAATTTGCATTTCAGTATTGTACACAGACAAGCACTTTACTGTCTAGGAATGTATCAGAAGTGTATGAAATGATAATTCTGCTCCATTCAAAAGCCATCAGTACTTCTTACTTGCATTTCTGGCAGGAGATGCTGTAGTAATTTTTGTACTTCCACCTGGGAGCACAAAATACTTCATCATAGAAGAGGGAGTTTGATTTCCCCAAAAAAGGAAACTGACACGCTTAGATTAAGGTACTGAAGCCTTGTGAAACTGCACTACAACCTGGTACATTTTAATTCATTTTCCACATTTCCTGAAATGTTTCTACTTAGCCACACCAGGTAATCTTAGACAAATAGGATTTAATGTCTGATCAATAATTGATGATACTATACTTTGTGGTTTCCCTTATCCCAGTTCAGCAAGGTCATACAGGATCAGGCAGTTATTTGGTCTAATAAAAAAAATACTTATGGGAAAAAGGATATGATTAGCAAAGCTCCATCAGTCATAACCTAAGGCCCAGTCCTCAAGTCTTGTCATCTACCACCTCTGGTAGGATTTTTTTTGTTAAAATGTGTCTCTCTATATGAGGTGATGAGAAGTTTTTTGTTGCCTTTCTAGCACTGTGGTTACAAGTGTTGTCTAAATGAGTGCAGAATTGGACTTCCTTATTTTCATTGGACTACCAAGTGTATATATTTATTTAGAGTCAAACTCTACAGAGTCTTGGGAGATAAGAGTTTTCTCTGGGATCCCAAAGTTATTATGCAACTTTTATAGTTTTTTTTTTGCTCTATTTTATTCACCTTAAGAGTGTGCAGAAACTGATTCCAAAATTTTGCTTACAGCCTGATTTTGTCCCATTTCCTTTTTACGTATAATTTTTTATTGGGTATGTTCCAGTATAATGGGCTGTAACTCTATTACACAACTGTTAATGGAAGTACAAGGAACTATGTTGCAAGCTTATTAGTTTCACTTAGCTATACAAATTTGTGTTTGGTAAAAATGCAAAGATATCCATCAAGCTGACAGACGCAAACCTTCATCATTTTCTGAGTGCCCTCACCCTTGTTCACTGACTTTTATTGCATTTGCATTTATTATGCAAATCATTATGCATTTATTGCATCTGGCAGTAAGAAACCCCTCCAAACAAATTAGATAGCTTGATAAGTTCTGTATCTTAGTTGAAGGAATGGCAAGAAAATACACTGTGAATGCAAACACTAAATGTATGAATCTAATGCCTTTTAATAATAGCTTCCTGCCACGAGTGAATGATAGCAAGCAGGTTAGCTTGAGGCACTTGCATCCAGTTAATAATCTTAATGCTGTGAAGCTTTCTCCTCCTGACAGCATGGAATTGTTTTATAAATTTTTAAAAAATGTGTAATAGGTGTTTGACATGAAAAATTAAGGGAAACGATTTAGAATTGCAAAATTAATTAAGGCTTTAAAATGTCTTCACGTGGTTATAGGTAGAAGTAGAGCTATTGGAATAAGGAGCTAGGAAATTGCTTTTTGGAAAGGAGTAACATTAAAAAGTTGCCTTTCCTGGATAGAGTTCTGCAGTTCTGTTTCTGAGTTCAACTGCTTTTAATTCTTTATATTCAGCAGTGACATGGATACGCTTCAGAACCTCACGTTTAGGATTTTTTGTATTATGGGTTTTTGAAATGTTGATAATTCCTTTTGGGTGACTTGAGAGAGTTGCATTTTATGCAGCTTTGGGAAAGCCCACTGACATGTAACTTCATGTTTCCCGCGTTATCTTTCACATGTCATCCAGTGGAAATAGCTCTGGAATCTCCATTAAGAAAACTAAGCATCCAGGGAAGTTTCTGTAAGTTGTTTAAGCTCTGTGCTTCCAGCAGAGGAACTATTAATGACTTTCAGTCTAACAGCTCCAGTTTGTCATCATAAACTTCCTTTGCAAAGGTGAGCAGCATTGTTTTTGTTTACTTGGGAGAAGCTGCAGCAGAGAAACAGAAATGGGAAGGTGATTCATCCAGGTTCTCTGAGTGATGTGGTCATTGGGTTTTGCTGTTTCCTAATGCCTAGTACCTTATTCACGTAAAGGTTGGTTCAGAGGTGTGATCTCAAGGAACATGTTCTTGTGCAGTCTTAACAACAAATACTTTGAGTAAAAACACAATAACAAACAAACAAAACGCCCCAAAACTTCACATTGAGTTCTTTCTCCTTCATTGTCTTGAAAGGAGATGCTGACGTTTTTTCATTTCCACAAACTCTGGTTTTGCTCTGGTGGTTTGGTTCTTGGACAGCCTGTTAAAATAAACTTGTTCAACAATTGTGAGAAGCTCTAGCAGCCAGCGAAGGAGCAGAAGTATGTAGGGTCCACAATGG
Source organism: Odontophorus gujanensis (assembly GCA_013399175.1). Taxonomy (NCBI): domain Eukaryota; kingdom Metazoa; phylum Chordata; class Aves; order Galliformes; family Odontophoridae; genus Odontophorus; species Odontophorus gujanensis. The sequence continues at coordinate 429,547 of VXAB01006978.1, forward strand.
ATCACAGCAGACACATTTGACCTGTGCTGATAGAATGACTGCTGGTTGTTAAATCTGAGTATGATTTACTGTTTGTTTGTTTTTTTTCTTTCAATGTAATTATAGAAAACCTTCTAGCTTTCGTAGATCTGCAGATGTTTAATAATGATACTTTTAGAGATAGGAATGCTGCTCTCCAAAGCAGTATACGGTAACAAATGTATCAGGAGGAGATCTACATGTTGCACGGCTGCCCTAAGGCTTCCATAGGTTGCACTGATTTGAGATCACACAGGTGGTAGCACTTGAGTTTGCTTCTGTGAAGGACAGGAACCAAAGGGTGGGTTCTGCCTCTCCCAGAGCTCTTTGTTGTTGCACTGCTGCAGCCTGAAGATTCTCTGCTTTATTGCCACAGGAGATGGCCTCTCAGAAGTGCAGATCCTTCCTCCCTCTAGCTTACCAGACGGGCTCAAAAACTGCAAGAAGGTAAGAGGCTGGTGGGCATTGTGAGAAATTAACCATTTAGAAAAGCAAAGTCCAAACCCAACCTAACAGTGTCCAGTGGAAACCTTGTGGTGCTGATTCCCATTCAGCCTGGGCTGGTAGGCAGCGCCTGTCTTCCAATAGGCCTAAAGGTTTGGAGGAATGTGTGGTAATGAGGGACATCCAGCTTCTTAATAACTCTTATATAAAAGCCTGTGGATGACACACATTTGTTATTAATTGGGCATGCTTAAACATAAGTGTGGTTCAGCTAAATTTGGCTGGGAACAGCAGAGGGAATAAATAAGGAGGTTTTAAGATGAGAGAAGTCTGCCTGATTGTGAGATTGTGGATCGGGCTTAATGGGATACACTGAATTGTGGCTTAGTGTTTTGAAAGCATTGTGAAGTTTGACCAGGAAAGTGTTTAAGCTTTGGTGCTGGCTAGAGGTTGAGCAGAAGGGTTAAGTTGCATTTAATTTGTCTGGAGAACTTAGGCACTGCGTGCAGGAGGTGCTTATAGACAGTTGCTCTTCTGAGACTGGATGCTTCCACATGCTCTTCCTGTTCCAGCAGCTTCTCTGGCTACTGCTTCCCTTGCTGTAGAGGAGCAAAACCAGTGGCATTACCTTCTCTGTTCCACTGAGCTGCTGTTGGCTTATGCAAAATCCCGTGTATTTTGAATTTATTCCTTATATGCTCTAGTTTAGAAGTAATAAGAATGCTCATGTCTCTGTTCGTTACACTTGCAAGTTACAGCAGACTTCTGAGTGGAATGGGTGAGTGTGTCCCCTTTCTTGCTGCTGGGGTAACAGGAAAGTCATGGTTTGTCACGTTATAGCTGTGCTTGGCCAGAGCAAGGAGGGAGAGGAAGCTGGCAGCACTGCAAGTCACAGCCTGCAGCTGGGTTCTGGCAGCACTGAGTGCATGCTAAGGCTCTGGATGGCTCACCGTGAGCCACAGACAGATGTCTGCCTGTTCTCAAGGCCTCTCCTCACTGAAGGTCGGAGCTTTTCAGAAACTGGGTCAGGTACACTAAAGTGTGGGTGGGAGAAAACAAGTCAGTGAGAAAGGCAGAGTAAAATTTATCCTATCTTGTTCTATGCTTATCCTGCCCCCAAAATCTTTTTCCATGGAATTTAAAGCATGATCAATGACTGTAGCCTAGCAACAGATTGGAGAAATGCTTTTTCTTTATGTAAGTCTACAACAGGTGAAATTTGGACTTTTGTCTCTGCCCATGTTTCAGGCTGATTTGAGCCATTGTTCCACTAAAATAACTGTGAATTTAATCCTGAGTTAAAAAGAACTGGGCTATACCAAAATGTGAACTGCCCTCCTAGACAGAGTTTGATCCCAAGTGTGCAAAAAATGCCATGGTATCTATGAACCAGCCAGCTGTGCACTAGTCAAACTCTGATGTGCTGTCTCACAGGTCTCACTTTGAAGTTAGCAGAGGAGTCCGGGAGGCTCCTATAGTAACCTAATTAAATCTGACCCTAAATGGTCATTATCAGTATCAACCAGTGTCTTTTCAGGATGGAAGACTTAAGAAATAATGGCATGAAAGAAACTTACTGAGGAATGTATCTAGACCTACTTTTAAGGAAAAATTGAAAGCTGTGCTAGTTAATCATTTTGGAAACGTGGAGACTTCTGGAGTGTAAATCCATTATCTAGTTATTCCTATATATCAAATGCCAGTGCAGGCTCTTCTGAGGGTTGCCATTATACAGAAATGAGCAAATATATTCGTAGATGAATCTGTAGTTTTACAGCAAGATTGATCTACTCCTTCCCATTCCCTCCAACATGATTTATAGTGAAACGTCACCAGAGTAACATCTTGGGAAGAATACTGAGAGCTATGGAACTCTCATAGAGTGCTCTGACTCACTGGAGCGATTGCTTTCCTGCTGCTGCTGAATAAATCACACATTTAAAACAAAGACAAAGCTGAGGTATCTCAGTCTCTGTGTTTGGTTCTGCTGGATTGTTTTTTAACCATTAATATTTTTGTGTGTGTGATTGTATTTTGTGTGGCATGTGAACATCCAACTACCTTTCTTTAGGCTAACTTGATTGTGGTTATCTTTGTAGTGGGAACGTGAGGAAATACGTTCCATTTCTCCTTGTTGAATCTGCATTAGTGGACACAAGTGCTGCTTTAGTTACGGTCTTCTGTGTATAAAGGCACATCTGACATGTAGTTCAGTTCCTTTCTTGGACAGCAACAAAGCTGAATGGCCTATTTCAGCATCAGGAATCCATTTCAAAAAATAACAGAGATGGCTCAAAGAGATCCTAGCTACTACATGTTCACCTAGTGCCATGGTTCCTACTTAAATCAACAAATGTGAGTGTTCTGACTGCTTCTGTAGTTTATTTTCTAAGCTCACTGTAATTTCATAATGTATTTCTTTCTATCTGTCCTTTATGAGAAGAGATAAGAAGAAAAAATACTGTAAATATTCTCAATTTATCCTCTGCTTGGACTTTTTAAATGAGAGTGCGCTTGGGAGGATCTGCTGTTCTGAACCAGAGCTGATCAATAATGAAACATACTGGGGCTGTCTGTTTTTTGTCTCCTTGAATATCTCATCCCTTGGGCTACTCTTCCTAGAAATGACTGCAAATTAGGTTCCAGATAATTGTGTTGCACCTTAATAGTTAAAAGCTCAGGGTGAAACAGAAATTCAGGAGACAGTGTTTTCTTTAGCTGCTTTTGATACAAATATTCTGTAAAAACTCTACATCTTAGCATTTGACGAATCCTTCTCAGGTACACTTGACAAATCTCCAAGTCTGCTTCCTTTGTCAGTTTGTCAAACCATTTGTAGCAAATAAAATGTTGTGCTTTGTCCAACCTTCCTTACATTTACTGGAAGAACAATCAAATGATGTTTATTGTTTCCTGTGGGCTCCTGAAACTATCTAAAGTTACATAAAACCTGTTTACCTTAAGGGATAGAAAGAGGAGTTCTAATTAATCTCTAAAAATCCAGCCTCCCTGCTGGTGAAGCACAGTGACAGTAAAGGTTTTGCTGTTGTTTTTGGTCTGGTCTCCCTGTCTGGAGAGAAAAACAGAACATTTACTTGGCTTTAAGTGAAGGAAAAGGTTGCATTTTCAAAAGGGGCTCAGGCTTCTGAACGCTAATTTTTGTGGGGTTAGCTATTCTTTTTTATCTATGCAGTGAAACAGTAAAACAAAGATTGAGTTGAATACTTATGTGCTTTCTGTGATTTTAATCATGGAAGTTTCTTAGAACTGAAAGCAGTTTGTCTTCTGCTCAGGTCTGCACTGTAGGAACCCATGATGAAGCTACAGAAAGCAGATACCCAAGAATGTCTTTCAAGTAGCTTGCACGCTAAGCTTCAAATTCATCTCTGTAATCATATCTGTGTACAAAATGGAATGTAGAACATGTTTTTGCTTTTTATTTTTAAAATAATATTTCCTGTAAAATAGTCACCTTACTTCCTTCTAAAAAGATGGGAGTGGTAGGTGGGTACTTCATATTTCAACTTATGCATGCATGCTTGCTGCTTTTATTCTTCCTTTCATTAATTCTCTCAAGATTTGGCACAATGAGGGCATTATATAAGACTAAATCATTCTCACATAATTTTGAGTGAATGCCTTTCATAAGTACTGAGTGCCTATCATGACTATAAGTAAAAATGAATCACTTCCTTTTTACAGGGAAGCTTTAAACCTAACATTTTATGTAGTTAATTGCCACAAACCAAAATAACCTTTCAATCTCTCTGAATTTTCACAGCTGTTAACTGGAGGAAACAACCCACACTGATAAAACAGAAACCTAAGAATTTCTAAAAAGAAATTATTCCCCACTCCAGCTTCCTCTTTTAGCATAAAGTCCAGCTCATTTTTGCTAGAACGTTAGCACTTCTTTGTAGAGGGAAATCTGAGTATCATCTAAACGACAGAATTAGGAAGAACAGAGGAAGGACAGTATGAATGTAAAGATGACCCTTCAAAAGCATGGAGAGCAGTTAACAGGTCTAGAAACTACAATGTTGGTAGAAGCTAGCAGACTGAGTATGTTCAAAGCTCCACAGTTCAGTGACAGAACTGCAAAGAGCTCTCTATATTTTCCAATAGATAGGAAAATTCAGGGATGTATGCTGTGCGTGGTTTTAAGCTGAGACAATAAATATCTGTATTACAAGGCAGGGTTAATATATGAAATATGAATCAGCAAATAGAGAAAGTAGGGTCAAAACTGGAAGAAAAGTTCATTTCTGATCCCCTGTTGGAAATACAGGAGAGCCAGTGCAGGGAAAGGTAAGAAGCTATACAGACAGCATGTAGAAGGCAGCTGGGGCTGCAGGCACAAAACCCAGGTATGCTGGAGGAGAGTTTTTTTTTTTCCATCTGCTACACCCTTCCACTGTATGGTGGTTACTGCCTGCAACAAGAGTGAGGTCCTTGCTTCGAGCAAGACGAGCAAGAGTGAAGGGCTTGGTGCTGGAAGAAGGTTGTGTGGTAACAGTGGACTGGCAGCTGGAAGACATGGAAAGATAGACGAGTGTGCGTGGAAGTCAAAAACTCACTGGGCAGCCATGGTAAGGAGGAGGAGGTAGGAAATACTGAGAAGCAGAGAGCAATATTTACTAAATATCAAATGAAGTGAACAGACCTTTTGGTGAGCAGTAGAGAGGATCTGGGGCTGGCAAGAAGGACACAGTTAAAATATTCTGTTGAAAATAGCATAGTAAATTATCAATGCAGAAACAAAAATCCATTCTTGGCAAATGTAGGAACAAGTGTGGGATATAGTCAATATTTTAAAAGACCAGTGGATGGCAGCATATTTTTGCTATGGTTGTCATGCCATATGTTCTGGTTGCAGCTCATATGCTGACTTGAGCATCACATGTCAGACACAACATGGATTTATTCTTGGGACAAGTTAACAGCAGCTGCAAAGACTTGTGATTTTTTTTTTTTTGTAGAGTTTGCATTTGGTTTTGCAGAGACAGCAGTAACCACTATTGTAGCTGTCCCATGCTGAGTCATTTGGGAGATGAGCAATGTATTTCACTCCTATCCTTACAATGGATAGAAGTGGAACATAAAAGAAAGGATAACATAATGACCAAGCTGTACCCACCTTCTAAAAGTTTAAAGGAGAACAAAACCTCAGAAAGTGATGCCTACAGAATCAGCCTAAGAGCATCTAATTCTATTGGTTTAGTGTGAGCTCGGTCTCAAGATTAATATTCTGGTTCTGCTATGAAGCTGATAATTTCTTCCATAAGTTGGGGTGTAAACGGTAAAGAAAATAAATCTCTTGAGATATGGAGTTATATATGAAAAATAAAATTGGGTCCCAATTCAGGCTACAGTGTAGCACCCATCCATCCAAAAACTGGTGAGCATGAGGTAGTTAAAGATGTATTTTGTTGTGTGTATTTGCTTCAAGTTGGAGGAAAAATCTGACAAGTCATAATAGATTTGTCTGTTCATATTTTCCTGTGTACGTAAATTTCAAATGAGAAAGAAAACATATACATTTTAACAGTTTATTGGAATTCTATCAAATTTATAAATTTGTGAAAACTACAGGTCTTGAAAAACTTTTCCTTCTATCTCATGTTCTCTGAAGCAAAACACTTGATGCAAAGCACACCTGACATCTGACTAGCATATACCCTGGAGGTTTTCTATGTAGTCTTCACTAAAGTGTGCTTATCAAATGTTTTGCAGCACCAGAGCATGAGTTCCTCCATCAGCTTCAAAACCTGTGAACTATATACTCATGGTAATCAATGCTTTTCAAAAAAGGACATTGCAAATACAAAAAATAAGAGAGTATTAGCAGTCAAGGTTCTTTGGGAGATATTACATTGCTTTTGGCTTTGAAATGTTTATGAAGAGCAGCACACAAGAACATGGTAATCATTTCAATTATCTCAAGCTCCTAAATTTAAAGGGTGTTTGTGGGGGAAAAAAAAATAAAGGATCTAATTATAACAAACTGATATTTGTGCAACTAAGTTGGAAACAAAGCATTTCATTAGTGATAAATGCACTGAAAATTGAGATATAAGACAAACTCTTTTGTTTGTTCACTTGTCAGGTGTGTGCTGAAGCTTCCCCTTCAGCACAATAGGTGTTTTAAAATTAACGAAGAAACTGGAATGTTTTTTTAATTGTAGCACATTTCATCTGAGATGATTACCTTGAAAAGACCTGAAAAGGGAATGCAAAAGCAGTGATTTAAAGGCGCTCTAATTTTTCACTTAAGAACTCTTCCACACTGTCTGTATTCCACTTGAGGATGCTCAGTTCTTCTGCAATGTTCCCACTGTCGTCCAGCAGCTTCAGTACAGGGTCAGAACCACGCACATACTGCAGACAGAAACAAGTCAGTTCCCTTGGGCCAGAAAATGCATTCTTCATTTAAAATCCCTTCTGTTTATTTACATCAGTTAAAGATGTTAAATCAAGAAGAAAAATAAGCTCAAAGATTAACACCAGAAAGTATGAATACTTAAAACCAGAGTGCTAAATGAAATCAGGAGTATTTGAGAAAATGTAGATGAGATAACTTATGCTATGAAACCAACCTCAGCTTAGGAAAAATCAGAACATCCCATACTTAAACTTCGTTGTTCCTGATAAAGGTTACTTAATGCTGTAAATATTTCAGTGCCATGTATTTTGTTCTGTGTTAATGAATGTTGCTGATAGAATATACTGTTGGTAAACATTCTACTTTTCTTGATGAAAATATCTACGTAAATCAGTTTATGCTTATGAGACCCTTTTGCTTGTTCTCTCCTGTTACTGTTGCCTCCTCTGACCGAAAAAGGAGTAGGTGTGAAGGAAGAACAACAAAGAGGGGAGATGCCCAGGTTAAAGCTGTAGAGAAGAGAAGCTGCAGGCTGCCTGGGGGCAGTGTTTACAGCTATGGACTGGATACTTTATTGCCTGGTTCTCAGGGATGAGGATGGGAGGAGAAGGTATGTAAGGGGCCAGCAGGCCTCATTCCACAGGAAATTAAAACACAGTGGTTAAAGAGCAGTAAATGTTTATCTTAAGACCTGGAGCAGAGTTGCTTGTCTTTAACAAAATGGGTAAAAAAACAGCTTCAGTTCAGACTTTTAACTTGCATTTAATGTTAAAGAGGGCAGTGGAGGAAAAAGTTAAGAGAAGGTTTGTTTGTATGTGTCAGAAATACCTTGTTCTCCTTGGCCTGCTATGTAATCTAGTGCATGGGCAGGGAGACAGCACTGTAAGGCTTGCATGAAAAGAAGGTATTCTGCTTCAGCTGAAGCAGCTCCAGTTTGATTTTTTTCAGTCAAGCAGCTAAATAATTCTTCTCATAGAGTCAGTGGACTTTTTTATTTAACAACTTTAGAATCTTCTGGTCAATCAAACAGTGCAAAGGTGTACTATCAGTTTTTGATGTAATTACTTTCTTGCCTGCTATTGTGCTCTATTTGTGCCTCCTAGGTTTTGTGGGTAGTGCTGGTAATCTTCTGAAAACTGAATGAATCCTCAAACATGTAATGCAAATAAAAGCTTTTAGCAGTACTGTAAAGATGCAGCCATGTAAAGTTACAGAAATATTTTACTAGGGGTGTTTCACTGTGCCCTATTACAGAACTAACCTAGTTGGCTTCAGTTAATGAAGCTAGCAGCATCTGTAAGTGGTTTTTCCCAAACCTCATAAAATAAATACCAGATTAATTTGTACAATTTTTTTTTCCCCCAATAATGTTTTATACCAATTGTAGTATAGACTGCTTTGACATTCAGAACAGCAACAAGTTTAAAATAGAAATGAAACATTCAGATATAGAGGAGAGAATGCTTTTGAAAGAAACTGGAGGATACATATGAATACATGAGACAGACAGAGGAAATCTCCTTTAGATGGAATCTGCTGCTGAGAAGACAAATTGCTTATTTCAGCCATGCATAGCTATGAAGTGACTCCAGATGGTGCCATTTGGTGAATAGAGATGAGAGTACAAAGATGTGAGAATCAAGATGTGTATCTGTGAAGTACACTCCAAGTTCACATAGGATTTTAAGTTTTACACGAGAATTTGAAATGAAAAAAGTGCTTGAGCTTAAGGCAGTGTGGCTTATGCAGCTTTTCCTATATGCAAGTCATAGGAAACACCACTCAGTGTATGCAGTCCTTTAAAGCTGGATGTTGGAAAGCTAAAGTAAAACAGGATCAAAACAGACAGGAAGTTCTGAGAGGAAGGGGAAATATCCCAGAATCTCTGAATGTATGGAAATGACAGTTGGATTAGAAAATAAAGGAAGAACAGATTGAGAGAATAGGAATTGAAAGCATGGCAGAATAAGCTCAAGTAAACACAAGATAGCCAAAGAATCAGGTCAGAATGCAAGCATTCCTAACATTCTTTAAACATCTGCTTTTACTTAAGGGTTCCAGTATATCTTTTATTGGATTTAAACAAAATAACAAACAACCCCTCAACAACAACAAAGAATCAGTACCACTGCTTAGCAATAACCCAATTAGCATTTGCTGCAGAAATTTGGAAAGATCTATATTGGTAACACAAGTACATCCTCTGCTGAAGGATTATTTCATCAGCAAATAAGGATGCTCCATAAAAGGGCTGTTTCCACCACATTTAATTCTTCTTAACCCCAAAAAAACACAAGAACTCTTTGGTTATTACTTACCTTGATTTGCAGTCCCCTGAAGAGTTTAGGCTTATCACTCCTGACAAAAGCTACAATATGGGTGAAAAAAAAATAAAGAGAATCAAACTTTCCCATAGAAAAAGGCTTTAGAAATTAATGGCAGAATTCTCAATATCTTCACAAAACCAATAGTACTAAACAGCATGCCTAAGGAGGAGTCTATTTTTACCAGTGTTCCAAACAAGCTTGGATTTTCCTTGGACAATATTGCAACTGTGTGAATCAGTTCATCTGCACAGACAGCCGAGTCCTCAGCAGAGCTGTGCACACACACACACAGATGTGAAGGAAGTCACCAGAGCAGTCAGATTCTGACTGAAGATGAGCTCTGTGAGGGAGGATACACGTGAAACTCATGCCCTCAGTGTGCTGCACACGGGCAGCAGCGTGGGTGGAAGGGCACCAAGGAAACTGTGGGAAGAGGTGTTATTCTTGCACATGAGACAAACAATTTTGTCTTACAGAGCTCTCCAAGGTTACATGCTGAAAATCAGCATGGAAACAAGAAGAGAAGCTGGTATCTCCTCTTTTCTTGAAACTCCTAAAAGAAAGCAGTCAGCTTTGCAATGGACTCTGTGACCTGCCATGTAGCTCCACAGAGAGGTCGGCTGCTGATGACAGATTCTTCACCTGAAGTGCTGGTGAGCAAATGAGTGCTAACAGCCACACGGACCCTGTGTGCCTACAGCACACCATCCTTGTGTTAATGTGAACTTTAAAAAGAATACTGGCAGCATGGCTTATTTACGGACAAAGTGAGCATAATCCTCTACTTGCAAATACTTTAGCATAATGAATATATGAGTTGCAAAAGTATCTTAAATTTATTTAGAAAATAGCTTAGTCTTCATTTCTCATTACACTCAGGTTAGCCTACAGGCTTAATTTAGTATCTGTAGTGACATTAAGTGGATTCAGGCTGCTCCTGTGGTATGCCAGCAGTCTCCCCAAGGAAGAACACTGTCAGCATGGATTGACTCTCACAGAGGTGCTGGCTGCATGTTAAAGCTGCCTCTTCAAGGTTAGACAACAACGCATCTCCTGCGAATTGCAGCGTGTCCATCTGCTGCATGGAGATGAGTGCAACCTCAGGACTAACTCCTCACACTGCCTCACAAAATGTAGTGCTTTGCTCAATAATTGTAAAGATGTCCTCTGACATCTTTATTCCTTTCTCTATATTACTGAAGACAGTAACCTTAACATTTTCTCAGTGCATATATATATAGCAACATTTATTTTCTTCAGTCGTCTACTGTGCTCCTGGTACAGAATAAAATACTCTGCTGGCTGTACCAGCCACTGTGCAGCATAAACAAGTTCAAAACAAAATGGCACAGTAAGCTGCTAGAGAAACTGGTACCTGAAGAAGAAGAAAGCTTGCTCCTCTTCTTTCTGGAGAACTTTAATGTCACACTGCAAGCTGTACTCACAGAACAACTTCAAACAGCAGTAAATCACCAGTACTTGCTCACACACTGGAGTTCAGCTCTGATATAAATTCACACTGAGGTCATTTTCAGACACAGTGTTTCCCTATGTCCCTACGAGCTGTTAAGTCATCTGGGCTCTGATGGTCACCTTTTTTGTACCTGGCTATGTTTTTCAAGTCCATGGTGAATTGAACTGTTGCATGGGGATTTTTCCTCACAAATTGAAAAATTTGAGGCTGAAATCACTGTGTAAAACTTCATATGAAAAGGAGATTTTAGGAAATGGAGTCAACTTAATTGCAAAACTTAAAGAGAAACAGTAATATGGCACAGTAAAACGGAGCCTCAGAGATAGATCTGGACTGTGGAACTCAACTCCTTCAGGACAGCCTTTAGGGGTTAGCTCAGGCTGCATCGCTTTCAGCCTTCAGCAGGTATGAGGACTGGTTAACTGAGTGACAGATGAAAGCTCACTTGGACGTGAGTGGCTGCTTGCTGGCTGCAGTGTTGGAGCCAACAAGCTCATAAAACGCGGACAGAATTAGGTGAAAGAAGAAAATATTCTATAGGCCGTGTTGCATTTTGTCATGGTAAAAGTAGCTATTCCACATTTGTATCAATATCAAATATCTAAATCTTCTGAAAGCTGATACGCTATGGAGCATTTTTCCGGAAACTTTAAATATATGGAACAAAATAATTTTCTGTTAGTGGCGTATTTATTTCTAATGCTCATCATAGTGACTGTTGATAGTAGTCACTTGAATTTCTATGATGTCACTAAGAAAAATATATATACTATAATTTCTACATTCTTAATTTTGGAAGCTAAATTAAGAAAGTAATATATTGACATGCATTAAAAATACACATTATCCCATCAAAACCAATTTTTCCACAAAATCAGGCTTTAAGTTGAATACACAGCCTTGGAATAGAATTGATGGAGTCAGAAGTGAGATGCAAATCACGTGCAACTTTTGTGAAGTGCAGTTCTGGGCTTATCCTGCAATATGGTGCACACAGTCCCCTGTCTGCACTGCCCCAACTCTTGCTAAGGCTATTTGCATGTCTATACACCACTGTTTAATAGGTTGATGCTTAATACTAAAATCCTGGATATCTTCCAATTTTCCTCTGCCCATAGTGGCTTCAGAAATTACACACTGCAGATAAAAAGTATTTAATATAATTCGTTCATGGGTGAGCGAGAAAGGCGTTTTCCACTTTGATTTCTGCAAGATGAACTCTGAGCTTGGTGCCGTGATACTATTTTTGGTGAATTAAACACCAGAGTAGAAGTCAAAGCTGTTCTACTGCCTGCCTTGCAACTGTCCTGTCACATAACGTTAAGAAAATCACTTCACCTTATGCTGTTACAAAACACATGCAATACCAAAGCATATGCCTTCTGTTGGAAGGCAACCCTGAGGTGAGGCTGCACAGCAGACCTGACTGCCATTCTGATCAACCACAGCAAAAGGTCAGACTGCCGAGCACAAGACAGCATAGTGGCTTGTCCAAGGCAATCTGCTGAATGCACGGAAGGGAGAAAAGGATCAGATGTGTACAGGCATTTCAAAGCCTGTTGAGTGCCAAGCTGTTACGCAAAGACAGGTCACACCTAGCATCAAACAGTGCTTTTAAGGACCTGGGAGCAGCCTCTGGCTACGTACAACACAGAAACCTACCACTATCGTCCCTTTGTTTCGATAAAGCTTGGAAGTAAGACCTAGAATCCTCAATGGAGATTACTAAAGAACAGAAGAATCACTCACATTCAAACTGCAAGTCTATGTATTTGCTGGCAGATACCTGTGCTATTCTCTCTGAAGCAGAACATACTGGAGGAAAGCTTACTGACTCCAAATGGGCATGACTTCAGAGTAAACTGCAGATCAGTATGTTTGGCCAAAGTCCTTTGTGAAAAGAATTGTCCTTTTAATATACTAAGGGCACGACCCAGATTACTGAGGATATTTACATTCAGAAATACTTGTATTATTTAGTTTTGTGCTTTAGAAGGAAAGATCTCCTGCTTGATCTGTAAGTGGAAAAATACAAAATGTGAAGCTAATCTATTAGTACTTGAATGAGAGTCAATATATGTAGCAGTAGAATCTCACTCTTATCTTCAAACAACTATGCACACAGATGAGCATTTTTAACCTTGCCCATCTCGACACACATCAGAAGGAATATAACAACCTCAGATCAGAAGGGGCTGGAGGAGATTAAAAAACATACTGCCCTATTATATCAGTTGTAGATTTCATTCCAGAAAAGCACAACAGAGGTCCTAGCTAGCTATCATATTCAGCATCATGTCAGCAATAAATTTTTACTGCACATTTTTTCCTCCTGGTAAGCTACAGCATGTTTTCCAGCAAGAATCTAACATGAACTATTATCTTCCAGTAATGCAGAAGTCCATTTGTTCAAACTTTCAATCCCTCTGGTATTCTGTTTCGATTTATTCCACTGCTTAGCACTGTAACACTATGAGCACCCCTCTAAATATGTGTGTTTTTGTAGGGATTCATCCAACTTTCAAAACTCAACATACTCTTGTCAGTTGATTCACCAGAACCTTTCAGCTACTAAACTCTTAACACTGCTTACAGATAAACAACTTTGCTTCACAACTTAAGTACACTAAAAATGCTGATCACTGAAGAGCATACTTTTTTGATGAAGGTGACTATCCCTCCTACCCATGATTGTTGCACCAAAGAGGTCTTCAATTGGTCAGGGCAAAAAACTGTCAGTGCTCCGAGAGCAACATCAGAAAGGAACACTTCTGTCAGTAAGGAGGAATGCTGCAAAATCAGTATCAAGAACGATCTACTCCTAGAAAAATATTTCAAGTCTCTGTGATGCATTGCAATGGGTCACATAGTAAAATACTAGCAATAGAAAACACATCAGCTATTACTATTTCTTAAAAGACTAATGTTTTATTGAATCATGATTCTGCATGGTACTTTGTATATACACCTGATTTTAAAATTCAGAAGTAAGAAACACTAATTGTATACAAAATGTTACAGGGAATAACTGATCTCTTACTGTCACACATGGGGCGTGTAACACAAGAAAAGTAATGATAAAGACGTCCCTCGATCTGAAGTATTTATTTAGTTTTTATGTTTGTATATAAGCTATTTATAAAAGATTATGATGGAATGATGGATGCTTCTCACTAGAATATCCTACATTGCTTAGCAAGAATTTTACTTTTGTGCAAAAATCTAAGATTTAATATTATACTAACTTTCAGATTTCTGTCACCAGTATGTAAGAACTGCAGATAAAGGTACCCCAGGAAATAAGTGATCTTACCTAGAAGTACAGGCCCTGAACAAACTATGTTCTAGTGTCTATAAGAATTCTCTCACAGCTGCAGAACTTGAGCACTACAGCAGAGTGCTTACTGACTCCCTGAAACCAGAGGATCTAATGTAGTTGCATGTTGTGTGAGTTCAAGGATGAAGGACTTTCTGTAACATCTGCTGGGAGTGCATTCATTGTGTAACTACAAGTCACACAGAGAAAGGTCAGAATTATTCTCCTGATGAACAAAAAGAATGCCAAGATGAGAAAGAAACGCTCAGTGAAAAGAGCCAGCCTAATTCAGTTCTGCTAAACACAGTGGAAAGAAGTGGCGTGTAGACATTGTGATCTTGTATTTCATCATGAACAGAGCAGGGCTGCCACTGAAAAGTCAACTTCAAACAAACATACTACATTCGTCACCGACCTACCCAATTTTGTTTTCTACCTCAGAGCCTTAGTTTTATGCGTGTCAGCCAAAAACTGTTACATTGTCTGTGATAGCTGGTATAAGAAGATATTGCTTCTACTTCATTTAGAAGTCTTGTCACTTAGATTTTCAGTGTCCTACTTTGATGGAATGATAAATATTTAAAAGCTGTATTATAAGGAGCAATTTCAAAACATATGTGTTTAAGGAATTATTTTTACAGTACAACACTTACAAGGCAGCAGTTTCTTCTTTGGGGAGACTGAGCAGGAAACAATACCTTAGTACTGAACATACTTTAGAGGTTTACAGGCATGTAAGCTGTTACCTGGCTTATCATGAGAAGCTTTATTTGAGAGAGATAACAGATATCCTTGGCCACACTCACAAAAGCATTCAGCAAGCTGTAATGGTATTGCAAAGAATAAGTCTAGCTAAAATAGTACATTCCACTTCTTTTAAAAATTTTCTAATTATGCTTTTGAATTTGATCTTAACTTCCAACCAGTTGCAATAACCCTAGCAGCAAATCTGGTTGCAAGAGACTTGGATTGGGTAATGGCAGGAACTGGAGAGCAAAGAGAAAAAGGCCCGTTCCTCCTTCCTTTCTTTTTACTGTCACAAAGAGAAAAACTGGTTTAGATAAACAAGGATGGAAAGGCAAACTGTTAGCATCTGTAAGTTTTTCCTTTGAGCTTTTGGAGGATGTTTTACAGTGCACATGAAGCAGCTGGGAATAGTTTTAAGTTTACTGAGTTTGAATGGATGTGGGGATAACACGGTTACCTCTACTAACACAAGTTTCCTCACACCAGGACAAGCAATTAAATTAGTTCTTGTTTTTGTGTTTCAAACAGCAGGAAAGAGAAAGGATTTTTCCTCCAGCCTTGTGGTCAGTTAATGAAACTGTGCATGGGCAGGAGTGGGAGGAGGGGAGTCCAAAGCAGCGTAACTTATGCTGACTGCAACCTGGTTTTAAATCCTTTTATTTCTTGTACTTTAGACCACCTTCAATTAAGGTGATACTTATACTGGCCATGCTAGATGGGAGATGCGCTTTTTGTGCATTTTTATTTCTAAAGCTGTGTTAGTTCTTCTTCTCTATGTCCAAGTGACATTAAGCACAGTATTAGGAACTTCATTACTGAAAAAGAGTACTACAACCCCATAAGCTCTATTCCTAAAAAATTCCACGTTGAAATTTCTCACAGCTGTTTTTTCCAAAAACTTCCTCCTACCACACACTGATGATACTCATTTTCCTTCTATTCTATTATATTTTGCTCACTTTAGCTGACTCATTATCCAGTGACAAAAGAATTATATTGCAGCATCTGTGAAAGGAAAGCAGTTCCTTAAGCACACTATATAATTTCATCTATCAATTATTGGAGTCTCAAGTCAGTACAGCTTTCCTGATATAATATATGCAATTTATGACTACTTGTAGTAGCACTTAAAAGTACATTTTGTCATTTTGCTGCAACAGTATTTTGTATTTTAAAGACCAGTAGTGGGTTTACTTACCCTGGACTTGAGGGAACCTTCCCAGTTTTCATCCACATACTTCTAGGACAGCTCCTGCATAAAGCTGCAATAAAATATAGAAGCTGTTCAGTGTAAACTACTTGTTTGCTTATGACGTGTGATCTACTGATTTGAATATCAGTATCAAATCTAATTAACTGATAATGAAATATTTCATCTATTTGTCTTTGAGAAGAACATGAGGCTGGGTTAACCTTGATGCTTGCACTTAGACATCAATCACTTTGGTCAGGTACCCAGATTCACTGCTCTTAAAACAATGCGTAAGTTCACTTTGGTTCTGTAAAAGGTAGCATCTCAATAAATATATCTATATCTTGTATAAGGTCACATTTTTAAATTTTGTTTTTTTTCAACATGCAAGGGGCTCCATAGCATGGTGAATCTTAAATATAAGCTAGCAGCAGATTTTTCCTGCTACTAAAACAGAGCTTCCTAATGTAAAGCTTGGCACGTTCATCTCAGAAATAGCCATCGTTACTGTTTACCAAATCACATCCTTCTAGCTGTGGAACTCCTACTGCTTAGAGAGGAGCTGTCAGAAAAAAGCTTGTTAAATATTCCTGCTTCAATCCATTACATTCTATAAACAATGGATACCTCTGCTCCTGCTTTCTGATAGCAGTGTTTTCATAACAAATGTGAAAGTCCAGACAGAAAAAAGTAATGGTGCTATAATGTTTGACTTAACCCGCAGAGACACGTAATTAAAAATATGCTTTCACTTTGAAATTTAATAAGTGCTAACCCTTCTGAAAAAGGAGTGAAAACCAGACACGACATGCCAGAAATCTCAAAGCGAGACAATTTTATTAAAATTTCATCCCCCATCCACAGTGTCAGTCTGGGCAGCCAGGGAATGCATCTGCAGTTGAGAAAATGAATCTTCTGATTTCCGGTTCAATTCAGTAGTGGTGTAAATACCATGGATGGGAACATATGAAACACTCTACTCATCTGCAAGGAAATTACAGCTTCTTGCCTGACCTGAACGAATCAGTAATCATAACTTCCACAGGAAATGAAACTAAAAATACTACACTGCAATATCTGTGGAACAGCCTCTCAAAAATGAGCTTAACTGTGTGCAAGATTTACAACTAAACGTTAGATTTAAGACAAAAACTACAATTTGACTGTTAAAACCCAGGGTTATCAAACAATACTTGAGAGATTAAAAATACAATTTTTAAGTTTTTTTCATCTCCAATTAAAATATTTAAAAGGCACAGATAATCTCAGATACTACTTTACATAATTAAATTCCTCTGCATTGAAACCATGAAAGTTTTAAGATGGAGAAGTTACATGCACTGAATAGCAGGATTCTGAAATTAACCCGTGCCTCCATTCATTATTCTTTTAAAAGCATTCCAACAACAATCAGCAATCCTACATTCAGATATTACTTCGCATGCTTGCTAATGCACTGAGCATTTCTCCTGGTTCTATACACTGACAATTACTTGCATTTTTCTATAAATAATTAGTATAAAGAAATAGAGGGGTAATAACCTTTTTCCATCTGTTCACTGATTGTGTTTTTTAATGGGCACAAAGTAGTAAGCACAGCAAACTTAGGGCAATGCTAACATCAACATTTTTCAGTTCTCTTTACTGCAAATAATTCTTCCAATTCATTTTTCCTTTCAGATAAGGATTCCTATGGAAGCAGTATCACTGTGAGAATCTGAAACATACGACATCACATGATTAAAGAATGCTCCCACTTCGTAACTGCTAGCCAGTAACTGACAGAAATATAGTTTTCGCACAGAAAACAGTGCAATTGTTGATGCTTATATTGTGAGCTTCTATCTCTGCTGTAACTGAAACCCAACTGTGCTACTACAAAAAAAAAAAAAAAAAAAAGTTCAGATTCATGCTGGGACAAGCAGCTGCTCTCTGGATGGCTAGACAAAAAAAAATAAATCAACTGACTTCATCTGTAACTTGAACAAAGGTGCCTTTTGCAAGAAACACAGGTTGATTTGCATCTCTCAGAAAGGGTACAAAAGAATACTTGTGAACATCTTCTGCCCCTGCTATTCCATCATGTTCAGAGCAGATTGCTCTCAACTTTTTTGATTGCTTCCTTGTGAAGTCATCAACTGTGTTCAAGTATGACTAAGAATGATGTGTATCATCCAGTATGGAAGCATACAAACATGACGAGTCAGTTCATCACACAATGCTTAACTTTGGAGTTAATTCCCTTCACAATAATGCTCCGCTTGTTTTAGCATTCATGAAAGTGAGCATAGCACTGCTAGCAATGAAATAAGGACTCCCTAAACTATTACTGGTGTCCATACAGCATCTCAAGTAAATACGGTTTCCCAGCTGACTCATGTCTGCATCCATATAAATAACTGCTTTTTAAAAAACCTGCTAGCTCTATGCTTCCTAAGGCCCTTGTGACAAAGGCTGCACTTTTTCCTCGCCCTTTACAAAACCGCAACTCGGGTTAAATTTCATTCATTGTCATCACATGGTCCTATATCAAAACCTTTTATTTTTTATCACTTGTAAAATACATTCAATTATCCCCCATTTTCTGCGTACTGGTTTCCTCTACTGACTAAGCCTGACCCTGCACGTGTTATAAAGTGATGCTCAACTTGGGTTTGTATGTGTTTACTATCAGCTAAAAAATACAGTACCATCATGTCTTAAGCCATGCAATGTAATGGGTTGTTTATTATATAAAGGCACACACAGATAAAGAGCCATCTGACAGTATCTAGAACTAGATACTGCAAGAATACTCTACCTAGCATTCCTGAACTATCCAAAATTATCAATTCACTTCTTTTCTTTTCAGAAGAAAACTTGATTCTTTAAAATAAAGTAATACACAAGAACATATAAAATGCTTTATTTTCTATGAGGGAGAGAACTGAGAACTTTACTCTTTCCCTAAAGACAGAAGATGGACAAGAATCTGTGAGTTAGCAGAGCAGCAGTCAGAAAACCTCACTGTCAGGAAGAAAATGAATTGATGTTCTGTAATGCAGAAAGCCCACAGAGCCATTGCTACTCACACAGATCTTTCCGAAATGAAGTCACTGGTAAATTTAGCTACAAAGAAACTCTTCTCATTCAGAGCTCATTATAGTGTGAAGGGAGATACCCAACTGTAAGAGTTTGGAAACAAAGAATCAAAGTGTCAGAAACAGAGTTATTTGAGCCCGTGTATTTCAGGAGAATCTAGGCGCTCATTTATTTGCAAGGAAAGCAATTCCAACTAAAATTCCAAAGGAAAACAAATGTGGGATTGTGGGTGTTTAAACACTGATCGAAGTTGCTGAGAAAGACTGCAGCACCTTGCTGCAAGAAAAGATTGCAGAGAGAAAGATTGCAGCTCTATCCTTGGACATCTTCAGAATTTAACCAGAAAAGGCTCTTCTGTGCACACACATCAGCTGTGTGTTATCATTCCAATCTCCAGAATACAGGAAATGTATTACCTAAAGCTGTGCCAGTGCTGGTATTAAACCAGCTCCTTGCTGCAGTACTGTCATCATTCTCGTGCTTTCAAACCAAGGACCTGAAACCCCTCAGCCAACTCCTCTTCCTAGCAGATAAGGTTTTAGCTCAGTTCTCTCCAATTGTTTGGTACAAGGACAAGCAAACAGGAGATGCAACACAGGGGTGTGCAGGAGAAAAAGTAGAAGTCAAGCACCCAGCAGTTAGGTAAATTTGGACCTCCGTGGTCCACAGTGAGGGCAGAAAAGCAAAGTGGAATAGAGGATAAGCATGCCAGAAAAAGGGCTCCAGTGTACAAGCTCATACTCGAATCTAGTGAGCAGTTGTACGTAAGCTAAAAATTAGACAGTAAGATAGCAGGCTTCAAACTGGTTTTGAAACATGCTGTCTGATTAACTGTGCTATCTAACCATCTATTTGCCTCTAGAAGTATAACCTCTAAGTATCTCTTCTTCTCCAGAATCTCTCCTTTCATTAAGGCAGAAAGAATCTCTGGAGATAGAAAACACTGAGAATGGAACTCATCAACTATTTACTTGACTTTGTGCATTTAATTAATTTGGAAACTGCACATTCTGAAGTTGTTCCAACAAACGTGGAATCAATCATTTTATCCAGATGTGTATCCAAATGAAGGAGGTCAGACTTATTTAATTAAACATTCCATTTGCCAGCACAGACACGCACACACAATTTTAACTCGCATTTAGCAAATTCACATTCCTCATTTTTCAAACCTTCTTTCTCACTGAGAATAGAAAGAAGCCTCCCATAGGTACCACAGGTAAGGCTTGTCATGCTACAGACAGATCAGTGCCTTCTATCTTAGTTTGCCTGAAAAGATTAACCTTCTGTGAACATGACCCAAACAAAAGATAAGTTTTTCTGTGTTACTCACAATAATCCATTTTAAATTTCAGTGATATTTTAGTGATGTATTTGGTTATATCTAGTACAAGTTAGGCAAAAAATAATATTAAGTTTCTTGTTATCTTAGCAATGCAGAGGCCAGATAGTCCAACAGATTATTAAATCATGCTTTGACAGCTTATTATATTTTGACAAGAAGGATAGAAGTCTGAATTTCAGACCCCTTTGCTGAAATCTGTACAGTGGGGCAACTACCCATCTCTGAGGAACTTCACAAGTATGCACATGGACTCTTTGTATCAATATGTTTATTTTGTTTTAGAGAAGAGTTAAACACTAGAAACAACACTGCATGTACCTAGTAGACATAAGATGTTACTGGTAAGAGTTTGCCATGTATGCCATACATTTTAATACCTCAAATTTCATGGTCAACTTTTGCTTACAGCTGATGTTATCTAATTCAGCAAACTGCATAGCATTACACCACTAGAAATATTTGACAATAGACGTTTCAAATGCCTTACAACTTAGTGTGCAAAATATATTTCAAAGCTCCATTTAGAAGTATTTATGAGGGCTGCTGCAACCCTGCAAGGTGCAACTATGATGATTAACGGGTGGCAGATTTCATCACACAGTTAATTCCTAACACTGATTGGAATTTAGACACACATATATTGCTGAGATAAGCCTAAGATTATAATACACAATTAATGGAATATGCTTATAGCTATGCTTGAAATGATCACATGGCATAAGTGAAAGCTGCAGATGGAGTGCAGCTATTTTTGGCTACTGCAAAATATGGACAATCTCTCCTGCTACTACAATTTCACGCACAGTTAGCTTCACCTCCATTTCATCCTTCTATGTTTTACACACCAGCAGTACTCTGCATCTGACAGACTGAGGCTTAAAACTTGCAGCTGTCTAAAGCAATACAGTTTAAGCTAGCTTCTGAATGAGTCTGCAAACGCATACAAAATCTTTTGTAGAGAAAATAACAAAGAATTTTTTTTCCATTTTAACTACAGTAAAATTATGAAGTAATGAAAATATTTCATTGTACAGATGGTAACGGAAGTTAAGAGTGAGACACATACTGGGTAAGCAGAGCACCTCACAGCTATTTTCCACCACATCAATTCACAGAATGCTGGACTGATAACAAGATGAGAATTAATAAATATCTTCCAAGGATTGAAAAGGCTGAGTTCCACAAACATACCGCATGGGGGCTTGCACTGATGCTACTCAGCACAGATTATTTTTAGAACTGGGTGTATTTCATAGATCGTCTTCAAAAAGTATTGATGATACAAAAATTCCCAGATCTCTAACCCTCCCTACATAGTTTTAAGGAGTATTAACTGCAAATCCTGAAGCCTGTGGAATTCTAATAGCACACATGGTGTCTGTACCACAGAGCACTGGCATGCTGCCCTGTGGTAGCAGTACCTTCTCACATGATACAAAGGCAGGCTGTGTTCCACAGGCATGCTTCAAAAAGAGAAGATTCCTCTTCAATCGTGTAAGTGATAGCACTAACAAAACCTGGAGCACTGCTGCTCTGGAACTTGGCAACAGATGACGCTGCTAATCAGCAAGTTGGTATCCTACATGTAGATGCAGGTTTTTAGAGTAAGATTTAAAATTCTTTCAAGCAAAAAGATAGATAAAAAGTCTTTTAAGATTTTTAAAAACAACTGTTCACTCCCAACCATCACATTTTCAGTAGAACAAAGATTTAAGAGTAAAATCTTAAGTACAGTTACAGACACCTATTGTAAGTGCCATTATGTTAGACCACAAGTCAATTCTAAATGTGATGACTGGATTCAATCTGTTAAGATGTTAACATTCATGCTAAAAGCTCCCAGCACTCATTTTCTGCTGGCTAGTCTGCAGGGGGATTTACTTGGCACAAATTTCAGAAATTCATCAAATATGATCTATAGATTTCCAAACAGTGGCTGCGTGTGAATGTAATATCAAGAATTCCACACTCTGAAACAGCATTCAAAAGAATATTAGGAATGATGCTATAATTTAGCACTAAAGCACATAATCATAATGGCAGAAAAATCCAATATTTCTATTCAGCAGCAAATTACTCATGTTTGCTGTAAAACCCTAACAAAAAATGAAACCGAGCAACATAATGCAAATAGATAAGAAAAAACCTCAATTAAACAATCTCCAGGTTCCTGTGCACATAGAATAAATTCTGTCTCACTGAAAAGAAGTATGTCAAACAACCTTGAGATTCCTTCCAGCTCTGTGCTTTCTTTTCTATGCTGAGTTGAGACTACAATGGAAAAGACTGCATACGTTTTTAACGTAAAGCCCTTAAGACCTGCTTGGTCTTACACAAAAAACCTTCACCTACAAGGTGAAATCTAGGTCAGATTTCTGATTTTCCTGAGTCAATCTATTGATTTAAATTTTGTTCTTTATTTGTCTCAAACTTATTAATGCAAAAATGTTAACAGTTCAAAGTAAGTGACACCTGTGAGTAAATTACAAAAAAAGATTTCTTTCTCAGAAAACTCACTTATCTGGTTTAAAACCCACCTTCCTGGTTTCCAGCTGAGCTTCTTCTTGGCAGCACTGCCTACAGAATGGATCCAACTGATTCAGATTGAACTGTCCAAGAAGGTTGCAAGAGCTGCAGAGCAAGTTACTGGAGAAGCCGAGTTCCCTGCAAGCTTCTGATGACAACTGTGCTCCATACACGTTTATCTGTAAATCAGTACAGTGGTACACGTATTATATCAATTGTTTTAAAAAGAAAGATTTGGATGCTTTGACAATTAGGAAAATTAATTCTTTTCCAAACATTTTCTTATAACGCTTATAACTGCTTGTAAGTGCAAACCACCACCTTATTTTGAGATGTAGTCTTGAGTCTAATAGTAAATTCATGACATGATTCACAACATGTACGTTTTAAGGTATCAGACCTGCTACTTTCATATATACTTCTACAACTCCAGTGGCTTTCTAGTGTCTGCCCCAAAGAAGGAACAACAAAAATCCAGCCTCAACAAATCAGCTGCAGCTCTCTGAAAGATGCTCTCGTGAAACAATTCCAATAAATAACTCACTATTGGAAGCATGCTTGGAAAAAAAGTGTTACAGCTGAGCTTGGGAAAGGCATAAGCAGAGTATGATGAAGTGGACCAAACTGCTCAACAGTATATATAAAGAGGATTTTGATTTCATTTTTTTGCTTTGGAAAAAATACGTGCTAGTGCAAGAGTAGATAAAAACCTTGCAGCTGCTTAACATCAGCAACTCAGTTACTTGGCTCCTGTGCAGAACACTTATTCTGGTTTTAGTGAGCAGTGTTACCACCTCCACAATGAAATGGTATCATTTATTCTTTGTTATTTTTTGCTTTTGCCTTCCCATTCCCCTGTAGAAGGATTGATCGGTCCCTGGCTTACACAGCTGGCAGCCTTTCCTTCCAGCTGCACGCTGGGAAAGCGAGGGTGGACATAATGAAAGGAGATCCTCTCCCCAGGTGCTTCTCAGATGGGGTGAAAGACCTTGGGCCAAAAAATAACAACCAAACAACAACAAAAGCACGGGAAGAAGGAAAAGAACGAACTGCGACAGAAGGTCCTGCAGCAGCTCTGCGCTCCGAGAAGCTCCAGCTGAGCACCAGTACCGGAGGGGGTGGCAGCACAGCAGCCCAATAGTTCCGGGCTAGCAAACAGTGTCAGGAGAACCACGTTCTTTACTCGCATAATCCCAGCTCTCCTCGGTATGTTTCCTCAAGCATTGTTGCCGCGGTAACTGCACTACCACAAAACATCTGCAAGAGAGGCGCGGCGCGGGACGGGCGCGCGTTCCCTGCGCACGTTCCCGGCACAGTCACGCCGCGTTCTCCCGTGCAGCGCCGCCCACGTCGCGCGACCGCTACGTTCTAACATATAAAAGCCATCGCAGCACCGCTACAAATCGCATCAGGAAGGACACAACAGCGATAAAACCTCCGACGGGGTTTCCTGCCCGCTCCCGGCCTCTGCCGCCCGGGCTCGCACCCAGCGGCACCGCCCGCGGCCCCCGGGCCTCCCTCCCCGCGGCTGTTCAGGGGTTGCCGCGGGACGAGTCTCCCTCCCGCCCGGCCCGAGCCCCGCTCACCGCGGGCAGCCACAGCAGCAGCCACAGCCCGCAGCGCCCCGGCGCCGCCAGCTCAGCGGCCGCCGCCATCTTGGTGCCGGTCTGCCGGCCGAGCGGGGACCTCGGACGCCGCGGGTGCCCGGTGCCGCCTGGTGCGGGGCGGCGGGCTCTACTCGGCAGGAACGGCTCAGCCCGAGACGCCCGCGGGCAGCCCGCGGCGATGCTACTTTAGCCCGCCCAGCACCGCGCTTCACAGCCGGGGCCGGCGGAAGAGATTCTCCGCAGCCCCGATCAGGCGCTCAACGCGACGGCCCCAGGGCGGGGTCCTCCCAGCTCCGCATTGCCGCAGCCAACCGGCACGCAGGGCTCCCCGCGCCGGGGATTGACAGCCCCGCCCAGCAATAACGACGCGCTCCTCCCGAGCGCCGCGGCGCGGGCGCCAGTGCGGGCGGGGCTGCGGGGCGGACCTCCCCCGGGCGGGAGGAGGAGAGCGCGGCCCCGCCCGAAAGCGGATGGGGGCGGGCGCGCGGCCGGGCGTTCGGTTGCTGAGCAGCGCGCGCAGGCGGGGGAGGGGCGCGNCGCGGTGAAACGGCGGCTTGGAAAGTGCTGCGCGAGGTTTGGTGTTCCGATTCGGTTGGAAAGCCCCGTGGTGTGGCGGTTGCCTGCTGAGTGACGCTATGCGCGGTTGTCGGTGCCGCAGAACTTGTATGCGGTGTTGAAGGATCTCGAGGCTGTGAAACGCGTGCCGGGGAGCTCAGCGCAAGGTGGGAGGCCCGGGCCGCGCGGGGATGGCTGACGGGCTCTGCTGGTGTGCTGTCCCGTGTTGTTCGGCTTTATAGCGTGCTTACACCACAAACACTTCAACTTTGTAGAAATCGAAGCACCCGCATGATGCCGAACTTGAGTTCGAACTCCACTCGGGCTGTGAGCGCCCCAGGCTGCTTCCCCCCGAGCTCCTGGCGCGGCCGAGCTGGGCTGGCTGAGCGTGCCGGGACCTCGCGGCTCTGCACTCTCATCCACCTGGAATTGGCTGTCGGGGGCCGGAGCCCTGCAAGCAGCATCGCTCAGCCGTTCAAGTTATGGGACGATCATGCTCTGCATGTTTTTCATTTGAAAATGCGTCGTAATTATCATCAAGGTATAATCACAACAATCGTAAACAAAATTTTGAGGAGAATGAGGGAAATGGAAAGTTAATTCCAAGCATGTGTTGGTGATCAGGGTACAGAGGTGTTTTGTATCTGCCTGCTTTAGACTGGTTGGAGCCAGTGGCTCCATTACTGGCGCAGTTACTTCAGGGAAACCCAGCTCCTGGCTCTGGGAGGGTTGGCATAATGCAAAGTGAGAATGGAGTTTTGCTGGAGAGACTTCCTGTCCCTCTGCAATAGATACACAAAAGATATGAATAAGTTAAACATTTAGAGGATTAAAATACGCGTCTCATGCTGTTGTAGGAAAACCATCTAATTATTGTGTTTTGCTGATTTTATTTCATAAGGAAAAGGAAGAACTACCGTAAACTCTATTGATGGTATGTTGGGAAGATTTCCTTCCCAGTGGTTCTCTAAAACCTGCCTAAGGAGAGGAAAAAGGGCTTTCTGCAACAGCTTTGAGCTACGGTTTTGTTTTTTAACTTGAGCGTATGCTTTGTTAAAGAGCTTCTCGCTGTTTGAATGTCTCTTTCTTATGCATTTGGTGTATATTTTATGACTGGCAAATGTTAATGCTTCATTGCAGATATTACTTGACAATGTTGATGGTATTACTATGGAGCTGTAATATGGAAAATGGCTTTCTCCTAGTCAAACTAATGTGTTGGGCTAATGCACTTCCATCCTCCCTGCCCCCTTCAGTGTGGCTCTGTGAAGAAGCATTGATGCTGTGATGTGATGGTAACCAAGTGGATCTGGTTGTGCGTCAGTGGGCTCCTGGTGCTGGGAGTGCTGTGGCATGTCATGTGGTTTGAGTGCTGGGTTTTGAACTTAGCATGTTTCTGTGAATATGTCGGGTGATAAACCCTCATCCTGGAAACAGTGAGGATTAGCCTATGGCTAGGAAAAGGGAATGAATTCAGAGCTCATAGCAAATAGAATAATTCTGGAATCTTACATGAGTAAAATTCAGTCACCGTTGGAAAATCTTAATTTGTGAAGTTTAGCAATAGAAGTACATGGCCATCATAGATGCTTATATTGCATCTTTCTTTCCGATAAAATTGTGTTGGTAATACTGGTTAAAATGTATGCATAAACCCATGGTTTTCTTCATCATGTGAAAGATAACTGTAATTCAGAAATAAAGGAAATACTTGTTGTAACCCTTTGCTGCTGTTGGACTTGTTAAGCTCTTTACAGATGGTCTGTGGGGGTGAGATCACAAACGGGGCCTGTCGCAGTCCTATTTCAAGTACTTTTGAGTGAAGTTTGTACATAGAGCTATTAAATTTTCGTATTATTTTCCAAATTGCTCATTACAGGCATCTAAATTGGCAGCGTGGGCAGGGTGTGGCCTGTCAGGACTTAAGTACCTTCAGTGAAGCTGGGGGTGCAGTGCAGTGACTTGCTGAGGGGAAGACCTGTGAGATTGGGAAGGCAGAGCTGCTTTTGGGAGGGGTGGGAGTCGCATCGGGGTGCTCAGTGTTACTCAGCTATTGGCCTCTCCTGAGTGAGATGTACTGCAGCAGGGATCAGGGACTGAACAGCTTTGTGACTGTTTTGGATGATTCCTTCAGATGCTGTTGAAGCACGGGTCACTTTTACAAAGTGCTGAGCAAACTTCAGGTTCATTGAGTGTTATTTCAGTACATAAAAGGCCAAAGTTATTTTCCTAAACCAAGTAAATAAACACAATTAATGATTAATTGATGGCCAAGTTGTGAGGCTGCAGTATTATTATTTTTTTTTACATCAGTTGGTTCTGATGGAATAATCCTGCTCTAAGCACCATGAAGATACACAATGAACCTCTGCTCCACTGCAGTTGAATGTTTTGACTTTTGGAGCTTTTTAGAAATGTGTGTATGTACTTTTTTGGGAAGTTAAACTAATTTATTTATTTTTCTTTCATTTG
Source organism: Odontophorus gujanensis (assembly GCA_013399175.1). NCBI lineage: Eukaryota > Metazoa > Chordata > Aves > Galliformes > Odontophoridae > Odontophorus > Odontophorus gujanensis. The sequence goes on from VXAB01006978.1 coordinate 457,033, forward strand.
GAAAAAAAAAAAAAAGCCTAACTGTCAGTAGGTTTGCCAGTTCTGTGTGTATGAAAAATCACCTGGAAAATTTCTTAAACTGTCTCTCGTAATATAGCATACATAATTCCTTAGTGTATTATTTATACTCAGATCCCATTTATAAACATTTTGATTGTTGGTAGCTCTGGCTAAGCACAGCTGTGCAAATAATTTATCAGCGATTCTTTAATATATAACTCTGCTGCCCGGTTGTTACTATTTTCTTCATAGCAGCCTGAGGCACTCTTCCAGAAGCTCTTTTCTCATATGATGTGTTTCCAGAAGTAGGAGTTTTAAAACTACTTTCTCACTGTACCTACAGCCAGTGAAAGGCTCTCACACTTTGCCTTGCTGGTGCCCTTGTGCTTTTTCAGTTATTCCCCTTCCTGTTCCCGTTCACCATTCCTTCTCTCATTCCAGACACTCTGGAACAAATTTGAAGCCATTTCCATACTATACTTGTACTTCTCATCGAAAAGCATGTAGTTGAACAGTTATATAAATCTTATTTTGTTTTGTTTGTAATTTTATACTTGTTATTTTATTGGGAATGGATATTGCAGATGCTGCTATTCCTTTTTTTTCTCAGAAACCGATACTGTCTGAATTCCAACTGATACAGAATGGTGCGTGTTCTTGTGCACATCCCAAGACCATTCAGCCTTGCTAGCAGGCTCTGAGGCTTGATCTCACCCTTTCTGCTGGCACACCAGTGTCTCTGTTTTCAGCAGAGAAGTTAAAGCAGGCGCTGCTGTTCTGTTTTTCTTTTTTTTTTTTTTTTCTCCTTTCTCCTCTTCTGTAGAACTGTGTGTGAGAAACTTCAGTATTGTTGCTTGTAGTTTGCAGGCCTTATACTTTTAGTGAAAAAAGATTTAGTGATGTGGCAAGTGCTCTGCCTAATTATTCTTTGCAGCAGCATATGCTGTTTTGTAAGGGGATATTTTTGTTAATGATATTTTGAGGGCAGTTCTGAGAAATTAAATGGATCTGAGAAACCAGGTAGAGTGCACTGCTCTTGTCTCTCCTGCCACATACTGTGGGGGATGAGGTAATCTCCAGAGAAGGCAGTGTCTCTCTAGATTCTCCTTTGGAAGAGGCCAGACTTGAATCTCTACATGTCTGCATAAGTTGCTTTTCCATGTATGAAGTTATAGGAGCGCAAAAAGAGCTGAAATACCATCTTCAACAGAAACCCTGAGAAAGAACCATGGCTACAGTCAGCTACATAGGATAGAAAAGGCTTCTTGGACTGCCATGGAATGCAAGTACCACATTCTTTGTGAGTTAGTCCAGTATCACAGATTTGGTAATGGTAGCTATGCAGTAGGGAATTAATTCAAGGCTCTGAAACTCAATAGTAAATCTGTAAAGAACTTTGTCCTGTGATTCCATCGGTTTGTTTTCTACAGAGGAAGGGTGATTGGGTTCTTTCAGTAATGCAATACCTAGCCAGTTTCAGTGATGTGCTTGCTACTGTAAAAGTGGTAACAACTACTGGAAATCAGAAAGTTATTTTAAATGATTTGATTTACTCTGTGATAAAGCAACTGAAACCATGATGTTATGTATAGTGCTGTTAATACTCCCTCTGTTTTTCTGCCTCTGAGCATGGAGGAAGTAGCTAAAGTTGCATGAGTGGAAGGAGGTCATCATCAAAGGAACTGGTTTAAAATAAAGCAAAACCTAAAGAAAACCTGAGATTCTCCACTAAATTTAAACCGACTGATCATGTGTTTTATATAATGTAAATGTGTTGCATATCCTTGTTTGTATATTAAAAAAAAATAAAAAAACCCTGGCACCCCAAACAGCTCCTGTTAAACTTCTAAAGCTTTGGAATTACCATAACAGGTTCAGAAGTCCTCTCCAGTTTATCCTGTGCGTCTGAAGTGAAACATGACTTGGGATTTCTTTTTCTTTCTTAATTCAGTGAAGTGTTGCATTTGCAGATGGATTCTTTTTTTTCACTTGGCTTTGTATTGCCCCTGGCTGTTAAGGATGTTTGAGCAGTTCATGAGCAAGTCAATTTCTTATCTAATGACTGGCACCCATGAGTCACTGCTCACTTTTAGTAATTCTGTCCAGACTGATCTGGTGTTCAGCTAATGAATGCCTTCCCCGAAGTTCTTGTTCCTCTTTAGGAAATAGATGGCTTTTGCACATGGAATAGTCTACGTATGGCCATTTAATTGAGTGAAAATGCAGCTACTTTATGAAATTGTATGCAACCTGTAGTTGTTGTTTATATGAAATGTATTTAAACCTTGTCAAAACAGTATTAAAATAGTGGTGCTTTGTTTGAAATGTGGTGCTATTTCCTTGTTGATGTATTTTAAATACTAACGTAGCAAACACAGTGAAATTGCCATGAAGAAAAATAGCTGAAAGGCTGTATTTCTGGTTGGAAAAACTATTGCAGATAAAAGTTTTAGCAAAAGAGGGAGTCAGTGCTGAGTGAGGCATGTGAAGGCTGGCCAGCTGGTTCAGCTTTCTCTAAACACCCGCCGACCCTGACTGCAGCCTGTTCTGGCAGCAGCATCTCATCCAAACCTTCTGCTGTGCCTGCTGCTTGAGCCAGTCAGGCCTGCTGCGTTTATCTGCTCCCTGAAAACTCATGGCCCAGTGGAGCTGCAGCATAGCATCTTGAGAAAAGCCCCGGTGAGGGAAACCTTCTGCTTTGTTAGGTAGGGAAAGCACTCCATGTACACGCATGTGATGGGAACTTGCTGGCTTCCAGGACGTCAGTGTTGTTGCAAGTTTTGCCCTAGCATGTCAGAGGCTGGCTTCGTATTCAGTGTCCTCATGTTCCCCTGTAATGAATTGCTATGTTTAAGCTTCCTATGGGTAGAAACATGCTATTTATATCACAGAGGTATTGTTTGCAGATGTGTCTGCAGGAAGCCAAACTACATCTGCGTGTCTTTCTATTGTCTCTGGTATTTTAGTATGTTACTGTTCTTAATCTGCAGTATCCCGGTGTTACTGTGCTTCAGTAACATTACTGCTATAATAATTATTATTCAAGCCTTCCAGTAGTGATAAAATATATGGTGAGTAGCTAGGAGTCCAGGGCAGTCAGAAAAAGAGATAATTGCATTGCATAAGTTTTTGCAAAGAATCTGTCCATCCCTTAAGCCTTGTCTTTTATCTGTCTCTCCTTATGTCCATCCCCTCTTTATATCTGGTTAGAGTTTAAAATGACTGACAGCTGACATCCAGTTTTTTGTCAACTTGCTGTTTAATTCAGAATACTAATTTGTGTTGAAACATATGTAAAACTTAAGTGCTGTTTTGATAAAACAGCTTTTGATGATTTTGAAGTGTTTATGCAAACCTTGTGCATAATTGCTGTAAAACTGTAAAGAGTGTGGGGATGGGATCTTAGGTTTCTTAAATTAAAATACATATATTCTCCATTTATTTCTGAAGCTCTTTTTTACTCCCAAAAGATTTTGCTTCATTTTTCTATCTTATATGTAAGCATACACATATAAAATACACAAGGGAGAATAAGGAATAGATATATAATTACCAAAAATACACGTGTGATGCATATTTCTCAGTCTCTGTGTATGAATCCTTCTGTGTTGTAGTATAGGACTGATCTTTTGAAGACAACAGATTGAAAGGCAGTACTATTTCATTACACTTTGACAAAGGTGCAAAGAGGCTGTTGAGAGCATGCAGAGACTCAGAGGTATGGTAACAACTGAGCAGGGATGACACTTGTTCCTCTGAGCTTCTGAAAAGTGGGAAGGAATTTCCAGCTGATTTAATTTTATCCTTACTCCTGGACCTTTTGCCTGGGTGTCTTTCCATTTTGAATATGCCTGTTATCTTTGCTGTATATGCTGTTGCTGAATGTATTCAGAGCAATCTCAAAAATAGCATATCTGGTTTCTCTTTGAATATTCGTGTTTCTTTGCATTGAGTTGGGGGGGGGGTGTGGCGGAGGGGAAGTTGGAGGAGATTTTGCAGTAGTAGAAATCTTTTTGCAACACATAATTTGCGGTGTCTTTTAATGTACAAAATATTGAATAGTTATTGATTGATTATGGTCAAAGACAAAGGGTTCATGCAACTCTGAGAAGGACTTCCAAATTTAGAGTCATAGGGAATGAAATGAACAAATCTGATTTGAAAATTATAGAATCTTACTGTGACATGTTACACGGTCCAAGTTGTGTCACCAGAACAAAGCAAAAGCAGTGGAGGACTTGTGACTCCTTTAGCATTTGAATGACAAGTAAATTGGGGAGCAGGAAATAACATTTTGCAAGATCTGATTTCAGGGGTTTGATTCCTTCAGAAAACAGGGATTATTTTTTCCTGAAGCTGAAGCCAGTCATGTTCTTCCGTTGCTGTTGTCAGAAGGCATGCAGAACCACCAGAACAGAAGTACTGCGGCTCACCTGTTGACCTAAACACTGTTGTTACATTCTCAGACAGATTCTTGATCACAGATACTAGAACAGTGTTTGTTTTGTTTTATGGTACACAAAATATCTGGCTTTTAGAAACAAAGTCACGATGTCAGATATTTTGTATCCCAGTGGTAGTTGGAGTACTTCATAGATAGAATCCTATTTCTGCTGTGCTCCGTTGACAACTTTGCAGAGAAAAGTTTCAGTGTCTTTTGTCAGTACATTCTCAGCAGTGTGTGCTCTTAAAATGTATTTTCCTGATGAAATAGCTATTATTGCATTACCAGGTGGGTTGCATGAGATGCTACTGTGCTGCAGCGGTTTCCCATAATCAAGTTAGTGTCCCTGGGAACATTGAGCATCTTGGCATTGTTGTTTGCCTTTCTTTTATTTTTAACTTCAGAGGAAAAAAAGTAAAATGAAGATACAGAGGCTTTCCCTTTTACTTAAAAATAATTTAGTCGGTTTTAAAATGTTTTTTTTTTTTCAGGTAAACTAACTATTTTTTGTTACCTTTGATGCTGCCAGCAACGCAATCTTTTGAAGATCCGATGCCTAATAAATGGTTTGCTGTCTTATGAGGAAGCAATTAGATCTTGCTGTCCAATTTGATTACTTCGAAGTGTGTGAAGTGGAATTGGATGGGGTGGTTTTTTTTGAACATCATTCCATTTACAGAGGTGGCATTTCAAGAGTAAATGTGTATTTGCTTTTTAGAGAATGGTCTAACCTATCGAATATATTTTTGGAATGCGCTCATTTGGTAGGACCAGAATGTTTTATGGCTTGACTATCTTCCAACTTCTGTTAAATTCTGTTTTCTATGCACTTTTGGGCTTCCCTCCTGTATCCTTCTTAAGTTTTTCATACTAACATGTTGCTTGTGCAGCTGCTGTGGCTTGAACAAATCTAAAACTTACAGCATCTCTTCTTTTTTCAATAGGACCCATTTGAGGTTTATCTTCAGCAAAGGAGTATTTCGCATTTTGCTTGATTGAGTTTTAAATGTGCCCCCAAACCCTCAGTGTTCTGGCACACTGTTCGATTCATACTTCTGTGTCAGGACTTTGTGTGCTTACTGCCTGTGCAGAAGTCTGGGTGTTCTCTGCTGGGAGAAGTGCCACAGCACAGTGCTCCTCCTCCCTCAGAGGCCAACAATGTGTGTTCTGCACCTGGAGTGGCAGCTCACAACCACCCGCGGCCCCACACATGTGCTCTGAGCCAAAAGCGAAGGCTGAAGGACCAGAAAAACCTGTCTAAGTGTACAGTTAGGTCTTGCAGTGTTCATAACTTGTCATTTCTAGTACACACTTGAATTCTATTTTTGAAACTGTTCAGTGGTTAGTTAGTGTTTCATAAAAACTGTTCCACAGAATTTGGTTGAAGCAGTTTTTATTCCAAAGTTTTGAATTCTGAGGTGAGATTGAAGCAATTTCATTGCAGGAACCTCTCCACAATTTCAGAGATGCATACAAGGGCTTGAAGACAGGATGTGTGGGGGTCTGCCCATGAGCTGTTGGCCCTGGGAGCTTCAAATGTTATTTACAGCACCCTTGGGCAGCATAATACTGGTGCTGACTGGGCAGGGAGCACTCCTGTCTCTGGTTAATAATGCCCTGCATTGAGTTTGAGTTGCTGCAGCTGAAGGGATGGCACGTGCTTGCTTCTGTCCAGAAAGGGACGGCCACCCTTCATCCAACTTGGAGAAAATTGGTAGAGGATGGTTGAAAGGCTCCCTAGCTATTCATGAGGCATGGTAAATGCATTGACCTAATGGCAAATGTATCTTGTAAGCATGTTGTTAAACTTGGAGGTGAATATTAAAGATGAGCAAGCAGTTCCAGGAGTGCATCTGTGAGGATTTGTACAACTTGTGCAGGCTGTCTGTGGCCTGTCTGATCCTAGTGAGAAGGCATGTGGTACTGGGGAATGTGCTTGTTGTCAAGATTGGCTTTCATCTAGCTTAGTAACCAAGAGTTGTGCTTGTTTCTGATTCCTCTGCCTTGCTGTTGTGGGGAAAAAAAAAAAGTAAAAAAACAAAAAGCAAACAAAAACAACAACAAAACAGCAGAGTAATGATTTAACAAAAAGAAGCAATAAATCAAATACTAAAACATTTATAGGTATCCTCTTCTGGTTTTCCTGTGTGTGCCTTCCACACCATAACCTGACAAACATGGTCTTGCTGACGTGTCTGTGCAAGCACTTCTGTAAACAGCTGTGGTCACTGGAGCAATCCAAAGCATTGTTCTTAGTGACTTCAAGTGCCAATTTGTGTGTGATTGTGGAGTGTAGGTGCAAGGCATTCTTGAGAAAAGAGTTAGGAAAGAGAAATCCTTGACAATTTATTCACATATTGAGAGTAAAGAGAAAAGTGTCAAGGAGGAATGAAGAGGTTGAGAGCTTTCATTTTTTTCCTTATTCTAAGCCTTGGAGGTGGGGAAGTGAGGAGGGGAAGCCTTTAGCAGTGGAATGACAAATTCTGTATTTTCTGGAGATGTTAGAGATGATGATGTGTTTTAAACATCTGAACTTCGACCAGTGGAAGTGTTGGTCAGTGTTACAGTTAAAAACACATACTGGTTTATGGTAAGTGATGGGATGTAGTACAGTTGTAGCTTTTAAGCTGGTGCTGTAAAATTTAGGTATAGTGTATTTGACCTGCTGGAGATAATGGCAAAAGGTTTTAAATGTTAAAGGAGTTTGGAATCTTACTTCTCAAGAATGAACACTGGAAAACAGGATAAACTTCAGACTGACTTCCTCTCGTTGTTATGTCATCTTGTGGGAATAAAAATAGCACATCATGTGTTTTTAAGTATGAAAAAGCTTGCTGGATGTCTGACTTGCTAAGAAATCATCTGTCAAGTATTTATATGGCAGTAGGAAAGTGGAACATGGTCCTTGTTCCTCAGCTGTTTTACTTCACCTGATAGCTGTTGAGTACATGTTTGTGAGAGTAAACATGGGATTGCTCTCTGGAAATAACTAGTATGGAGAGAAAACCTATAGAAAAATCCTCTCAAGTATCCAGGAATTGATTTGTATATGTTCTCTGCCCTTGATGGATTCCCATAATGTACAGGTCTCTTGCAAATGCTGTTCATCCCTCAATTTGTATTCATGATAGAAGAACACCTAAATGCCACAGATACCTACCAGGCAGAACTGCTGGGTAGTTTAGAGCTTGTTCTGTTGATATGGGTTAACCAAGTACAGACATAAAGCTGTAAAAATGAATTATTTGTTTTCAGTTCTTCAAAGCCTTTGCTACCAGGTATTTGAGGGGCCCAAAGCTGTAAGGTTTAAGGACTGGAAAAGCATTGATTTCAAACTTTGCTATGCTTGCTGTTGTCTTGTACAGAGGGAGCTACTGAAGTTTCATATTCCTGCTGTATTTAATGTGGAGTATTTTGTGGTAACAAGATTTTAAGCAACTGCATGCTACATGGCATTGAATATGGAACAGAATATGGGAACATAGCCTGTGTGGAGAGGTTGTGTCCTGGTCTTGTCCATAGGACACCTTCACTCAGGTTTGGATTGTTCTGTTTTGTGCAGGAGCCAAGCATCCTTGTTTTGGGCCATTTGTAGGCAGACAAATTGATTTGAGGTTAATTTCCTTAAGCTTACTGCAGCTTCCTGTTTCACTGAAATGCAAGGTAAAAATCTGCTAAACATACTCCAACATCCTTGAAAAATGGTGATGCTTAGATTATTACCAGACACAAAGTTCTAGAGGTGTGCCATTCAGGAACTCTGCGTGTGCTTGTCAGAGCGTATGACTTTGCTGCCAAGAGTATTACTGGATAGTTGTGGCTATTAGTTTCTCTAACACTTCCCTTAGAAAACAAATAACAATGGACACTTTCCCAAATTGTGGCTGGGCTTGCTGCAATAATTACATGTTTCAGTGCAATTGTTTTATTGTGCTCTGCTGCTTTGACTGCAGAATGGGTTTTGTGAATGCAAACATTAGCTATGCTTTGGTTCTTTTCTCTCTGTTTTGAATAAAAGGTACAGTCTGATCTAAAGAAATCTTCCTAAATTGCTCTTTACAGCCACAGAGCAATTAGTAAGAACTAAGCTCCAGCACTTGCTCACTGCAGTGGATATGTTTCCAGACTTAAACCAGTTGTTTTGGGGTAAGCATGGTTTTTGTGTGGTAGTAGTTGTAGAATTAGCTAGATGATAAGCATTCTAAATAGAATTTTTAACTGCAAACTTATTTCAGGTGAATTTAATGTGCTTTTTATCTTTTCATTTATTTATTTTTTCTTTATAAACGTGATTGCTTTGCTCAAAAGCTTTGGCTTTAACTGGTGCTTGAGAACTTTGTGGTAGGCTCACGGGTTTGTAATTTGAATGGCAGCCTTGACTAATACTTTTATTTTATAGTTGGGATAAAACTGCAAAGTGCCTGTCTTTCACATTTGGTTGGAAAAGAGGTAACCTTTGTTTTGTCAAAGAAGTGGCTACTGGGTTTGCTTGTTCTTTTCTTTAGTTTTAAAGTGAACTAAGAAGAAAACTTATGAGTACCGTCTGCTGGAGTGGCATTTTCTAAGGCAAATTTCAACTCTTCTTGCTTTCAGTGGCAGAGCCTGCAGGTCAGTGAACCATGAGTGGCTGTCCCTGTTTGCCTTTTGGGTGGTTATTTCCCCTTTTTATGCTCTGTGAGCCTTGGCTATGGTGTGAGAACGAGGAACACTTTTTATTGAGGTTTTTACCATTTTACGGGTTAATTTGTGAACCACTGACTGAAAAGAACAATTTTTACAGACTGTAAAGTACAGCCCTGTAACATGGAGTAACAATCCAATAAAACAGTCTACTGGGAAAGTAGTTCTCCCACAGTTTTTAAAGAGTCTGTACTAGCAGCAAATGCTGTAGTGTCCTGTGATTCATAGCAATGTGAGAGATGATGGATGGGAAAAGGCTGGTGCCAGTGGTGTGAAGTTACTGCAAAATAGCTGAAATTTCAGACAGAGCTGCATAAGCAAACAAGTTTTGTCTTCTGTTGCTCTCTTTTCTGTAAATGTACCTAATGTCAAGCTGTCACTTCAACAGGTACCATGTACCTTGCCAGACAAACCTGTAACTGTCTTCCCTTACAGGGCATTTTTGGGGTTCTGTGATATAAAGTAAAATCGATGTGTTTAATTCTTTTCCTATCATCTGGACATTTGGTCTTTGTTTTACTACTTAAAGAGTGAGAAATCAGTATTTTTCATATATGATTTTGGTGGAATTATATTGGGTTAATAGGATGGTTGGAGTTTTTTTCATCCTTCTGTTCTTCTAAACGTTTTCTCTCTGAAATATGGAGTCACTTTTCCATTTAGAGAATTATCTTAGTAGTTGCACTACCTGTTTGCATGTGATAATGTACAGGCTTCTGTGGCATGTAGGGAGCACCCCCTGTCCTGAATAACTTTCAGACTTTGAGAGGGGCTTATGGGTCTTTCTGTGCTGTTTGTTCCTTTCCACATTACACAAAATATAGAGCAATTTCTTCCAATGGATTGTTAAATGCATCTTGCTGCTGGGAGACTCATTATGGTTGAGATTAAATGATTTAATAAAATATTTTTAGCAAGGATGTGTGGATTATATAATTAATAACTATATTCAGTAGGCATTGAAATAAAATCTTTATCTGTTATATACTTCTTAGATTAATTGAAATTAAGCTTGCTAAGCTAATGTTTCAGAAGATGAAATGTGTATTTGCCAGACAGATGGCTTTGTTTCAGGGACCGTATATAATTTCTTCTCAGTGCTTAATAATAAAGTCGTGTTATTAAAGATTTTCCTGTGTTTAATATGTATATGGAAAGAAGTGTTATGCTTATTACTCTACTCCTTGAATAAGCAGCAGTCTGTCACTCTGGGGAGCTCACTGGCTGTCTGAAGAATTTAACCTGCTTTGACACTTCCATGGCTTCTTCCTGTGTGCAGCTCAAATACCACATATTCAGCAATAAGTTAAATACAGTCAGCTAAGGAGAGCAGTGTACTGTAAGTGATGCTGGTAACAGAAAAGACACGTAAAATTGCTTGTAAGATGATAACATTTCATAACATTCTGGAAAAGCAACCTCTTGTATTGATTTTTTTTTTTTCTTCTCCCCCCCTGAGCATAAATGAAATGTAGTCTTTCAAGGAGTCTTATTCCTTCCTTGAAGACTTGCTATATTGATCTGAAACCACAGAGCTGAAATTGGTCATATTTCAACAGAGATCCTTCTCTAATCACAGTATATGGCCCTACTGTTTAAGTGCAAAACTTGCCGCAATATTTCTGTTACTGGAATTCATGCAGCAGTCAGTGAGCGACTTCTCTAAAAATCCCTTATGAGGTACTGGAAATGTAAAGCTTCCCTGACTCCTATGGGGATGGCCGGCAGACCTTAGTCATGCTCCTTGGGAGTGTAGTGCCAGCTTGCTCCAGGACGGAGGAATGGAGAGAGGAGATGCTGAGTAACCCCTGTATGAATGCAGATTTCAATATTTTTCTCATGCTGTTCCATTTATCACAGGCCAACAACTAACTTGCTTCTTGTTAGCGTGACTTTTTATTCTCTCCATTAGTGATAAAGACAAGAAAACTTATCTCCCTCACATAAAGGGACAAGACAATTTTTCCTGCTCTCCTACTCCCTTTGCCAGATGATGAACTTGAAAGCTTCTGCGTATTGATTATTAGTCACAATAACAATGTTAGCTGTTGTTACAAGGCTTTGCTGTTACTCTGAATATATGGCAAGTTTAAGCAAAGCTTGGCTATAAAGAGGAATAGGAACTCAGGTCTAAGTAATTCGAGCAGCCTGTTACATTTACAGCCTCTGAACAGATTTTTCTATTTTGGAAAGGACACAGTATAAATTTAATATTAAATTAACAAATACTTTTACTGTAGAAATGTCTGCATAAACCATGTTTCATAAATTCTACTCTGGTGGAATTTAAACTAGGAAAATGGCTTAAGTTTTAAAAGTTATAGAACAGATGGTTTGAGGCTTTGAAAACTTCAGGTGTCCAAAATGTGTCATCTTACCCAATGCACAGGAAACCAGTTGGTTAATAATGTCACGAATGGTAGGAAACTGAATTAATTCAGGATGATGCGGTCTGGCGTAATATAAACTCTTGCAGAAAGTGGTGTTATTGAGGGAACATAAAACACAAAGCAGATGTATTGTTGCACAGAATGTAAAGATAAGTTTGGCACAAATTTACTGAAGTGAGGTAGGAGCTAGACAGTGAATTTGCTATTCCTCCCCTTCTCCATTGCCTCTGTGCTGTTCTATTCACTGCAGGAGAAACAGTTGCTGTATGTTTTTGTACCATCTTCACGTAGGGAGGTCAGTGTTACCTGTGACCTAACTGAAATTGTACATTCTTAAGTTTCTGATAAGTCACGCTGGATAAAGCAGTACACTGAGGAGTGCATTTTACATAAGCATGTATGCCTGTGTGTTTTTAAACTTAAATTCTGAAGACTTTTCAAGAATGAAACAAAACATAAAAACCTGTTACTTAGAAACTCCTTTAATGTATTTTGGAGTAAAGGAGTTGAAGGCACTGAGTGTTAAGGCCTGTGTAGGCTTTTGGGAAAGGACCACCTGGTGTGATCTCTTGAGGTCCCTTCCAACCCCTACAATTCTGTGATCCTGTGATCTCTGCAGGTGCCTCCTCCTTTGCATCTGATGCCTGCTCCTTTGCTTCTGAGAAAGGACTGAATGGTAGCTAAGTGTGAGGTCTGTGATGTTTGTAGTAAGTCTTTCTGTTCTCTTAGCTAGGTGTGGGGGAAAGAATCTTTTGAGGACCGAGATTAGAGTTGGTACTGACATTTTTTAAGGAGTAGTAATTTGTGGTTTTACTTTTCTTTGTTTTAGAGCTTATTGCACATTGCAAAATTATGATTTGTTGACAGTAAGCATTCAGGGGAAGAGTATCTCAGTTCTAGGTGACCAGGTGATTGTTACAGCTCAGTATGGTCATATCTAAGTGTATTTGGAGAAAATCTCAAGTTAATGTATCTTAGATTATGAACTGTCTGTGGTTGCTGAGGAAGAAGGTATTGAAGTTGCAGAAGTTAGCTCTGAGAAAACATAAGATCAATACACAGCAGTGGTCAGAAACAAAGAACCAAAATAAGAAGTGAAGAACCAGATAAGAATGACTTTTATCCATTAGATACAGCAGCTTTACTGTGTTGTTCTCTCCTTCCCTTCATCTTGGTACAAGCTATAGCAGTAGGAAAAGATATGTGAGTGATGAGGTTAATGAAAGGAACCCAGCACCTCCTGTGTAAGGGGTGGTTCAATAGAGCTTGGCACATCAGACTTGGAAAAACATGTTAGAGAATGAAATGTAAAAGCCCTGTAAAATCATGAGTAGTGTGGAAAAAGTGAGCAAGGAATTCTCACTGTACAAATGTAAGAAATGACCAGAAATCATAGAATCAAAGAATGGCTTAGACTGGAAGGGACCTCAAAGATCATCAAGTTTCAACCTATTGGTTTATAGCTTCAAAAGTGGTAAACCATAGGGCACAATTGCAGCAGCATATAATGACTGTTAAAATAGAAAAACTCGTGGCAGAAAAGTTCTTTATCTGAAACTTCATTAATCTTCAAAGTTGAAATTGGGTGGATGATGGTCAATACATAGGGAAAATTTGAAGATATACTGATCTGTTTTCATGTCCATTCTAGAAATCCATGAGAAACAGGAGACTGGGCTGGCCTTAGGCTGAACCAGCAAGGCCCATGAAGTGCTCTGTGTGCCATCGTAGTTTTCTCTTCAGAAAACAGCTAGACTTGTTGGACTGACCTGTCCATCATCAGTCATTTAAATTTCAAAGTTTTTCTAGTCAGTTCCTCCCAGAGAGGAATCCAATTCTGTTTTGAACATATCCTCAAGAAATGGAGCATCCTGTTTGATCCTTTATGAATGACCTTTGAAGTTTTTTGCTATTTCAGGTTAAGGCCTCATATGTATTTGTATGTCTGTGGTTAGTCTCGCATTGCAGCTATTAGGCCTTGTTTTTCTGCTCTAACAATTCTTTGTACTGCTCTCCTCCCCACCTTGTGGTGTTTTGCCCTGGGGAAGTACTTACATCCTGTAATCACCTCACTTCTCAATCTCTCTGAAAAATCTGACACTTGAATTCCCTAAGCCTCTTGTTGTAAGGTAGCTTTCTGATCTCTCAGTCATTTTTATGGCACTTCTTCACCCTCTCAAATTTTTTACCATCCACTTCAAAATGTGGGCAAAAGCACTGAGCAGCACTGCAGATGCAGGACGTATACTCCTTCTTGCATGCTGTTTCTTCCTCGACTCTGCCCTGGGTGCCTTTGGGGGCATGGTTGGCAGCTTTGGGTCTGTCTGACTTTGCGAGGGGTCTTGTCGTATCTAAATGTAGTTGGAGAAAATCCCAAGTTAACATGTTACACTTTTGAACTATTTGTACTGGCCGAGTAAGGTGATATTGGAGTTGCAGAAGGTAGTACAGAGAAAACATAAGCTCAGTACACAGCAGTGGTCAGAAATGTACGTATAATACTGGAAATTATTTGAAGCAAATGATGAACCAAAAAAGAATGACTTGTTCCATTAGATACAGCGGTTCTACCTGGTGCCAGGCCCCTACACTCCTCATTTCTTACTGAAGTCAGATAGCAGGTAGATGACAGCAGCATTGCATGAAATTGAAAACTAAGAATTCATCACGTTTTCTCCAAACCAAAGTGCCGTGGAGTAGTTTCAATCTATTTGTTAGGTATTAGTCACTTAATGTGCAAGTTGAAATAAAGTTTTACAGTTTG